>OU383780.1:29795433-30375433 GCA_910950805.1 Acrocephalus scirpaceus scirpaceus
GACTGCATACCTCAGTGGTGGCAGACAGCTTTAATTCACATTTTGTCCAATGGCACTGTTTAGAGTCAGGTTTCTTAATCTCTGACTAAGAAGCATATGGCATGTCAAAGAAATGAATTACAAAGGTGAAGAACTCAGTTCTGTCCCACTGTTTCCTGACTTGCATACTTACAGTCTTCATACGATTTAGAAGTCAACAAGTTGCCCTAACATTATATATTTATTTTTTTTTCCTGGCAATGGCTGGGGAAGAATCAACAGTAGCTTTTATATTGGTGATGAAGCTTCTTACACAAGAGTGTGCATGCCAGTGGCACTGAAGTACAACTTGCTTGCCTTCATCTACAAAAAATTACAATGTCTAGGTACCTTGGAATGGCAGCCATGCCCTCCAATGCATCAAGCACTATATGAATTACTGTAATCCACAATCCTGCTAGGCATGGTATTGCCCTAGTTGTTGACTAAAACATTAAAAACATATCATCCCAAGTATCAAACCCAAAGGTATATTATTTAGAAACAGAACTGTTAACGATCACATTTTTCCCCCATCCACTGGAAGGTATTCTATCCCCTATTAATAGAAATGGTATAATATAATAAACTGTTGTTGAATCACAGAAGGAAAAGATGGGAAGGAAGCTACTGAGTTAAGAAATCGCAAAAAAAAAAAAAAAAAGGAAAAGATGCCTGAAGGATGGTTCAAACTGGGATCTGGCAGCTGTCAAAGGGAAAGAACTGGGGTCATGAGGCAACTTAAAGGTTTCAGCAGACATAATAAAGTCATAGATGCATATAGTGTTGGTATATGTACAAAATATATTATGTCTTAATGTATCTTCAAACAGTACACGTCTACTTCTTACAAAGAGAAACACTGAAGTTGTTTTTATAGAATGTTAATCCCAGAAGAGAAAGAATGTTAATTCAAAAGAAGAATAATTCCTCTATAAGTAATTTGAAAATCCTAATTTCATTCTGCGCCTGTTGCTTGGTGTCTATCAAACTGAGGTCAGGACATTCTCCTGGTAAATTCCAAATCTTTACTTTTTGTCCTTATAGCACTGTTGGCAAGATCCTGAAAGATCCCTACCAAATTGAAATGTTGCTCTGCTGAGTGATTTTTGAGCCTGAAGTGTGAATTCCATAGTTTGCATGAACTACCTACATCTTTCTGCTGCCAGCTCTGCTCTTACATGCCAGGGCACATCAATCCCAACTTGCAATATCCTGAATGTTAGTCTATGGTCTATTCTGAACTCAGCAAAAACATTGTGCAAAAATACATGCTGATTTCCCCAGTGTCCACAAAACTCCCTATTGGACTGAAAAGACGAAAATTTCATTGTCCAATTGTTGTTGAGGAAAACATAAACAAACTCTACATATATACAACATAAGGGTAATAAATATTTACTGTTTTAAGATCATTTGGCTTCTGTTCCTCTATCATAAAAGCCTAATAAACATTTTATCATCATAAAATTTGTATAATTTCAAATAATTTTTGTTGACTACTAAGATTAAAACCTCACTTTTGTGCCTTCCTTATTTATTCTGGAAAATATATTCCATTTCTAAAATATATTGAAATGCTTACTTCTGCTGGTGAACTTAAGACCTTACATAGCCTTAGGAAGTTCTAAAAACTCATTTAAAGAAGATTTTAATTTTGGAAAATTCATGTTTAAGAAGATACAAAATCCATATCTTCCATTAATAAAATTTCAAATTCAAATGCTTTGTTTATGCACTAATACACTCCACTATGTTTTATTATGAAAAGGTTTTATAAGTTATATCTTTTATATACTATTTTAGAAAGAAAAATTATCTAAATAGTAAAAATATTTACTAAAATGTTTATTTGTTCTAGTATATTTGACATATACTGTATCAAGCTCTGCAGAATGGAAATGCTACCAAAAGTCAAAAATTCTTAGCAAGACAGAACCAGTGTTAAATATTGACACTCAGATGAAATGTATTGTTGGTAGTAGTAAGGCAAAATCTGGCAAAGGGAAAACAAAAATATGGCTGCCACGTATACTACCAATTCCTCCTTTGTGGACTAGAGACAGAACACAGCTGCAAAGGACAAGTGAGTGATCCTGTAGCAGAGGTACAGCTTTTCATTACTGTTACTTTACTCCTGTGGTAATTTTTAGCAGTAAAAATATTTACTTTACACTGTAAGGGAAAATAATGTTGCTTAACTAAAATGTCCTCTTGGGCTAGAAAAAAATAAAGCAAAACAAAACACACCAGTGGGAAATTTTCCTTAATGTTTGAATTGCTGACCAGTGTTACTAGTTTGAAGAGATATGAACTTTTCCTTAGGTATACTGATTGTCCCATACCCCCAGAAGATCTGGCAGTACCTGCTTATGGACAATTGCAGTATGAGATTTTTCAGAGAGTTACTGAAGCAATTTTCAGTTGACACATTTCTCTGAATTTAGTTGATGGCAGTTCCAGAATACGGAAATTAGTTGCAATGTAAGAGAAGTTTCTCCATGTAACAAAGATATAAATTTTATTAATTTTAATCTTTGAAGGATTATGCATGATATGATACAATTATGATCATTGAAGTGTAAGACTGAATGGAGTAACATTTAATAAACTGACTTCCTGCTTTCTCAAGAAAAATGGATATAGAGAGATAATAAAACCCCACTCTCCTGTAAGAACAAGATTCATACACTAGTAATCTACCAGCATTTCTTCCTGAAAATAAAACAAATTCCACATGAGCTTCTAAAGCAAAATACTGTTCCTGAAATTTTCTGTAAAATTGTAAAAAGACAAAACAAACTACAATTGCATGGCCATTATACTAGGTTTGCAGACTCAAAAACATATCAGGCAATTTAAACAGATGTCATAAAGTCTTGCTTAAATCAGTCTGCATAACACTGGACATTGTATTACATGAGAAGAATATTGGTAAGATAGGCATTTATTTTTTGCAACAAAGAAGGCTGAGACAGTTCACGAATTGTCAAAATGGTACTAGCTGGACAGAAAATACCATATAAGGAGAAAATTTTTAATGCAAATTTTTGGTCCACTTTTCCATGATATTTTACTGCCTCCTTTTCATTCTTCTGAATAGTATATAATATTCTGTTCAGCTTGTTATTGTTTTGAAAAATAGAACAGTTCTTTAGCCTTGATGTTCTTTTAAATGGTTAAGCAGCACCACATGCCTCAAAAGGGATTTAATTAAATAAGCATTTTAGGATTGACTCTACCTATAAAAAAGTTTGAGCTTTAACAAGGAAACTGAAATACCCTCAGCTGTTCCTAAATTCTGTGTATATTCTAGGCAGATTATAAAAGTAAATGTATGACAGGTTTTTTGTCTAATTATAATATACAACAGAAGTATGTTGTTCTTGAGAGTCTCTGAAAAGAATAATTTATCCAGTTTTATTATCACAAAATGAAGAATTGATGAGAGGTTAGTCATCCACAAGTTTTAAAGCCATAAATTCAAAATGCTATTTTTTTTACACATTTTCTTTTGCACATAGAGAATGAAGAGAAAGTGACTTTACAGCTGTATTGATTTCAGTAAAGGGGCATATATTTCACATGAAGTAACAAAAATTCCTACCTTGATGGACTGACTGTAAGGTCCTATGCTGGCAGGTGCCCAGTGGGAAATGCTCTGTACATGCATGACCAGCTTTTCATCATGTACTACATCATCCGTTGCCATGTCATACTTATGTGCAAGGCAGTCCATGCAAAATAGCACTCCATCAGGTAACAGCGTTTCCACACAAACTCTGAAAACATAAGATAATTACTTCTCCTCAAATAGAAGTTTGCTTGAACCAACTTTCAACCTTTATTTTCCACTTTTATTTTTGTCTGGACATTATCTTAGGAAATTTTGCCAGGATCAAGTACCAAAAGTTAGAGAATTGCAATAACCTGCTAGCATTAACGCTGTTATCTCCTCAAGGACAGTGCTGCCTCACAGACAGCTTCTTGTCGACTAGGACTCCCAGGTCCTTCTTTCCAGAGCTGCTTCCCAGGACTTCAGTCTCCAGCCTGTAGTGCATGGGGTTATTTCTCCCCAGGTGCAGGACCCTGCATTGGCCTTTGCTGAATTTCAGAAGGTTCTTCTCTGCCCCTCCCTCCAACCTGCTGAGGTCCTGCAGGGCTGCACAGCCCTCTGGGGTATTTGCCCCTCCTCCCAGATTGGTGCCACCAGTGAAGCTGCTGAGGAAGGATCTGCACCTTCATCCAAGTCATCGATGAATAAATTAAACAATAAAGGGCCCAACACTGAACATAGGGGCACACTAGTAGTGACAGCTTTCCAACTAGACCCTGTGACACTGATTATGACCCTCAGGGATCTGCCATTCAGGCAGCTCTCAATCCACCTCTCTGCCCACTCATCCAGTCCAGACATCCTGAGTTTGCCTATGATAATGCTGAGAGAGACAGTGACAAAGTTTTCTAAAAAGCAGCTGCTTACAGTTCCTTTACAACCTTCTCACAGGTTATCAGTAATACTAGCATATTTTTCTGTTATTCTTTAAGTTGCATGACAGATACATATATCTGTCAGGACTCAAAATCTACTTAAGTATTCATTTATAAAGCTCAATTCTGTTTCCTCCAAGGAAGACTGAGTGCCTTGATGAACAGACAGACGTGTGTTGCATGTGGCCAGTTAAAAAGCAGGGGGGTTGAGGGTCTGTGTGGGGAAATCAACATTTCAAAGCCTGAAAAATAATTATATTTGCAGTCCATGCATAGAAAAGTCATTTAGCTCCCAGCAGGAATCCAACAAAAAATTACTTGTTCTTTTTACATATCATGTAACATAGCCTTATAAAATTCTTCCCATCTTGTTTATTTCTTCCAAGAAAACTATTTTTCTTCTCACCTCCCACATGTAAATATACTAGTTTTTCCTCATTACCATCATCATAAGCATGGATGAATGGATTTTCTGCTTGGCTTGGTAAATTTTCAAGACAATTTTGCAAATTTATTGCAGATCCACATCCGAGTCAGTGCTTCCAGCATACTGCTTGTGAGAACTTCCACAACCAGGCCTCTGTATATAATGCAATGATGCAACCATGCAAACTGCTGTACAATTTTTCTTCAGGACAAAATGCAACATAGACAAATATGCAACATAAATGCAATGCTGTGGAAAGGGACCTGGGGGTCCTGGTCAATGACAAGTTGGTAATGAGAGCAGTGCCCTGGCAGCCAGGAAAGCCAACCCTGTCCTGGGGGTCATCAGGCACAGCATCATCAGCGGGGCAAGGGAGGGGATTGTCCTGCTCTGCACTGGGGTGGCCTCACCTTGAGTGCTGAGGGCATTTCTGAGAGCCACAGCATAAGAAAGATATAAACTATTAGAGAGCATCCAAAGGAGGGCGAAAAAGATGGTGAAGGGCCTTGACGGGCAGCCAAGGTCAGTTGGTCTGCTCAGCCTGGAGGAGATTCAGGGGAGACATCATTGCAGTGACAACTTCCTGTGAGGGGAAGAGGAGGGACAGGCACTGATCTCTTTGTGGTGATCAGCAGCAGGACATGAGGGAATGGTATGAAGTTGTGTCAGGGGAGGTTTAGGTTGGATATTATGGAAAGGTTCTTCATCCAGAGGATGGTTGGGCACTGGAACAGGTTGCCCAGGGCAGTGGTCACAGCACCAGCCTGACAAAGCTCAAGAAGCATTTGGAAATCTCTCAGGCACATGGGGTGACTCTTAAGGTGTCCTGTGCAGGATCGTAAGCTAGACTTTGATGATCCTTGTGGGTCCCTTCCTACTCAGGATATTCTATGATGCTCTGAAAACTGTTCGCTCCATAAAAATAAAACTAAAAAGCCATTTTCCTGCAATTTTCCAATTTTTCTACCTTGTTATTTTACTGTTGGAAGGCTGTGTAGCTGTGTATGCAAATGTGGAGGCCTAAAATACGCAGGCATAAGAAATGAAAGTTAAATCAGCAGAAGCTGAGTATTATAAAGAGAACCTACAACATGTAGGAGTAGAGAATAATTTTGTGTCATTTACAGCTGGGATTAGATCCCTCCTTTGAAGGCAGAGAATCGACCCTCCCATTTCTCTCTGATTTAATAATCCTGGCCTACAGTCAGCATCTTGAGGAAGCCTCTTTCTGCTTGTTTTGGGTTTGACACCCAGGCAGTGTAGTGGAATGTGATGATTATCTTAACAATGTCTTTGAACTATTTGTCTTGCTAAACTTAAAATTCACAAGCCTCTATTACACTTCATATTCTGCAATAAGATTATAAAATATAGGATTTTTCATCAGAAAACTGCTGAACAGTTGGTTTTAAAAATATGAAGAAGACAAGAGGTATGACCACATTGTTGACCCCACTTTTAGTGCAGGATTGGACTAGATGACCTCCAGAGGTCCCTTGCAACCTATATTAACCTATGATTCAAGTGAAATTTTTCAAGCTCCATCAGTTCTGCATTCTCAGCATATTATCTCAGAAGCATAAGAAATTACTCTAAAAAATTACAAATTACTGTAAAAAGAAATAAGCCATTTTGACAAGGGCAATAAAAATACAAATAGAAAATTAGTTTTAACACACATCTTTTTAAAAAAAGAAAATTTTCATGGGCTAGGTATTTTTTTTTTCAATCTCCAATGGAAAACAAACCCACCACACCCAAATAACACAGGAATCACATAGTGCACACCTAAACCACCAAGCAGTTTCATTATGTCAGACGTAGACTTGGAGGCAACATAGAAGATTTTGTACAACAAATATTTAAAAAACTATGCTTTGTGTATCTATGAATAAAAGTGTTATCATCAGTGTAATAATTTCTTTTCATACTTGAATTCTTAGTGAACATGGAAGTGCAGCTTCCATCTAGTGTGATTATCTAAAGGAAACACAAGACATTAAGAACAACCAGATTGGATTGAGCCAAAGATCAATCTAATCCAGTATTTGTCTTCAACCAGAGCCAAGTGCTTATAGGCAGGGGAAGATAAGGAACAGCCTAAATATAGTTTTGAAATAACTTAGTATCTCGAGATGAGAATCCCAAGCAACTCCTGAGATAATAATTTTGCTTTTGTATTTAACAAAACAAATAGAACAAGGTGAGTAACATTTGTCACAAAGACTTAGAAGGTTCCAGATCTCATCACTTTTAGGAAGATTTAATATTGGTAGTAAGTTTTCAGTAATGCCTTTGATACTTTCTCCTGTAACACACTGATAGAGAAGTTCTTGATGTATGGGCTGGATGAGCAGAGAGTGAGGTGAAGTGAAAACTGGCTGAACAGCCAGGCTCAGTGGGTGGGATCAGTGGTACAAAGTCTCAGAGGTGAACAACCAGGAGCCTGTACTGGGTCCACTCCTGTTCAACATCTTCATTCACAATCTGCATGATGAAGCAGTGTGTATCCTTTGCACTTTGCTATCCACATGGATATTGACAGGATGAAGAAACAGGCATGAAACAGAAACTTGATGATGTTCAGCAAGGAGAAGCTGCAAGTCCTACACCTGGCGGAGGAACAAACTCAAGGTCCAGTATATTCTGTGGGCCCACTGACTGAAAAGCAGCTTTACAGAGAAGGACTGGAGATTCCTGATGGACACCAACTTGAACATGAGCCAACAATGTGCCCTTGTGGCAGAGAGGGTTGATGATATCCTGGGCTGTATTCAGAGAAGCACTGCCAACAGGTCAAGGGATGCAAACAGAAAAGAAAAGCAAATAAAATCCCAGCAATATAAACAGTTGTCAGTTCAATCAAGTAAAAAAGAACTAAGACTTGCAAACCATGTATTATCCTTCTGTAAGTCCATATGGGGGGGTATTTGTAAACCTTATGGTATATATTAAAGCAGGAATTTCTAACCCTAGTGTTTTTGACATGAGCAACTGTGATGTTAATACTCCAAAAAGCACCAGAAGTCTTCTTTTGTGAGACACAAACATTTGGTAAAATGCTTCACAAATATGGCAACAATAATTCAGTCTATTATAGTGCATCATAAATATACTATAGCAGTACTCGAATCCTACCTTGCTGGTGGACACAAATCAAATTCTGTCACATAAACTGAGTTTATAACACTGAAATCTTTCATGCTCTTCATATATAGATGAACCAAAATAATATCCTTCAGTTTCAATCCCTCTGAAGCCAAATTAGCTGCAGGAATAAAAAAAATAGCTGTTAAAGATAGAATACTATAAATGTGTGTAGAAAGACAGCATAGGCATCCTGGTTTTGTTCAGCAAAACCAAATGGTAATAACCTAACTGTTGTCTAAACATGACAGAAGATTTTGCAATATACTACCTTTCCCCATTTAGTACTTATTTCTTTCATTTCATTCTTTCTCATGTTAGTTTTCCAAATACATAAAAGCAGGATATAAAATAAATTTTATCCAGTCTGAGCAGTGGTGAATTCTTGCCCCATGAGAACACATCATGCATTCATGCATGTAGATATGTTACAGCCCGAATTACTTATATCTATAAGTTTGATATCATGGGGGGACTTGGGGTGGGGTGCTCATTCTGTGACAGCTAGTAATCTACAAAGGACTTTGAATCACAAAAATACAGAACTAGAAGGGACAATAGCCATCTTCAAGGAAAATATTAAATATTTATATGCTATTCCAGAGGGATGCTTGTCTAAGCTGTTTTTAAAAACTCTCACTGCAATAATAATCTCTGCATAAACAAAGAATTATAAATGGCAAGACAGACAATAGGAAACAGAAGTGGCCACAGGAGAAATGAAGGAAAGATGAGAGCAGAGGAAAGCTCAAGCAGACAGCTAAAGAGATACTGAGAAGTCAAGATCATCTGAATGTGTATGCATAGAATATTCCAGTCCTAGCGCTCACAGAGAATGTATTACTCTTATACAGTCCATCACATAACAAGATATGTGATCAGCTCTGCAGTGTCTCTTTTGTAGCTCATGAGCAATAGAAACTAAATGAAGACAAAATCTTCCCTGAATATAGAACATATATGTTCAGAGAATAACTGTGACCTAATTTAAATAAGCCATGTAAAGTTCTTCTCAGTGTAATTTTGGGGATCTAGCCCTTTAATGTTAGAGTGTGCACATGTATATATACTTATATATTTGTTTTTCAGTTGAGAAGTACAAGGGTATAAAGACAATCTCTAAAGGTTGAAAGTGAGAAACAGTTTTTGTGTTAAACTTTTCAGTGCTTTTAAAGACAGTTCAGGATTTTGTGCACTTTTATAAAGATTAGTTTGGTCACATAAATACTGAATTTTGTTCTAAATGTCTTAGCTTTACTTAGTCATACTGCCAATAATGAAGGCAATCTGAAAAGGGGAATTCTCACTTACAGAAAAGAAAGTGTGCACAAGTGATATAAGAGGTTATATAGCAACTGACAAAGAACTTCTAGGAAATCACAATACAGGTCCAGAAACATCACCTGATAAATTAGCATACAATGGCAATTCTGTATGGAAATAGAAACGTATTTGAATGCTAGCTGATAACAATCACTAGCTTAATATCAGCGGTTACATCATCAGTTAAGGAGGAAACAAGGACAATTTTTGAATTTCCACCCAGCACTTTAGTCAAGAAGAAAGGTCTGCAGTTAGAAGTTCTGCAGCATTATATGATATACTGGAGGGGGAAAAAGCCCTCAACCAACTGATACGTATCTCTGCACACACAAACATCCCCACCCAAAATTTAAAATATATGAGCCAACAAACTAATTTGTGGACACAGAGTAAGCTGAAGGGAGTGATTTGGGTAAATTCATAATTTCCACCTTTACTTAAAATATATCGCCTAAGTGAAAGTACTATCCCTTTTTCCCCTGCATGAATTAGAAGAATGGTGAGATAGAACTTCTCCTCAGCTTGTAATCAAAATAAAATTGACTTCCAAAGAACACTCTCTAGTAGAAAGGCATACATAATGAACTGGTTAGCAATCCACCCTCGGGCTCTTCACAACTTCTGTTTTTCAAGGACAGGACCCTTACATTGCATATCTCCTGGATATATAGGGAAACCTTACAGATTTTCTGTTGAATTTCAAGCCATTCATAGTTTCTAATAATTTATAGAATATGATCAGGTGAGACTCACCCTTACTTAAGCAGAACTGCCCCAAAAGGTTACATTAACAAGTACAGCTTTTTGATTATTTTTGTTTGGTTGGGTTTTTTTTGTTGGATTTTTTGTTTGTTTGTTTGTTTTTTGTTTAGGGGTTATTCAGAATCCTTAGCTGAGAGCCACAACATACAGTATCCAAACTGTCTACAGGAAGTAGCATTTAAGAACTTTACCCTGTTTTAACATAGTAAAAATCCACAGTTTCCTTCAAGCTTATGAAACTTTACCATGACTTAACTACATTAGAGCTGCTTCATATTATACAAAGCACATTAATATTTGTCATCTTCCAATCATATCTAAAAAAACCAGTTTAACTTGAGAGTTTAAGAAAACAAATGTATAAACAGAAATATACTACATCCCCTCCCATTCTTGTCTTCACAGAATTCCATCCATTCTACAGAACGTTTCATAGCATCTAGTAATAAATTTCCATTTCCAAATCCTTTTGTCAGCACCCATTCACTTTAGAGGTGATTAAATCAGTTAACTCAGGAAAGAGTTTAAAAGTATTGTGCTTCTTCCATTCTCACCACAGTGAAGTTGAACTGCTGTAGAGATTTGAAATATGTGTTCAGAAAAAGCCTTGTGCACATTTGCAGATTAAGTTCTCAGAAACAAATTGTTTTTTTTGTCATGACACAACCATAATTCATTCAGTTTCCACATCCATTTCCAAAAGGAGAATAACTAAAAGAAACGTGAGAACTGAAATTTTCTGCAAAGGATCAGAAAACTCCTTTTTTTTTTCCTTGCCATCACACAGGTAATGCAAAGAATCTGCTGATAGCAGTAGGCTACTGCACTACCTTTTTTGGCAGATGCTAAGGCAAAATTACATAATGTTTGTACAAGCAAACTTCCACTCAAATATAATGAGAAAAAAATAAGACTGCACAACCCTCTTGCTTCACTTTATAGATGATTTGCAGATTTGCATTAAAATCTATTGCCTTTTTCAGTAAAAGTCTGATCATCTCCACCTTGCTGATTTCCAAACAATCAAAAACTAGTTTTATGACCTTCTACCAAGTATAACTTTGCTTCAGAAAAAAAATTCTAGGGTTTCTTTATCATCCTATATTTGATCATGAATAATCAGCTGGACATGCAAAAAAATAAGATATGTCAGGACAATATCTCATGCAAATTCATAAACAAGAATATGAGTTTACCCATTTACATACTAAAAATTATTTCCATTTTTGTGAATGAAAAGAAGCCTGTACAAACATACTTTACTTAAACTTTAGAATAAAAAAAACAAAACAAAAACATGAACATTTTATTTCATATGTCAGAATCTTGTAAGGAACCTGGATTTCATGATTCCCAAGATAGCAATTTTGCCTTGACATTAGGAATATAAATGAGATTTACTGCTACTGACCTAATCCTAGATGCCAAAATGTATATCAGCTTTCTAGAAAACTTCATTTAAAACTATGGAAGCTACAAAGGTGTTTTAGCAAGTAGACAGCATCTACAGCACACATACGTACTCACACACACTATATATTTCAAGAATGCTATAAAGTGAACAAGTACTGTGGAAACAGTGTTTTTACAGTGATATGAACACAACTCTTGCTTTCCAGGGTCTTCAAAGCCAGTCAAATTATGATGTGTTAAATATTAAAGCTGGCAGTCTTGATCTCAAAGGCTCCAATCAAATGAAAAATGAGATGGCAAACCAACAACCACAACATATGAAGTTATAAAACCACATAAAAATACAGATTCCTCCTTAAGACCATATTAAAAACACAATCACTGACAGCAGAAAATGTATTAACTGAATAAAGCACCTCTGAGAGAAGAAAATGCTTCCCGTGCTGCATCTTGAGCATTTTTATCCTTTGACGGAAGGAAATGGGCAGTGATACCTGAAAACCACTGGTAACCACTCAGGGATTTTCCTGATTTTTGAAATGTCTTAGCTATAGGAAATGAAGAAAAGAACTATGATTATAACAATGAAAGGTTTCAGATTAACCAAGGATAAATTTTAAATTGTTTAAGGAAGAAGAATTTCCTTAAGAAGAAAACAGAAAAGAAACCCACAAACTGTAAAAACACCTTCCAAAATATTACAAACAGATATAAAAGTAAGCGTTCTGGTAGCAAAGCTCCAAAATCCTTCTCCACCACTGCTTTTACAAAATATGCATGCAAGTAGCACATTAGCTGTGAATTTCAGTACCTTTTCTCCTCCTTTCCATTTTTGCTGATCTTTTATAATTTCTCAATCTGTTTGGTTACAGACTCGGCACAAGATGTGACACTGAAAAGTTAAAATTTTCAAAAGTATCCAAGTGGCATAACAACAGATTTTAAAACTTATATGCCAAATTTTACTGAAAGTTAGGTGCTTAACCTGGTTCTGATAATCTTTGCAAATGCATAACATGTTTAGACATTTTTAAAGCCCCTTAGGCACTTATCCATATTCAAGAAATACCAAAGATCTAAATACTATTCAATACCCAAACACTGCTAGCTGTGAAACTTAGTTTTCAGGAAGTTCACCCATCTATGGTGTAACAGAAATGTTGTAGTATTTCCAGGAGGGGAGAGGGAAAGAAAGAGGGAGAGAAAGAAAGAAAAAAAAGTGTTATGCTCCTATAAATTAACTTGAAATGCTTCACTTCTACAGATATATTGATAATTATCAGAAAAATGCATTCTAGTAGGATCTCTTTTTTCAGACTAATTACTATGAGTCAAGCACATTTTTTTCAGGAGTGCTTGTATAGTAATTAGCATATTCCACCTGGCATGAAACAATCTCATTGTTGCAAAACTCACTGAAATCCAAAGATTTATGTTTCAAAGTCTTCCAGATGACTGGAATATTTTTCTGTGGTTCATACTCTTCTGATGAAGGGAAAATATCATCATCTGTGCAGCTTATCTCACAAGAACAGCTACTGACCACAAAAGTACCTGAGGATTCTTCCTGCTTGAGACAAACATTATGAAATAAGCAAGTAAACAGCATGTCAAGCAGTATGAAATCAGCACGTTTTATCATTCAAATACATGTTTAAGTAACAAAAAAATACTATAGCTCAACAGGTACATATCATAGAACAATTAACGAAAGAATAGCAGTAGGTTTTCCCATTAGATTGCAGAACTGGTAAAACAATGTACTCCTGTTGACATACCAAATGGAAGAAAAAAGCAGACTTAGTAACTGAGAACAGTAGATATGAAAAATGAGACCCAAGAATAAAGACAGAAAGAATACTATTATGAAGATCCCACAATTATATACAAGACAACTATGTTTTCAAAAAAACAGTATAAACTAAGTGAACAAAGGAACAAAAGTACAAAAGAAATATTTTATCATTAACATTGTCATTAAATACTTGAAATAGAGCAAAAGATTAATAAGAAATTTTAAAAACTTTTTGGAACAATGAATGAAGGCAGTCTATGTAAAAAAACCCCTCTTTCTATTATCTCACAAAGACTATCCTTTCCATCAAATGCTTTGGTATGAGTTAACAGTTTTCTGCCTTTATTTATAGACAAATGCATTTCCCATGATCTATACATTGAAGTAATTTCTTGACAAGGAAGGAAAATCATTCTGGCCAAATGCTTTCTCAGGACCAGGAAGAGAAAACTACCCACTGTACCTTTTAAAGCAAAATTCAAAGGCAGAGTGCTTACTGACAAGTCTTCAACAATTCTGTGTTCATTATATTTTCAACATGCCACAAAATTACAGCATACATTTATAGTAGGGTTTCTTTTCAATTTGCTTTTTAATTTTAGAGCAATCAGAACCTTTACTCTCTCCCATCTGATTTTCCAATCAGCCTAATCTGCAGAGCAGGTTGACTTTTGGACCACTAGCTTGGGTAATGCCACTTGTCTACTTAAAACAGTATGAATTATGACAGAATTTACCTAGAAACCGTAATCAAACACTATTGCATGCTGTAATGCCAGATTCTATCAATTAAATTTCTTCCCAAAGATCTCAAACTTCATGTAGTGTCTAAATGATGCATTTTACTGCAGGCTTCTTAAATACTAAATTCACAAAGTTATAATAAATCCAAATAAGGCAAGATAAAAAGCTGACAAAACATGAAACCTTTGACAATCCTTAAATATGTCTGAATATTCCTTCAGCTGATAAATTTGGGTTCCATGAAAAAATGTCATTAAAAAAAGAATATTAACATTATATAGTGAAGTAATTTTTATTGTATTTAATTTTACTGTATTTTTTTCTTTCCTGTGGAAAATAAAACATATTTTATTGCAACTTTAAAGATTTCTCTTCATATTAATCACAAAAGAAGTCAGAAAAATAAAGGCAGAAAACTATAGTATGCATCAGAAATCTGTGATAACTTGTACCTCAATATCTGACTTCACTGAAGTGAAAAAGGATCCAGTTAAGTTAAAGGAGTGCATTTGGAAATTCTGAGAAAAGGCTAAATTACAAAAAGATCATTATCTGTGAGAGGAAGCTCAGTTCTGCTGACTCTAAAAGAGGTCACAGGTAGTTTTATAAGCACTGTAAACACTAAGTCTATTATCTAAGAGGGGTTGATGTTCTTTGATTGGAATTCATTTTATTCATTCCTCCAAGAAAGACATGAAAGTCAAGGCAATAATCTACTTTACATGAATCAGTTGTACATCAGAGGTTAAAAGAAGTCAAGAAGATGCAACATAATAGCCCAGACAAAAACTGCAATTTAGCACAAACATGACACACATTCCAACATTACAACAGACAAGCATCCAGCAGCATCTGTACCATTTCTCACTGATTGAATTACACCTTTGACTACTGCCATCAGTGGGTGCATTTTGCTGTTATCCAGAGGGATGCCTGACTGCTTCTAAGCCTTCAGGTATGACTTAAAAAATAAAGAAGCAGGAACACAAATCTTTAATTGAGAAAGATCTTAAGATGGTTTAAGCTACAAGAACCAAGAAAAGTAAATTATTTTAAATGTTTATTATTTTTTTATCTACAAGGTAGCACTTCATGGAGATATACAGAGTGTATACCAGCATCAGGTGCTAGAATTGCTACCACCTGCTTGCAAATTGCTGTTTTACTAAATGAATTACTTTCACTGAGTAATTCGTAGCATCCACCATGAAACAATCAATTTGCATTGTAGCATGGGCATTCAGGGGAATTCTAATGTAACACATGCAGAGTTTGCACCTCTTAGTCCTACCCTTGAGTAAGCATGCACAAACATGGTGATGTGAATGATGCCACTACACTGCTGCTTTGGGTTTTGTTTTTACATCACCTCGACTTTAACTTCATATGCCTCAAAAACCCATCAGAAGGAAAAAAACCATGTTAACTGGAAAGGAAAAAGTTCCAGCTTGCCAGTTTTTTAGTCCCTTTTATTAAGCTTTACATAATTACCTTTGAAGAGTACTAGAGACACAAATATCTTATTTAACAAGTTGCTGTTAAATATCTCTAACTTCTCTCTATTCCCTAACCTGGAGGACCAAATTTATATGTTCTGCAAGCAAACACAAAAAGAGCACCTATTCCATTTTTATGCCACCAGTTAAAATGCTTTCATCTACGTTTCTAAACATGACTTCTGCAAGATGTGCTTCATAAAAAAACCCCAGTGGATATGGAGTGAGTCTCACTGACTCTATCACAACTGGTTTGGTATAACACAGAGAACTCCCCTGTAGCTTTGTAATTTGGTAATGTTACAAATATCCCAAACTGATGCCATGTGAAATTTTCATATCATCTACAGTCACATCCCTTTTTTCCGTATATTTTACAAATAATTTATCTTCTATCAATACTTCTTCACAGAGATAAATAAAATTATACATCTGTGTTTCCACACATACTTAAAAACCTGGTCAGTTGCAAATTTTTTGGATATTATTGTGAAATATCAGAAATCTCTTATAAGATGCAAAGTCCGTAAAAAAATTAGGGATATCTGTTGATTTCAATGACTATGATACATCACAATGACTCACTCAAGGCTCCAAAAACATTGACAATCCATCACTTTCCACAGCAGCTCAGGTGCAGGGTACGCTATAAGTATTAGGTGTGGAACCTGGCACTCGAGGAACAACAGGCTCAATGCCAATCTAAGTAGAGCTGCCATAGTCTCTTTAGGAGCTATATTTAAGTCTATACAAACGTTGGTATTCCATTCCTCTCAACAGAGGAAGCAATCTAAGAAGCTAAAACTTATAGACTGCCACAAACAGAGTAACTTTCCCTGAATAATATTCTCATCACTTTAAAAAGAAAAAAAATCAAGCTTGCTATAATGACATTTTAATTAAATCTTACAGAACCTATTTTATCACATAACATTTTCATGTTACTTCACAGAAGCAATATATTTTCCCATTTGTTACACAGTTTCTCCCACACCCACTGTACATTGTGATACCAACCTAATTTTGGATCAGAGCCTGCATGCATGCATACACTTAACTATATTCACATAACTCATGTCATTGATGCAAGTGCGCTCAGAATGAAGTTAAGCAAATGCACGAGTGTTCCAAGATCCAAATTCTCCTGTTGAAAAAGCCTTGGAGCTAGGACTTTGACTGATATAGCTGAAATTCCATGCAGTGGTCTTTTATGAAAACAACAGATTGTCTTTTTAAAAAGCTTACATTCTCTGCTACAGAAACTGGTACAAAAATCTATCACAACACAATTCTAAAACTGATAACTCTCCCACTGAGCAGCGATGAGAATACAGTGGAGCAGAGAGCTCAGAAGACAAAAGATTATGATAATCTCTTTATTCTTTGTGATGTACCTTGATAACAGAACTCCTTGAAATAAATATAATGGGAGACATCACATGTATCTTGCATTATTTTGAATACAATATACAGAATCATAGGAAAGAATGTCCTTTACTCCAAAAAACTTTCAAATAAAGTATCTTCATTATGAAAAGAGAACTAAAAATTATCTTTCCTCAAAGAACTGGACTGAATCTGAAATCAAATAGAGTAGAAAAGAAAAACCTTTATGTATTATCTTGAAATATATGAGAGCACAAAAAAAGCTTTGTGCTATTTGTTATCAAGTTTTGAAAACAAAACTGCAAGGGTAATCTATATTCTTATGATGCAGAAGGGAAACTAAAGGTTGCCTAGGAGAAGTATTGTTCAATGATGACAAAGTATTCAAAAAATGCTACCCACAATGCCACCAAACAAAAATGTTTTGAAACTTGAAATTCCTTCTTATTTCCCCTGACATCACTGACAAAGTCTAATTCTAGAGCTAAAGTTCTAAACATAGATTAACTAAAACAATTAATGAGGAACTGGACAGAAATAGGCTACAATGTTAAATTATATACAACCTATAGGATTATGTGCCTTTAGTACACATGGCACACAAATATTTCCTGAAAACCTTTTCTAAATTTACAAATGCACAAGTTACAGAAATCTACAAGTGTTTTTAAAATCTTCTCCAAAATGACCTCTACAATAGATCTCCTGCCATTTAACAGGGGCTAACTGCTTGCACTTCTGATATGTTCCAGCTACAAGGTCAAGATCTTCCACAAACAAGAAAACACAATATCAGTTTATAATAGGTAACATAATGGAATGGTCTATTATAAGAAAAGGCAGCAGCAGGCATGGTTCCTGTATCTCTCATAGGCAAACAGGCTCCTTTCTTCTGCAAAGTGTAGAAAGAAACCTACGTGATTCTCTCTAATTCTGGACTATTCAAACTTAAGGGGCTGCAGTTTCCCATGCTGTATTGTTTGATATGTGTGTGCTCCTACTCACTGAAACTCGGGAACAAAGTATGCATTATTAAATGTGGTAAAGAGTACATGTGAAAGCATGAACAACAGCTAGTATGTTCACTATTGTCATCAGAAGTATGGTCCCATCAGCAGAAGCTGCAACAGCTTTAATTTCTGTTTCTGATCTTCACAAAGGCAACACAATAAACTAAAAGAATACAGCAGAAAATAAAAGCAAATTCACTGTGCCGATAAAGTAAAAAAAAAAAAAAGGTTTCACAGTTGTATTTTTCCTAATTGAAAACACTCAGAATTTAATTTTTATTGAGTAGAAAGCCAATAAACCTAATTCAAAAGAATATGCTTCAGTCCTATGAAAAAAAATTCTACATTTTAAGTGTATGAAATTACTATCTTGGCAAAGTAAAATACTGATGAAACTAGTATTATAAGTACTGATGAATCTGTATTATAGTGGTGACCTTGTTTTTTACCCTGAAGTAAAAGACGCATTCCCAAATTTTGACTATTAGTCTTTTATTACCACTCTTATTTACTCTTAATGTTTTTGCAAGATGCCTACAAAAACTGTTTACCTAAATTTTTAATAGTTTTAATAATAAACTATAGTATTTATTTATCTCTTTAGCCTTTTCTGCATGACTATTTATGAAAGAAAAGTGGGTGTGTTTTAAAAAAGCTTCAATTATTATGCAAAAAAAAATCTTGAAATTGCACAGAAATATATTAAACCAAACAGTATTATGTTCCCCTAGGCACAAGGGCTCATTTTGCTGCCAGAAACAATCTAAACCAAATTTCTAGGCAGGCTTTGTAGTCAAACATGAAGAGATTTAGCTGAAAAAAATGCATTCTAGAGGAGGAAAGACAGCAGAGACCAAGGTGCACTAGCTATAATTGCAAAATGATTTTAAAAGTAAATTCAAGGAATGTAAAATTAACACCTATGGCAAATAACAAAGACAAAATTAATATACAATACAGTTAAAAATATGTTTATCTCAAAGCAGAAATGATAACAAAACTGATGTCATAATTCTTATTAGAATTACACTTCACTGTGGAGGCTATTAGTATTTTCTACAAAGTGCTTACAAAAGTGGCTACTTTTACACATTGTTCATAATGGTGTATTATTTTTCCCAATTTTCAGTAATCCCTTGAAAGCCTCAAACTAAAATTAGTTCTCCTGAAGCAGATTTTTTTTTCCTGCAGTACTTTATTATTATAGGATTGGCTGTTAAGTGCTGAATACTAACCGATACTTAAATTTTTCAACAGGGCTTATAAGCACCAAATAGTGAGCAAAAGTACAATACTAGAGGCATATCAATCCTGAAGGCATGCCTTCATTATTATGCAATTAAATGATGCTAACAGTTATGGTCTGAAAGGCTGACTGGTTGTCCATATTTATAACTTCTCAAAAACTTAGCTTATTTTTTCATGACATAAAATAATCTATAGCCAAAAGATCTTAATGCTTTTCCTTATGAGACTACCACTGCAAAAATTAGGCTATTTTCCTTTTAAATATACATTAGTTTATATACCAAAATTCAGGGCAAGCTGCTGTAAACCTTACCCCTTGCAAAGTGTGACAGGTTTGTCTACAACGGATTGGAAATAAGATTTACTACAGCACTGCCTGAAACTGTGAGGCTTTAACTTAATCTAACACATCTACATAAGAAGGGGAAAAGAGCTACTGAACAGATAAAAGTAAAATCTTGATTCTTATATCAAATGTTATGCATTTTAATATGATTTTTCCCCTGATTTATGTAAAGCTTTGTGGTTTTCATTTTCCCTAGCCTGTCACATTGTAATGATGTATGGTACATTTTTGTGTCAAGTTTGCCATGAGCAATAAAGTCAGTGCCCCCAAAGAAATATCAATATATTATCAGTCTTCCCCACCATGCCACATTCCTAAATTTTCCTTTATTCAGCCTATTTGGTTTTGCTTCACATAGTTGATATCCTTTTCACAGTCTCCCATACAAATATTTAATATTTTATTTTTGAAAGAAATCCAAAACTAGAAATTGACAGGATAAAATACAATTTACTTTCCAAGGCGAAATGAGGCCATCATGGAAGAAAAACACTGAGGTATTTTATCTGTTTGGAACAATAAAATAAATTAAAAAAAAAAAAAAAAGAGAGAGAGAGAAGACGGGAAGGCATGATCTATTGAAAGACATGGAGGAAATGTTGCTTAAGAGATGTGAAATTTGAAATACCAGTAGAATAATGTTCTGTAACAATTTCTGCACTTCTATCATCAAAGTGCAGAAAGACAAAGGGAGACCTATAAAAAGATGACTGCAACAATAGAAGAAAGATCATGATGCACTCTCTTCAACAAAATACGAATACCTGTAGAGGCTCAGGAAGAAAAAAAATTAAGCATAAAATAATAAAATAAAAAATAAGAGTGATGACAAATGCAAAGGAAAATATTGTCTGTTTTAACCTTCTGCTCACATGAAAGTCTGCAACATTTAAAACACCCCAGCTCCTATTCCTGTTCTGCTCTTTCTACAGAATCATAAAGTTAATAGAATTAATTCCAACAAACTACTAATGATTTCTTTAAAACTTTTGATGAAGATAATCTCCACATGATTAGAAGTCATTCAATTAGATGTATTTTTCATATGGAAAAAAAACTTAAACCCAGAACATTCAAAACTCAAGCACTTAGAAGTTAGCAAGTATTTAAATCATCCACTTCACAACAGAAACATCAAAACAAGATGCCACCTCCCAACAAATCAATACTGTTCATACAGTTTCCTAATCCAGTTGTGTTCTACAGTGCAGCTTTTCTACCCAGCCTGCACATGAGTGTGACTGAACCACACTGACTGAGCACCTTGAGGTTTCAAGATGAAAAATGCCACACAAATATACCACCTCCACTCATTTACTTGACACAAGTGTGTTTGGTCTTTCCCAAGGGTAAGTTCTGAAATTCAGCTAAATATATATATTGTTATTTAAATGTAACACCCACATGAGAATATGATGGTTCACCCCAAATTGTGACAAAACACAACTAGAAAGCATGCATATAGCTTTAAAGGAAAACAACATTTGCTGCCTACTTGCCTTATTCTCCAGGTGTAGTTTCAAAAAACGAAGGTAGGCCACAGGTGCAAATGCATCATCTGAATGCATGACCACCTCGGCTGAATCTCTGAAATACAAGAGTTTTATCATCAAATAGTATAGTACATAATTTTATACAGAAACAACACTTAGCCACCATATAACACAAAATCTCAGGTAACTCATTGAAACACTATTGACTTCTTACCAACGTTTTCATATAAATTAAGAAAAAAAAGTTTGCTATGTAAAATCATATTGATGAACAATACATTTCAAGAATTTTCAATTTTCAAAAGGAATAAAGTATACTTCCTGGGTGAGCTGGCACAGGAGATGCAGCAACAACCATAAAACCATAGATAAAATGCAAACAGTCAGCTTGTTTTTGTTACCTCACGACCTGGGACCTCTGAAGCAGCGTTCAGGAAGGGGCACAAAAGAAAGGACCCAGGCATTGCAGAGACTTGGTCTGTGCTAGAGCATCACCAGACCTGCAGGTCTCACCTGTATCTCAGGGATTTGCACAGGTGCAATATCCCACTGTGCTCCGATCTTTCCCACAGCCAGACAGGAATCTCAAGCGTGTGCGACAGGGCCCCATAGTCTATCACAGGCCTATGCTATCTAAACACAGATGCTCTACTCATCCAACACATGAGGCCAAAAAGAATTACTATAATATATGTGTTTTTGACACCCCAGCTGCAAGTCAATTGAACCTATTTACAACCCTCCTTGCCAATCTTCCACTTTTTTCCCACATTTCTAGACCAATATTAAGAGAATTAGTTAGCTGTAGTCTATGGAAGTTTAAACTACACTATGTTTTAGATCCCAAGGACTAATACATAAAGCAATCTTTAAATTTCAACTACAGGAGATTTTTCCAGTCCATTGTTTTGATTAATATTCCAGGGATTAGTTTTTGAAGTATTAACAACATACAGTATTGCACACTGAGAAATTGACTGATCCAGCCATCTTGCATCTGATAGTGAAGACTACTAGAAACAACTTTTTAATGCCAAATGTGTTGGTAACAATGTTAAATTTCCTGTGTGCTGATTCAAATTAGTTAATTTTAGTTTTCATTTTTACAGACACAATCTGTCACACTTTGATTTACAAGAGGCAGTATCTGTTATATCCATCTGCATGGTTTTACTACTTAAGAAAAAGGTAGCTCTAAGAAACAAACATCAGAAGGTGAGAAACTAAAGGAAAACATAAGAGAAATTCAGACGCAGTACAAGAAAATCTAGAAATTGGTGACAGTAGGGCTAAGGACACACATAATTTTCCCGGAAACCAAGGTGCCCTTGGTACCTTCACAGTGTTCAAAGGGATGATATAGACAGATTTCTAGCAATACCACGTGAAACCAATGCAAACTCAAAGCAGTTGAAGCTTTGGCCAGATCCCAGTTCCTCAACAAAAGTGTAAAATTAACAGAAATATCTGTTCTATAAAATGTGTTTTGGGATTTAAAAATAACAAAACGTCACACAAGAATGATAAATATCTTTAATATAAGAATATCCACTTTAAGCAAACTTAAAGTATTTTGATAAATAGGCCTCAGTTGCATTGAGAGTAATTATCAAGATTGTCTATGATTAAAATATTGTTTATATTTATTTATAAGTAAGATATTTTATACATAGTTGTTTTAAGATTAAAATCATCCTTTTCAAATGACAATGGTGTCTTCTAATTCTAACAGAAAAATGTAGAAAGAAATAGGTGGAAAGCAGAACAGTTCTGTTTACATTCAGTTAGTCTCCAATTAAAAAGAACTAATGAAGTCCTAAACTTGATATGTCATATCGAGATTCAAATAGTAAAAAAACCCTATATCAAATAATAAAAAAGCCCCAACCAACTTAAAAACCAGGAAAAGCAGAGATTTAAAACAGTCATTTGAGAGACCCCAATAAATTATATAAGGCCATTTCACACTAAAAGCCTGAATTTTAAGTAGGAACTTGACTATCTAAGACGATTCATGCTTGATAGTAATGGAAACACAGGAATTTTGCTAAGGAAATTTTCAGAAGACTGAAAAAAAATTAAGAATAGTTGAAAAACTGTTTCAATCAGCTATTTGTTTTGAAATCAAAATCATCTGATCTCTCAAGGCTTCTTGAAGATCTAGAAAGCATCCTATCATTTTAAAACACTCTGTTAACATTTCTCAGGACAGATATATCAAGTTAGAACAAGACTGAGAGTACAACTGATGCTTCTCAGAACATAGCTATTTTTTCATGTTTACAGGAATTATAATTTTATCATTTTGCTTTCAACTCCAAACCTAAAATTACAATCCTAAACACAGAGCTAATAGTAAGGTATATAAAGGAAAATGGTATTTCCCAAATATTTCAAATGTGACAATTTACTCTCCAAAAGATCAAACTATTCTGTCTTTCATAAACAAACAGGTGTTTATCACAAAAGTAGATATTAGATGGTGTTCATATAGATGAGAAATAGATCTTTAAAATGTCAAGAAACATTGATCAATTGTACTTTAAATATCAGCATAAGAAGAATAGGAAATGCCTGGTACATTTCAAACACTGAGAGGCAGAAAGCTTACAACTGGATTATAACAGACTACCTGGGACAACCAGATAAACCCCAATCTGACTCTTGTTTAATATTTTAGTTGTAAGATTTTGCTTTCACTACTAGATATTGTTTATTTTCAAATATATGTTTCACTCAATCTGTTATGCTTCCTTTGTGAGGCACATTTTTTAATGAAGACAGAGAAGAATGGCAAGAATTCAACATTCCGATGCAAAATTCGTCATACAGCCTTACATTAAAGAGACTCCCATTTCTCCATAGTAAGTAACATTCAAGGTTGTATTTTATTTTCTCCTGAGCTGGCATATTTCTTTATTTTGCAAGGATATACTGTAGAAACATATTTTGCCAAGTTTAAGAGGGCAAAAATCACTGACCAGTGAAAACACTACCTGCAAGTAGTGTTACACATAAAAGGCATACTAGATTTCCTCCTGTTGTTTTAGCTTTATGTGGCAAGGTTTTGGTGGCAGGGGTTAGTGTTCAGAGGTGGTCCCTATGACTTGAGATCAAGGGATGCTGAGCTCATCAGCAACACTGGTGGTGTCTCAGTGATAACATATTTAAAAACTATGCTGCAACAGGAGTGAGAAAAACATGATAGAGACAGCCCTGCAGACACCAAGGTCGGTGCAGAAGTGAGCAGAGGTGCTTCTAATGCCAGAACAGATTCTACATAACCTGTAGAAAAGACCATGGTGAAGCAGATTGCCCCCCTGCAGGCCAGGAAGGACCACACCAAAGCAGATACACACACTGCAGTCTGTGCAGAAACCCACACAGAAACAGTTTTTATGACAGGACTGAGTCCCATGGAAGACCCATGAAGAGCAGTCTGTTCCTGAAGGACCATACTCCATGGAAAGCACAGGCACTGGAGCAGTTCTTGAGGAACTTGCCTGGTGGGAAGGAGACACATTGTAACAGTTCATGACAGAGCCATGGAAAAGACCCTGCTGGAGCAGGGGAAAAGTGTGAGGAGGACGGGGCAGCAAAGACACAGAGTTATGAACTGATCAGAGTTTCACTGTCTACCTCCTTGCACTGCTCACTGAGGAGGTAGAAAAGTCAGGAATGAAGAAGTGAAGTTAAGCCTGGGAAGAACAAGGTGAGGAGAGAAGGTGTCTTTACTTTCCACTACCTACCTTTTTTTTTTTTAATTAAATATGGCAATAAATTAAATTAATTTTCTCCAAATTGAATGTGGTTTCCCATGACAATAATTGGTAAGCCACCACATTGCTCTTCTTGACCTAAAAATCTGTTCATCTTCTTTTCTCTCCTTGCCTTCCTAAAGAGGGAGAGTGAGAGTGGCTTGGTGGGAACCTGGCAGCCAACCAAGGTTAATCCATCATACCTGTTTTGAAGACAAAAGTATTTTTCAATATCTTCCTCAGAAACTTTTAACTCAGGAGATGTTTTGGAGTTGTTCAAGAGTTTAGGGATCTTGAAAATGCTGACAGTTTTTAACCTCTAAGTTGTAATGCTTACAACTCCATTTAAGCTTTAAAAACTGCATCAGGATGTAGTCCCGCTTTAGGAATGGTACTCCCAAATTCAGTACGCCCACTGAGACTCTCCAAAACCACACACTTCTGCCCCCTGCCCCTGTGGGATGCTCCCCATGTGGTGGGATGGAGTTAAGAACTGGAGGCACAAAAGGCCAAGATAATGGGTTCAGGTAAGAACAACTTACTGGTAGCAGCAGTGAGATAAGAAAATGAACAATAACAGCACAACAATAATAACAAAAGAATACAAGAGTGACTGATGCACATTCAAAAATGCTCACTGAGAACCCTGCTACAATGAATAATACAGACACTCCCTCACTCTTCTCTGAGAGAGAGACAGAGACAGAGACAAAGACAGAGGGAGAGAGAGAAAGAGAGTCCCTGAGTCCCTTTCCTCCAACTCTGACAATGAGTGAGGTCGTATCAAATAACATTACGCTCCTTGGCCAGGCTGCCTCCCAGCTATTGAAAAAATCTAAACATGGGCTAGCTGAAACCAGGAGAGATGTATACCTGAACCATGTATATCTAAACATTTGGAAATTCTACTAGCAGGGCTAACATGATTACAAAGTCTGTTTAGATTCAGCATATATGAACAGCAAGAATAAAAAGTAGAAAAAAAATCATAATTTATTTAAAGAAGAAACTACAAAATATTTTTCTTGTTAAGTTCATACACCAATAGATTTCACATGCATGATGCCTCAAAAAGCATATCTTTATGACGTGAATAATATAAGAGAGAAGCAGGGCTAGTCAAGCCAGAGACACACAATGCCAGTGTAGCTATTCAGTTTCCATTACAGAAATGTATTTAAAACTAGTTGAATAACTGTTTAAAAGTCCACTGTACCACATATTTATTATTAAATACCTGCTGATATAAATATTTGTCTTTTGTGGTGTTTTTGTGCTTTTATTTTTAACTTTTATTATTTGGAGTATCACCAAGAGAAATAAAGACAGTTCAGCCAGACCATTTCTGCTTCAGCTTTTCCTAGTCACTTGAACTGTCTTTATATCACTGATATCCAGATAAACATTTAGAATATATTATTATATATTCCTACCTGCACTTTAGCTGATCCCCAACCAAAGGCATAATGACCCAGTATTTCAGTGGATATCTGCCAGATTAGCCACCAGTGCTTTAACCCCTTTGTCTATTGATCTCCTCCCAAAGGCCATGCAATGAAATGGAGCTAACAGTTCTTGGTTCTCTATTCCTTACACAGACAGATCCCAGTCTTACAGAAAAGTGAAACAAATAGACCTGCACCATGAAAGCCTAAATCGTGTCTATATGTTCTATAATCTGCACCTGCACTATGACTGAGAATCAATCACCAAATAAATGATTACAGGTCTGTTTACTTGCTTCAGAAATAGAACAGCAGTCAAAATATTTTACTTGAAGTGCACAGGCTTAGCTACTTAACTGGCTAATAAGAAACAAGACACAAATATTTTCCACAGCTCACTACACAGATTTTAGCAATTAATGTCAAAGGAATAAACCATTCAGTGTAACTGAGATGGATTCATACAAAGTTTGTATTTAAAATATCCTCTAGTAATTGAAGAAAAGTGTTTATTGTTATCATTCTAAGCTACTAAACTTACACACACGCACACACAGTTAATAGAATCCACAGGCTACTGATGTGGCACTTTATCAAATTTAGCTGTAATGAAAGATAAATATTACAGGCAATTCACACTTCATGAAAGGATAAAAGTGTCAGTGTATATAGTACAGTTTTACTGCAGGCCATAATCAGCAAGTAAACGAAAGTGCAAATGTCTAAAAAGTTTATAGCCCTCTATGAACGCCTCATCGTGTCAGGTATTGATTTAGGTTTCCAGAGGACTTTGCCAGTGTTAAACAACACGAGTGTCTGTGAACTTAAAGAACATGTTTAATTTTGCAAATGCCATGTGTTACCTCTTACACCTCTAGTTGTCTCAAACTAAATTTTAAGATGCTCCCATTGCTTTAAAATAAGGAAATAGAAGAAACTGTTCCTTACATAACTATTTTCTTCTTAAACAGAGGGCAGTCCAGAGTGAATGTTTCATATTCTCCTCCTTCTCCGCAAGCATGGACTCCGTATTTCTCAGAGAGCTATTGCAAAAGAGAAATTGAAACATGTAAGTATTACACTAAAAGAGTTTATTAAACATATTTTCCTGAAAATGTCAAAAAACAGTACATACTGGTTACTGGCTGGGGTTAAGCCACGACATGTACTTTGTAAAAGACTACACATTACAAGGCTGAAAAAACACAAACATCATACAGTCAGGTCTTGATTTCTCTGTATGCCTATTACAGTGATTAAAAATTACCAATGTGTTATATTTTAAGTAGAACTGGCACTGTAATATTTAAATGAAAAAAATGATTCCTAGTTCTTCTTTCTTAGTGGCCATGAAAAGTTGTTCATACTTGTCTTTCTTTAGCATATCTATTTCACCTGCAGGAGAAACTTTTACTGTGAGTCAACACAACAAGTAGCATTTCACATAGAAGTATACAATGAACACATTTTTTGACAACAGATTCAGAAACTGTATTCTGTTTTTGTAAATATTCTTTCAAAAAAACCTCACAGAAGAAATGAGAATTTTCTAAGTCAAAAGCAAAAAGCTAAAAGCAAGATCTAAAGAGAAACATGCTGTTTCTTTTATAAATTGTAATTAATATACTTTCTAAATCAACATATATTTATGAATATTCCTGAAGTTCTGGATATCTCACTTAAACACATAACTAGATGAATGGAAACATTCAAAATATGAGACATGACTATCTTAATCAATTCCTGCTTTACAAACGAGCAGCTGTGGTGCATTAACCGAAGTTCTTTAGCTGGAGTAAGGAGTGCATGACTGCTCAGGAGCTCACTGTACTACTGTTTCACTGTACTGTATTGATAGATAGTAATCAAGCACCAGATCTGAGCTTGGGGACACGCTCTCTTTGTCTGCAGGAGAAACTCATCCTCAGCAGCAGATTATATCACCTTCTAAAGTGTCACTGCAGTGATTCAAGCCAAGCCCTGTTCAGGTTTTTAACATTAAACAAGCACTAACATTCTGCTTTAAGTGACTCATAAGAACTTGAACCGCAGTCCTCAACTCCACTGCAAACACCAACGTTACTTTTGGGAATATTTATTTAACCCCTTTATGCCTTTCCTTAGAGGAAGTCCATCCATGATGCTTCTGCAGCCAAAGTAGAAATACAATTTTCCAGAACATCAGAAGGTTAGGAAAGTTTGTCTGGAGGCTAGAAGATAACTCCAAATCTGCTGGTTTTTTTTGAGGCAAACATAAGACTGGATTATTTAGGCATCTTAGATTACATTTTTTATATGGTTACCAGAATATTTGTATAGCAAGTCTATTACATATATCCAATTGATACTGTATTTTTATTGTTAAAGCTGAATGTACTTCATGTTACTTTACAGTTCTCTTTCAAAGCATTTTACTCAAAAACTTCAGAGAGTGTTTATAACTTCGGTTACTTAAACCAAAGGCTCGAATTGTCTTCAGCCATTATTTTGAGGAAAAGGAAAATGTTCCAAGAAAACAATACCTTGGTAATATTCTATGTGAATATTTAGTTGTCTGGTGCTGTAAAATCTAAATATCTTTTGGAACATATATGAAACATTTTTTCAGTATCTTGTTATGAGAGTTGTTTTTAATTTTTCCTTTCATATTTTCTTTCAAAGAAAAGGAGCAAAAGAGAACCTTTAATCAAGTGCTTATTAAAAAATTACACTCCTGACATAAAAGAGAACTCCATCTGTCAACAATGGCAACAAGGTTTCTATGGAACAAATACATCAGGAACAATTAATGTTGATGCAACAAGAATGGACAACCTACAAAACAGTTAGTCAAAACCTTTTACTCTTACTCTAAAAACAACAACAACAACCACAACCACAAATTTCAAAGAGAGAAAACCAGGAAAGAGCTTTCTAACTGTAACCTTTCTGCAGTGAATACATGGAGTGACTGTTTACAAGTCACTTTCAAACTTGGTAGCTCTGCTTGTAAACAGTGTCTAGAATAATCATTGGCAATTAACATTGAATACTTAGAAGATGTAAGACTATTTCCTATCTTTGTAGTGAGAAGTTCTCATTTTCAATGTCACTGGCTTCAACATCATTCTTGACACCAATTATACAAGGTGCTAAAAGGTTTTCAGTTCTCACAAATGTCAACAGGACCAAAAGATATTTAGCAGCTCACAGAACACATCCTTAACGTTCATTTAACAAAGTCAGCAATATTTTTGAAATGTCATCAATGGTATGATAATTATGCCTTTTAATCACTTAGAATATTAATATTATTTGAAGACTGATCATTTGAGTTTGCAAATTGGATGCTGCATTAATAATAATACAACAGCATGGACTCTAAATTTTATGATTGCTAAATCTGCCTTCTAGTTCAGATGAGCCAGAAAACTGCAAATTTACAACTCAAACATAACTAATTGCAAGTAATACACATAAATGAGATACATGTAAATGACCGGTCCAAACATTACCTGAAGAACAGTCTCTTCCTACTTTGAGAATGAAACACAAGGATTAAAACTTCCTTCTTTAACATTCATAATCAAAGATAAATATTTGAATTCAAGTGCTTCCTTTTTCAAGTGAAGACTTTATTCCCAGGCAGAAATTTTAAGACCTAATAAACTCTGAAATTTACAGAAATGCTCTTTACACCAATATGTTCTCATCAACTTTTGAGGCAAGCATACTAATAAACATTTTCCTATTGCCTATTGGCAGAGCCAGAATTACAGACAATATAACTATAATGTCCATTTGCCATTCTATTAACAAATTCAAAGGAGAGTGGGATCACAACCTGAGACATAAGTTGACAGAAAATAGTTAAGTGTAAAAAAATGAGATTCCTGTTACAGAGGAAACGTTGGGACATGAAAACAATTTAATAATTTAGCAATTATCTAGCAACCACTCCTCAAAAATTAATCAAAGACCTATAAATTAGAAAAAAAGCAATAATTCAAAACCTTTTCTTTCTGCAATGCCCGTGTCCTGAGCCAGCGATATTCACTTCTCCTAGAAGTATGGGTGGTAGATCATCATTGCACTCCTAAGTTCAACATTCTGTATATAATGTGAAAAGTTTTTCCTACTCACTAGTCCTCCATTTTTCTGCTGCTACCACAGAAAAACCACCTCATTTTTATGTCAGTAATTATTATAATTTCTAGTGTACACATAAAATAAAGTAAATCAGAAGACTGAAAATTTAGGTGATAATATGTATTCAAAGTCAAAAAATTGAGTGGAAGTAATTAGGGCTGGATTGTGGGTTTATTTGTTGGGGATTTTTTCTAATCAATACTTAAAATGTCTCAACCAGAGATTTTTTTCTAAAACAAGAATGACTAGCTTATGTTTATTTCTTATATGTCCAAAAGACAAATTCTAACAGGTGCATTAGAGTAATACAAGTTGATTTTGGTCTCATTGGCTGCTCCTCAAGGTTAACGTTTAGTTAAAAAAAAACCAAAACCACAAAAAACCACAAAAAACCCACAAAAAAACCCAAAAACAAAACCCCAAAAAAGAGTAAGAAGTGAGTGCTATTTCCAGATCTGTAGTACCAGAGAACTTGAACTTTGCAAGTACATGCTAAAAGTAAAAAATACTCCCTACAAATCCGAAATCATTCAACAGACACGACATTTTGTGTCTCTTTATCAAAGACATTGGCATTTTTCTGGGCACTTATCTGAAATTATTCAGATATAAAGTGATTTTCAACAAAACTGAAGAACACAGAGAACATTACTTAATTAATTCCAAACAGACCTGCAAAAATTCTCACAAACTTGCTTATCACACCAGGAAAAATGCTGTAATGAAATACCCTATATCTAGCTGAATAAACAACTGTGGTAAAGTAACACCAGATGTCAACATGGAACTCAAAAAACAATCCAAAAGAACAGGAAAAAAAATACATTAGCAAAAAACCCCAACAAGAAAAATAAATTTACTGTAACATTCGAAATCATTGGTTAGATAATAGAGTACAAATCAAATATCACAGGTATATAAAACCACGGCAATTTTGGAGATGTACAGTGTTAAACATTAAATCATTATGATGTTTTATATGGTATGGTCAGAATATTAAATTTTATCTCTCCTCCTTACTGGAAACTGTGAACTCCTTGTTTTCACATTCTGTCTGCCAGAACTTCTGATGCTGAAGATTTCACTGGTTTGCAAAAGAGTATTTCTCACACTGTAAGTCTTTTTCTTCAGTTTATAGTTAATGATTTTGGTTTTATTAGGCCTTAAAGCCAACTAAGTATCCAGTAAAAAAAGTGTATTTGCACTGGCTTTGACTTTCATAGCATGCATATGCACAAGCAACAGCCAAATGAACAAACAATCAGTTGTGCAGTCTTCCCTACAACGCCCTGACAAGCACTGCAAGCAGTGTCAGAATGCCCTATTTGTACACTTTAGGCTAGGCAGTCAATGCTCTGTTTATTGTTGTATCAATAAAAGATAAAATCTTCAAATGTGGGTTTTGAGAAGTGTTAAACCATGACAGTAATTTCAGTTAAACTGAGTAAGAATCACTTTAATTAAGACATCAAACATGACGACAAATATATTAATTCGAAAAAAAACCCAGGTACTTTCAGATTTCATAGTTTATTATTTTCTTTTAAAAATGAATGATGGTGAAATCAAATGCAGAAGAATACTTCTTATCAGCACAATTAAAATTGCAACACTTGCTGATACAGTTTTAAAAAAATCAAGACTGCTGATTCAAGTGATGTAAGTAGTTACCCAGCTGCAACCCCACTGAGGCTGCAACTTGAATTTTGATTACAGAAGCTTTCTGCGAATGTAGAATGTTGATATGATTTAAAGAAATAAGTGAAACAAGACTTCCAAAAAAAGATAATAAATGAGATTGTATACCAACTAGTTTACATAGGGAGGAGGAGGGGAAGATTTCTGGGCAGATTCTCCAGGTCTGAAGCAACAAACCTCAAGCTAAGAACAGACCAACACCATCTCTTCAGGTAAGATTATTTGAATGTTATGGACCATAATTATTCCTTTCCAGCTTTGCCAAGTAGCAATTACCTAACTTCTTCTCTCCATGTAAATAACAACAAAAAAAAAAAGGAGTTAAACTCAAGATGTAATTGCTATGTAACTCCTATATCTTTCAGTCGGAAGAAATTTTTTGAGTTTTGGTTACTTTTTCTTTCTTTTCTGCAAGTTTACTATACCCTTAACTGTTCCAAAACAAATTACTTATGAAGCCAGGCTGACCAGTAACTACCCAGATTAACAATGAGAAGTATTTTTAGGACATCACTTTGCGGACATTTAGACAGCCTACACTAACAGTTACATCAAGACCCTTTTAACAGACATGCAATCATTGTGGGTATCTGACAGGCTCAAGGACAAGGAATTGTGGTAAACCAGTATTGTCACAGACAATACATGAAAACATAATTTCAGAACTCTTATTCTTAAAATTTACTTAGCTTGATGTTTCATGCTTCTACATCAAACTCAAAGAAGTCTGAAGTACAAAATCTGGTCCTTTTTCCCTAGTTGAATGATTTTTCTTTAAATAAATCTACTAGCTCTGTCAATAAGCATTATCCTGGTTTGACGACACACAATCCTGTGCACAGAATTAAATACATCCTCAGGAACAGACCTCTTATTCCATTTTTAATGGCCCTACTATATGCAGTCTGATTGTGTAAATGGTAGGAAACCTGCAAATAGGAAACTTCGGGGAAGTTTTGTATCACCTATAATTTTGCCACTACTATTTCTTGCTGTGAAAGTCTCTAACTTACAATTATTTAGCTTTATCATATTGATAAACCAGTTAGAATTCCTGCAATATTGAGGTTTCATGGCTTTAGTTTGTTTTAAAGATGGTGACACCATTTGTGAACTATGTCAGGAAATAATGTTTTTTCATATGAAAAGTGCTTAGCATAGGCTTATATTCTGTGTGCTATGCTAAACTTTGGGTTAACACCTCATTTATGTAAGTAAGTAATTTCTATTAAGTTAATTTTACTGAATTTCTGCCTGTGTTTCTTTTTAACTGCAAGTTTAGCTATATGGATATCCTTTAAGTTATACTCACCTCCAAAAGAATAGGCTCCATTTCACCTAGAGTTTTTCCGAGATGTTTATCTGGATCTAAACCTGCAAAAAACCAAAAAAATGTAAAAATATTTCTTATTAAATACTCTGATGACATCAAGAAATCTTAATTTTTGTTGTTCTTTTAAAAATATATTATGTCTCCCTTAGAAACTCCACATTATCTAAAATAATTACTATCCTAAAGAAAATACACTGAGTTGGAATTTTCTCTAATCTTTGGGCAAATATTTTCCAGGTTTATGGAAAAACAAAGCTAGTTACCATTTCACTACATGTCAAGTGGAAAAGCAATTGTTTCCCTTTCTTAGAAATTTCATTAACCAGTGAAGTAAACACACAGGTCCATAGTAATAAAATGCTACAAGGATACTGCCTCTTTAGGTCAGAAGTTACCTTTGTAGATACATACGAAATTAAAATACAATTTAATTTTTTTATACTTCCTGCAACTGGAAGGGACACAGGCTGTTTTCCATAATGAAAAGTTCTTTTGCCAAATCTTATTCTTTGTGTGTTTTATGCACATATAAAATGTAAGATCAAAACGGATGGAGATACAAAGAAAACTGAGACTTAGAGAATGTATTGAATGTTGTACTTTTTGATCCATCACAAAATATTCTGTATGATGCCTACATTTTGATTTATTTTTCTAGTAAGCAGTATTAACACTTGATAGCTGTTCTAACTTGCTCCTCTGTATTCCTGTTTCAACTTCTTGACTTTTTGATTTTGGGCAGCTCATGGCAGTTAATGGTCACTTTTCAGGACAAATCAAGTAACCAGGAAAAATGAGTAGTGGGATAAAATAATCTGGGAACAACTGTTTCACAAGCTGACATCTTCAGCCAAATAAATATGCTAGTTGGATTTGATACAAAGTGGTCAAAAGGTCTTCCCCTATGAAGCAAATGAGAAAAAACAAAATGGTAACTCCTGAAACTGAAGAAACACTGAGAAATTTTCAATTATCCCATTTCTTACTACTTTTAATTATTGTGGCTTGTGCTTCTTTTTGTACTGATACAATACTTGTCTATTTTTTCCTACTCTACTGCTTCATAGGTATCATGTAATAGTAATAGGTATCATTAAAGAGCTGCCACCAAAATTACTCTATTCAGAAGCAATTTCTAAAATATGTACCTTGCAAAGCACTTTAGATTGTTGATGATAAAAGCTGTTATATAAATGTACAGTGCACTATTATATAAAGTCATTGCTGAGTTAAAATAGCTAATATGCCTCTTAATTTTTACAATCATGATCTTTGTATTTTTAAATTCCTGTGAAACTAAACCAAGTCGGAGTGAATGAGATTTCAAAACACTAAGAAAGTTTTAAAATATTTCATTAAAGCACATTAAAAATTCCCTTACCATCTACGAGAATGCTTTTAAAATTGCTTCATAATTAAAGTTTAAAAAGACTGAGGTTTTTTTCCTGACTCTATTCCTTTTTTGTATTGGTTTACTGCTTTTTATTAACAGATTAAAAATGTATGTGCTAGATAGATCACAATAATTTATTCTTGTGGAAATAGTTTTGAAATATATTAATTCAATTTCAATAGTTCAAATGGTGATCTCTTTCAACTTACATCAGGTTAGCATTCTGTCCCTGATACAGGGGTAGGTATTAGGCCAAACAAGCAATTTCTCTTGACATAAATGAATGAGTACTGTATTACAGAACCATTTCACACATTTATATCAACATTTTTCCTTTAATACAATTACTTTTTTAAGATAAGCAACCTCTCTCTCCTTGATAAAATCAGATTGCTTTCCTCTAAATTTAAACCAAGGGATATATTACAAACATATGAGAAGGGAAAAAGTTGTCAGAACTATACACACTAACATATTATTTCTTTCACAAGATTCTCTTTGGTAATATGGACATGTTTTCTGTTCTGTCCACTTATGAATGCAAACCAATAATTTAAAAGAAACTATGATACAAATAGTTTATGAAATACAAATAAATTGCCTATGTACAATACTATGGGTAAACTCTTCAGTAATATCCCACAACTACGTGAAATCTCTGAAGTGCAATGTACCCTTCCTGCTTCTCAGCAGAATTCTATTTTTGGACAGCTTGTATTTCTTTTGAAACATATTATTTCTTTTCGTTTCCAATAGGTTTATATTGTGAGTGAATAGAGACTATCTGCAAAGGCATCAGGAACCAACATAACTTTCAATTTGCAGAACCAGTAATCCACATCTCAAATCTCTACTGCTATACATAGATGAAGCTATATGTCTGTTGCTACAATTAGTATTTTGGAACCATACTTACAAAACAATTTTTTAAAATCTATACCTCTATTTGATACACTTTTCTTGATTGATTAAGATTCTGAAAATGGCTTACACTAATGAGAAGAACAATGTACTGTAAATTCTTAGTAGCGCATCCCCCCAATTTTTCCTCAATGGAACTAGATGTGAAGAAATCTGAATGGATGGATAAACCAACAGCAAGGTCCAGGGCCTGGATGACTGTATGCAGAATTAAAAAATTAATTAGGAAGGGAACTATAATTTGTAGGACTGACATCTATTTTATTTAACTTATATGTATCAATGGGAAGCAATTAGAATTCAATTAAAATATTCACTTTTATTACTTCCCTGACTGACCTTGAAGTTAATGCCTGTTTTATTTAATTGCATCATCTATGAATAAATGTTAACCCTAGAATGTTATGGCCCATTATTTTCAATGCATTTTTAACTCTCCAAGTGAACTACATCCATCAACTTATTATGTGCTGCCATAAATAAAGTGGGGCTTTATTTCTTTGAGATAGACTAGTACATGATGATGGAAACATCTCAAAAATTTGATAATGCTGTTTTTAACAGTGCTCAGTAAAAAAAAAAATGTGCTTTCACCTCCAGTTTTGTGGTCTAGTTTGACTGTAAAATCAGTAAGTGATAGCACAAATGTGATAATCACTTTGAAGTAATTTCTACTCCATCTGTAATTCCTGATAAATCCACTGACAGGAGCAGAACTCCTTCCTGCAGATATCAACAATGGCTGCAGAATGCTCTTACGCAGAGCCACAAGTGTAGAGAACTGCAGCAATGTCAAGAGATTGGGGCAGAAATTCATGGCTTTGTTCTGTGGTGAAAAAAAGAACACTACTTAAAGGCATTCCACTACTACTGAGTTATGCAAAGGAACCATATTTTATATGGTTTGCTTTGTACATACGTATTAGTGCAGCATAAAGCCCTCACCTGAGCGGCAACTACCTGATATAAAGACCATTAGAAATCCAAGTTACATTTTCATGGCATTACGTTCAGCTAAAAAACCCCACGCATTCTAAAGACTTATCTGACTAACAAGAACATTTTTTACACATGTTCAGAATTTTAAAATCATCTGGATTCCTAAGAAAGTCTTTTAAAATAAAAAATTCTATTTTCACTTCTTCGTAAAAATTCAAATAAATAAAAATACATCATAATTACCGGTTTTAAGAAATGGTGGTATATAAAGGTCTTCTGAAAGCCACATTGAACCAAACTCCAACCCGTAATATATGAACATATTGTAAAATAATTACTACCACACACACATTAATGAAGTATGAGTTAAACATTATCTGCTGATAATATATATTCTTGAGAAGAATAGTAACTGGCATCACTATGAACGTCAGGGACTAAGACGTACTTCTCATGATGTAGGGCTGTATAATGTGCAAAAATGTTTCTGGAAAGATCCTAATCAGCTGCTCACCAAGAGTAGAATTATTTAGAATTTTGAATAAGAAAAGAGGCAAGGAAAGACTTTGGTTTCTGGAACCAAAACTAGTTTCTTTCTTCTCAATCTCTTTATCATAAAGAAAACAGGGTTAATAATAAAATGACAGGACCTGTAAGGTAAAGAAATACATATAGAAACCATAAGAGTATAAAGGATAAAGCAACCACTCATCTTAGAACTGGAACTGAGAAAATAAGACTATTTTTGAAGGTAAATTCCTCTATTTTAAATGTGTCTTTTTTTTTTCTCTAAGTAAACAATACAGAATCAGGGATTTTCAGAAGGAGGGTCAGGCACCATTCTTTTACACAGTACAGAATACAGGAGAATGTTTCTAGTAACACAGGAAAAGCCCTTACACAACAGCATTAGCTACCTACACCATGAAGAAGTGCAGGAACGTGTTATAACCTTCACCAACTATCAGTGCACATGCCACACAGATATTCTGGAACTGTAAATCTATACCTTAAGTTGCCTTGAGGTAAAATACTCCTGTTTTCATATTTAGCTTTCATTTCTATGAAGAGCTGGAAAGTGAACCTTTGTCTGGCAGCATAACTTGACAGGCTCATTCTTAACTTTCTCAAAGGTTTCACACATGAAAGGTTGTATTAACAATGGTGAACTGAATGGATTCCTAGGATTTCCTTTTCCAAAAAAATAGAAAAAAATTGTAAAAACTGCCCAACTTTTTTATAAAAAGTAATGAAAAGTGCAATAAATACTGGGTATTACTGCACCTCTGAAAGATTTGAGACGAATATACTTCTAATTTATTGTATAAAAGAGAAAAAATCATGTGACTTGATTATGCATCTACTTCTTTCTTTTTTTTTTTTTTTTTGTATTTAATAGTTTATCCAGTGTGGGAATTGTACATTCATATGGATGAAACCTATAGACATACTGTAAACATAGTAAGTCTTTTCAAGCTAAGTGATACTAAGTGATAAAGTTATAAGACATTAATCTCAGTGGTTCTAGTATATGTTTCTAGTGCAGTTTAATTGGGATGTCAGTTTATCTTCCTTCTTGAACATTCTTCAAGTATGTTCTAAACTAGAGTAATCTGATGTCATAAAACTTTAGAATTCTGAGAGGTAAAAGGATCTAAAACTTTTTATCGAAGTAATATTCTGTAATCTCTTGAGATCTTTTTTTAAAGATCAAAAATGTTTGTGTTCTAGTTAAATCTAGGATTCAAAGCAATTTAGCTCTGTCATTTCAAGAACAGAATCCTCAATAAATCTTTGAAGAAATTTTGTACCATTTTATCAGATAACAAGGCAATATTTCCAATCAGATTCTTTTACAAAATCACAGAATTGCAGAATGGGTCAGGTTGGAAGTGACCACAGTGGGTCATCTGGTCCAATCTCCCTGCTCAAGCAGGGTCATCCTAGAGCACATAGCACAGGATTATATCCAGACAGCTCCTGAATATCTCCAGTGAGAGACACTCCACAACCTCTCTGAACAACCTTTTCCAGTACTTGGTCACTCACACTGTAAAGAAGTTCTTCCTCATGTTCAGATGGAACTTACTGTGACTCAGTTTCTGCCCGTTGTCTCTTGTCCTATTGCTCAGTACCACTGAGAAGAGCCTGGATCCATCCTCTTTCTCTCACCATTTCAGACATTTATATACTGAGATGAGTTAGTCATCTCAGTCATCTCTTCTTGAGGCTGAACAGGCCCAGCTCCCTCAGCCTTTCCTTGTAAAAGAGATACTCTACACCTTTAATGATCTTTGTCACCCTCCACCAGACCTGCTCCAGTAGCTCCCTGTCTCTCTTGTCCTGAGGAGCCCAGAACTGGACACAGCACTCCAGGTGTGGCCTCACCAGGGCGGAATAGAGGGGCAGGATCCTCCCTAAGCCTGTTGCCAGTGCTCTTCTTAACACATCTCGGGATCCCGTTGGCCTTCTTGGCCACAAGGACACACTGCTGACGCAGGGACAGTTTGTTGTCTACCAGGACCTCCAGATCCTTCTCCACAGAGCTGCTTACTAGCAGGTTTGTGCTGGTCCATGGGATTATTCCTCCCCAGGAACAGGACCCTGCATTTGCCCTTTGTAGAATTTCAGAAGGTTCTTCTCTAAAATGTTGGTAGTTTGAAACAGATTGTGGAAGAATTGTATCATTCCTGAGTAACAGCATTAAACTACTTTTAATCAAATGCAGCAAATGGTTCATCTCATTTAAAGCAGTGACTGAGTCAACTTCTTCTCAGGACTTTTGATGGACCTAAAAAACTTAAATCAAAGGTTACTGAAGTTTCAATTCATATGACTTTTCTGATATAATTTTTTTGAGTAGAGTATCTTGAGAATATTGTTTGTTTATTAATCTAATTCAAATTGCCCAAATTATCTAGCACCACATGATTTGGTGTTAATAAAATATGTGCTATTTTATTGTGTCCCTGTTATAGAATTCTGGTATTTCATGCTTTGAACAGTCCAAATTCTATTAAGCTTTGTAGAAAATAATTGAAATTTCATTCAGTGGAAGAGAAAGAGGTGTGGTGTAAGTGGTAAAATTTTTGTCATTTTCATTAAATCCACCCCCATGCAGACAAGTTATAAACCTTTAAAAAGTCACAATCCCCAAATGGATCAACAGGGGCTTCTGACAGCGAAGATGAATAGATCAGCTGCAAAAGGGTAAAAAGCCAGAGCAGAGATAAAGGATCAGACTAGGGTAAGAAGTGCTGAAAAACTTCAACTCAGAATGACCTGAAAAGGTCATCTATGGTTCTAACTACACAGATAGGCCTCTAAAGGTCTAAATTTATGTCTTTATGTTTCAGCATATAAGACTGTAAAGCAAATGGGCATCAGAACTTAAATTGTATCAAACATTAAAAAGCAGCAAGTAATATTCTAGTATTAAAAAATACCACTTGTACCTCTGATTTTCATATTTTTAAGATTATTACTGCTTTTGACATCTCTCACCAAGCTTCTTTTCTTCCACTATTTTTCAGCTCCAAGTTCTGACTATTCTTTTTCACTGTAGCCCATGCTTCCTTTCCTGTTTCACTTTAAATGCCTAATAGTGCACTCTTAGCCTGCTGCTTCCATTTAGATTTTCCTTTAGATGATGTGATCTCTCAAAACTGTAAAGTGATCTTTCCACTCTAAAGCCATCTCTCTCCTACTTTGTCCATCTGTGACATCTCCTTAACAAGCACTCAATAATGTCAGCTTTCAACTACTTTTCTGTTTTTAGGCACATTCCCTTACTCTTCCTTCTAAATCCTGTTATCTGTTATGACAACAACACCCTTCCCATTTTCCAATGTATAGGCTCAGAGTTAGTGAAAAGGGAATCATATTTCTCTCTAACTTGTTTCTAAACTGACTTATGCAAAATCTCATTTCTTCTTTTTCTGTAACACACTTTATTTTCAAACATTTCTTTTTACATTATATATGCACTAAAATCTCTTTCCAACATCTCATCTTACACTGGTAACAAAGCATTTGTCATTCATATACATGCATCAAGGCAAGTACCATTCTAAATGCAAAGATTATTTTCTCATCTTATTTTCCTAAACTTTCAACTATGAATCAAAGTTTTTCTTTACTTTAATTCTATTCATAGTTCTCTTTTCTCTTACTCATCTCTTTTGCATCACATCTTAAATCCCAGGCTATTTTTTTTTTTACTTCCAGTCTTGCATACAATTTCCATTTATCTGTGTTGATCTTTTTTCCTGTGTGAAACTTCCATCAGGAAAAAATGGCCAGGGATAAAATAGCTCCTCTGTTTTTTTAAGTGTCCCCAAGCCTTTTCATGCAATGTCTGGTGAACAAACAAGTGTGGTATCTTTTTTTTTTTTACATCATAAATAACATGAATTATGGTAATAAATGGGATGGTAGACAAATGTATTAGGGAACAAGCCTAGAGCAAAAGTGTCAAATGCACTTAAACTCTAAAGGGCCAACAAAGTTTCAGAAGATCTGTTTGAAAATTTAGGATTTCCTGACAGACAGGAGATGGCAATGGCTCCCTAAGTACTCATTACTCTGTTGCGAAATAGCCTGGGTAAGTAACTAAGGCCCATACCACTTCAAAATTTAGGTTTCCACAGACTCTGTGATTTCAACTCTACCCATGGCTGGGAATGCAGAATGTCTATAAGCACTCATAGCGGCTGGACCTTCAAGATAAAGAATGCAGTCATGAAATAAAAGAGCTCCATTTCATAAGTAGGCTGATAGCCCTGAGTCAAAGTTTCAGCTTTTTTTATTGTTCAACAGTTGAACAGTGCTATGGTATAATTTCTTTCCCATGGTCCAAAGAGCAGCTAGAAGAAAAAAAACATAATTTAATAATTTAATCAGAGTTTTTCAAATTAATGTTTCAATTATCTGATCTCATAATAACAATGTGGGTTTTTTCAGGTCTTTAATTAAATAATTAAAGATTAGTTTACAATAACCAAACTGGGAAGAAGCGGCAATGTATAAAGCAAGTAAATGCATATTAATCCCCTAAAACATAGGAATTTGAGTTTATTAGTTTATTATATCAGAAATATTCTGATTTTGACTGAAACACTGAAGAAGCAATTTCACACAACACCCCCATTTTCAAGGCAACAGCATGCACTTAGAAAACTTACTCAGTATAAATGCTACTTTTGAAACTTCAAGAAAATCTAGAAACATTGTGGAAAAACTACTTTAACTGCATGACATAAAATCAACTTCAAGTATATTCTCATATATACAAGAAATGAAGTTTGTCATATCGTAAAAAGTATAGAGGTGTTTAAGCTTTAGTGTTAATACTTAACAAGATTTAGGTATAGTTAACTATATAAGTAAACTGAAAGTAAATAAGCTTGAACATCAGGTTTTACTAAGGATTATACTGTAAGGAACTCAAAGATTCCTTCCTAATGCAACCTTCCTCCTTCCCTCACTTCCACATATATATTACACCTTATATTGCAGTAGAAATAATTTGCTTTAGAATGAGGCACAGTTAAGACCAATATATAAAGTTACCAAGATTTAAAGTTGAATCTGTTATATACTACTCTGCAAGTTTAGTATTAGTTAATCTGTAAAACACAATCAAAAAGGAAGGAGATCAAAAATGCATATATTACACAATTATTCTATTACACAGTGCTATAATTACGATGTGTCACATGAGCAATGAATATTACTGGAATTTCAGGCACACACATGTTAAAAACAATCAGTAATAGCATTAATTTTAGTTGTTACTGATTAGCCTCATTCTGAATTTCTGGATTTCCAATGAAGAGGGCTATATTTCACAGATAAAAGTATGATATATCATACAGACATCTTTAGCAGCAAGAAAATGGCACTGAAGATAAATATTAAAAGTAGCTTTTATACATATATATAGTGCTCAGGTTTGCTGCTAGATCATGGAATGTTTTCCTCTTATCATTAAAGCTTCTGAAATACACTCTAAAGGAAAGAAAGCTGATCTACTAATAGATCAACAGACGGCATGTGAAAAAGGTTGCTAACAATACTTTTTTTGCATATAAGTGAGAGCAATTGGCATCCCATCTGGAAAACTACACTACTCTGAGATAGAAAACTCTTGCCACTGGCAAAGTTTATGGTATTAATTTGTAATGGTGGATTTAGGGAAATGTACTAAAGTAATGCTCATTTACTTGCATAATTATGTGTTTTCTACATAAAACGACAGGCTTTTACCTTGTCAATACCAGCACTGAGTTAATGGAAAACAGGACAAGGTGGGTGTATGCCGGTGCTGACGAATGTCAAGCTCACGTTACAGATTTGCTTCTTGCAATAACTGTACAATTTATCACCTAATGCATTACCCTTCAGACTCTTAAATCTGTTATTTTAAATATTTTCATTGCAGTTTAGCTTTGATTATTAATCTAAAAGGCAAAAAGTTAAACTGTATCTTATCTTCTTTGCCACTTGATATGTTAAACAGCCTTCATACCTTAAATCCACTTTAATAAGGCATGCAATTATTAAAGCATTACAGAATGGCCCCAGAGCACAAAAGCTCCATTAAATTTGCTTACATCTAATTACTTCTGCCTGAAGCAGGTGAGAAATTGACTCTGATAAGATCTTTCTTTTACCTGTAGCCAAAAAAATAAAAAGGAAAAATAACTCGGAGTGATTTTCTATCTAATTGCTATCTACAAGTATTTATGGTATTCGCTCTTCCAATGAATAGCCCACAAAGCACTCTTTGTGTAGTAACCAGTGCATTTTAAGTTTTTTAAGACTGCAGAATACAAAAGGCAAGCATATCTTGCTTCAGGCATGACAAGTCATCAATGATGTCTGTTTGGGAAACAGTTTTATCTATTTTTTAAATCATATATTTTTCTTAAAAAAATAAATATTATGTGAAAAAACATGTTACGTATGCTTTGTGGACTTTATTTTTTTCTTCATGCCAACATAATGCATTCTATTTCATGGAAATATAAATATATAAATGTACTTTACATGGCCTGAGAACAATTAGTTAAGAAAGTTTTCCTTTTTTTCCGGTTTAAAACCAAGTGTTTTGAAATAGAAAACATGGCATTCAATTCCTCTATATTATATCTATATCTAATTATATAACTGACCTCCCCAAATTCAGGAAAACACTAATAAATTACCTCGCTTGTAAATGAATGAGGGCATATGGTATTTCTAATCATTCTAATCCTTCTCTCAGCCCTAGCAGATCCTATATAACAATAAAGTGAGGCCATCATAATGACACTATAAAAACTAGTTAGAAACTATACCAGATAAAAAGAAATAAACAAAATTTAAACAAATAATTAATTGTTAAAAATTAATTTAATCCATCCAGTCTAAAGGGATTATAATTCAAATCTTGGTTAACAATGAAGGAGAAATTAATTTATTATAAAGTATTCTTTGAGAGAAAGAGAGATTAGGTATTTCATGGGAAAGTTGCTCAGGTAAACCAGCCACTGGACTTCTAATGACAGATTATGCAACACTATTTTCCACATATAGATCTTTAACCATTGATGCCACTTGTATGATACAAACCACTGTTTGCTACAGTGGACCACAAATTTATAGTCAAACCCAAAAGAAAAGGTCCTTTGGTCACATTTTATGCTTAAAAACTCATCTGGCTACTCTGAAATAGAAAACTGCATAGAGGCCTGAAATGAATATATTGTATTATTAACACGTTTCTCATATGCTTCTTAGGCTTTTAGAGCACATCATTCCATAAGCCTTTTTATAAAACTTCATTTGACCTTACCTTTTTGACATTCAAGCAACGAACAGATAGGTTAACTTTCATATTGATTTGTTTCAAGTTTTGTAACTTCATTTTATATAGCTGATAATGAAAAGACATTGATTTTCTGGTATGCTAAGCAGCTACATTTTAAATACCAAAAAAAATTTTAGAGGCAATGATGAATTATTTCTGTTTGCTCTTATGATTTACCAACTCCAAGTCTGCTGTTACACAAAATATTTTGGCCTCATAATTATATCTTGTTTGATATTAACTTGATGTATTTCTATTAAAACTTTCACGGTTGCTTTATAATATTGTCTAGTCACCAGCCTGCATCATCTATAAATGACAATACTGTGAACTACTGAATTATACATGCATCTTTACTGCAAATCAAAACCAAACCAGAACAAAAATAATATAAGAGGAATTTAATGACTGTGTTAGAAAGAACTACTTTCCAGCTTTTCCACATCTCCTTTAAAAATGAATTGCATCCTGTAAATTAATTATTCAGACATCATAACTGGTATTGAGCCATTTTTTATAATTGTCTTGATCTTAACTTCTCATATTCTAAAGCATGCAACAAAAGTTCTGTTTTCCTCTGTTATGTTGTGGATTTGTCCATGGGAAACTTCAGTAGACAATATTGCTCAGAATCTGAGTACATACCAAAAGCTGCCACTTTTATGATTATGGCTTGAACATTTGATGATATCATTTCTTTAAGCAGTATTTCCTGGTTCCAATGCCAGAGGTAAGCTAAAGGCTGAAGACTAAGCCTTCTGCACCTTAAAAACGAACAAAAAAAAAATGGATAAAACAAAGTATGATGCTTTTACACACTATTATTAATGTAAAATTAATGGAATTTTATTTCTTTTCCTATGATGAAATAATTTTTCTTCTATAATTTCAATTACAAAACTTTATTATTCATATGTTTCATTATAAACATTAAGTCTAATATATATTTAAAAAAAAAATTAAACTTGTTCTGACCATAATTTGTCTACATAAGACACAACTCACTGAGGTAAACAGATTTGCATGGGAACATAAGTAAAGCCATAACAAAATGTGTTCCTAACCCTTTTGGGATACAAAGCAATTAGCAGCTTAGGAAATCATCACTTTTGTGAACACAGCTAAGGACAAAGTTACTGCTCTGTGATAAATGTGGCACATGTCACTAGTACAATATGCTGAATTTGTTGCTGTGATTTGGATCAACACCCAAGGAAAAGAATCATTCAAGAAAAAATATACAGCTTGTGATACAAATTACCAACTTGTTACTGTAAAGTTAATAATTTGTTTTGATACATATCATATATAGACAGCATTTGATACATTTGATAGTATCTCACATTAGAGAATCATTAATTTGCATTATTGATAGGTAACGTTTCTGTAAATTGTCAAGAACCACCAATTGGTGATTAAGTATCTAAGGTCTAGCTCTGAAAAACTTAAACATTTAACTATGGGACTAGTTCAGAGCACTTAAGATTTACTTTTATTTGTCAATTATCATGTTTTTTCTAATACATGGTCTTTCTCACATATATGGGCATTCCTCCGTATGTCAGATAGACCCACTAGTATGATTTTCAAGACTATATTGTTAAATGTATGTTTAATGTTGACATGTAAATGCATCATTGGCACCCATATAATCTGATTGGTTTTCTTTGATATTGGTTTTCTCTGTTTTAACAGAGCACTAGGTTTTGCAATAGAACTATTTAGCAGCTTTGAATGTAAATTAGTTTCTTAGGTGCCTAACTTCAGCTAAAAAAATAGCTGGTATGGTTCATATGAAACAATCCTACTGCAAAGGCTAAATCTACAGATCAATGTAAAGTATTTTACTACTGAGCAACCCTGGAAATAATCACGCCTGTTTGAAATACTGTGATTTCCTGTCTATCTTTTAACTGTGGTAAAGACGTAAAACTCACAATCAACAAAAGTGATCTTTTTTTATCCTCTGAACATGTGAGGCAATTATTAAAATGTTTAACTATAAAGAAAAAGCAAAAGGAGTTACTTCTGACTACAATTTATCTATGTATAACTGCAAGGAAAACAAATGTGCTCTATAACTTGCTAACGTGAGCTGAGTTGGCATAGCATTAATTTCACTGTTCTTACAGTTCATAAACGATTCCAGATACTTGCCTTCATCATCAACAAATAATTAATGAACTCATGAAACTATAATTAATTTTTAACACAAGGTGGTTTTGCATTTCATCAGACATACAGAAAAAATCTTTTTCAGATCAAATATTGGCCTACATAACAGACACAACTACCATTACATAATGCTCTTTTAAAATTAAGACTCTTAAAAGAATCATAATCTATATAGACTTTTGAGCACAATAGGAATGACAAATGGAAGCTCCTGATTAATAATAAAAGATTTTAGAGTTTAAGGAATTAAGGGAAGATGTGCACAGAAAGATTCTCTTGTATCTAATTCCTGATAACAAGTCACAGATGTTCCTCTATATCAAAACACTGGTGAAAAATAGAAGGACTTGACCATAACACTGTAGTCATTGGAACTGAGTGAGCTTCTTAGAGAAATCAAGGAACTGAACCTACTCAATTATTTTAATACCAAAACTCTGAGTATTTTCAACAGATAAAGAGATATCTGAAGAGCAATCAAAAACTGTGATATAGTCTCTACTAGATTTTTACTAAGGAACACATGGTTTCAGGGGGAAAAAAAAGAAGAAAAATAATAAAAAAAAAGAAATATCTATATTAATGATTAGAATGCATTTGGTATCACAGAACAGGAGAAATCAGGTAACTGTCTCTGCTTTAAAACTGAGTTAGAAAACAGATGAGTACTCTCTAGTATGTGTATACTGAAAAAGATTTTCTTACACATCTTCCACTCGAACTCTCTGGTAGTCAGAAAGAATGGCTCCCACAGATACACCCTCTACTCCTTCTTTGTCCTGAAAAGAGACATGGAATATCAATGACAGCAGTATATAATGGTTTAAACTGTAGAGATTCAGTATCTCTCCTTGCAGAATCAGCCAAGAATAACTTTTTTTCCTGTGTCCAGTACACATAACAGAATAGGCTGGAATGCAGTTCTTCCACAGAAGAGAGCAGCTCAGCTGACCTGCTAAATGGTTATTACTCTAATGCAGTCTGCTTGACTCAAGTACCATTCTAGAGAAGAAATAACCAAGGTAACTGAAAAGTATCAGATGTAACAGATTATCCTAAAGTTTTCCAGACAGCCTGAAAATTCCTTCCAGCTTTTCCTTGTAACTGAGGTGTTTGCTATCCCACCTACAAATAATTATCAGCAGCATACTTCATACAATTAACTGAATTGTAAGTATGGCATGCAGCACAATAGAGTGTGAGATTAGTCTTTTTGTCTTAACACCAGAACAAGAAAATTCACAGAAAACTTACTCAACAGCATCTTTTAAAAATTCTGCTATTAAAAAAAAAAGGTTTTCCACAACACATTTTCTCAGCTTCATTTAAACTACCTAAGCCAACAAACAGCACTTTAATTTTTCTTGTAAACCCACTGTGAAGGTAACATTTGAAAATGCACATAGTTTCAGTATTTTGTGAGATTTTGCATTTTTTAAATTGCTTGAGTCCCAATCAACATGCTGAACTTTTTTCTAAATTTTGCTCTATCTAGACTTCAGTAAAAGTTGTTTTCCTCCTTTAATCAAGGTTGATCATAACTACACAGCATGATTTACTTTCTGGACCTGTTCCCAATCCTGTGAAGTTTGCAGCAAGATTTTACAACAAAATTTTCAATTATCTACTTGTGATGATGCATCCTGCCACTGCCTTTCTCCTTTGGCCTACTCTGTGATCTCAGAACTCCTGCTAAGCCTTGACCTAGCAAGCAGAGCAGTGAAGTGCCCCTTGACTGTACCAGCTGGATGGTGAAGCACTGCTGACTGTAGCAGGAGTTTTTGCCTGGTAAAGGTTGGAACAATTCTGACTGCAACACGCGTGTCAGCTGCCCAACCAAAGTGGGGAACAAAGGATAAGCAGCTATCCTTGGCAATCTAAGTAAAGCATTTCCTGAATCATAGGCCAAGTGAAATGGCAGCATTGTTATGAATTTCAAAAGCAAATCAGTCTTTGCCTGATGTGCTGCTGAATTTAAAATTCAGTTCCTGTTTCTTATCAATAAAACTATGCAGAAGGTGTTTTATTCAAAATTATAATATAGTGAAAAATGTTCTGGTTTACACCTGTCTGGGATATTCCTCCCTCAATCTATTATCTTATTCTTTACATTAATTCTCACCTCATGTTTGCCCATCAAAATTCCGAAGTTATTCACACCCAAATATATTTCAGATGTAAGAAACTGTATTTATCAAAATTCCTACATATAGTAATCTAAAAAATACATCACTATTTAAATTAGGTACTTCCCCATGTCATTAATGGATAGATCCATTAATATGAAGCTTAATGCCAAATCAAACAGTGTTCAGGTTGATGCTCCTCACATATCCAGAAGTAGTAGGAATGAAAAAAAATTGTTTTATCTGTCACTTGCTCATTATCCAACGATGGATCCAATAATTATAATCAATATTATTATTACTATTATCCATACAATATTTTTCCTGCTTCCCTTTGAGCTTTCTCTGCAATATTTCAAAGCTCTTTTTAGAATAAAGGTAAACCACAGATACTTCAATTTACTCAACTCAGCCATCTACGGTAACATTTCTTAAAATGTTAACACAGTTGTGTAAGCAGAGTTTTCTTTAAATAAATTTGATGAACTGATTCATGAAGCCTTCTTGAATCTTCAAATATATCTAAAATGTATTTTCCATACTCCTTTATTTCATGTAATTTTGATATGCAGTATACCTGTACTGCTAAAACTGCACTTAAGTTGCATTCTTCAACATTCCTTTTAAAAAGGTTAGAAAGTTGTGTAACAGTATTGGAAAGCATGACTGAGATAAATACTGTTTGTTTTTATTTTTATGTAAAAATAATAATCCTAGAAATTCCTTCAAAATGTCCTCTATCACAATGTGCAGACATCAAGCAACATGTCCAAATATATTACCTATATTTTTGTTTATGTTATTAATCCATCACAGTTCTGTTACCAGAGGCAAACTACGCCATCAGCTAAGTTCAGCAAATAATGTTTTTGAAGTATCTGATACAAACAAACAGAAGGGCGTACAACAGCTGTCTCCCAAGCAGATTAATCTCTATGGTCACATAAACACGTAGGTCATACGAAGTTTTCCACATTCTTTTATCACAGAATCATTGAATGGTTGAGTCAAAGGCTCATACAACCTGGCCTTGAACACTTCCAGTGATAGGGCATCCACAACTTTTCTGAGCAATCTGTTTAATAACACATACATTTCTCTTACCTCATCAAAAAAGTAAGATGCTCATTATCATCACAATATTTATTAAAATGCACTGCAGACCTGTAGTTACCACAATATTCTCATTATACTTCATTATATATATTTTCACTATGTATACTCTTCTTTCTCTAACAATGGGAAATAAATAGGTGGACGAGAGATATTAGAGAGTAACTATATCGCAAACTTAAAAAAAAAGATGGCATCCTCATAATAAATAAATATGGAGTAAAATCTGATTTCCCAAATAGACAGATTTACAGAATCTCCTGTTCATCCATGAAGATGGCAACTGACTTGTCCAATACACTTTTAACAAGCTTACAGAGCCATAAACATATTTTTTATTAATTCTATTTTTCAAGTTCTGACAAAATATATGCATCAGCAAAGATACTTGCTAAGAAAACTACCTCAAATTAAAAATAAAAGTAATAAAAGTAAATAGAGACTTTAATATTCTGCTCTTATACAAACACAATAGTTCTACACTAAAATGATCTATTGCACAAACCTACTTGTTTGGGATTTAAAAAACTGTAGTCATGAGTCTCACGAAATTTCATAACCATTCTATGATAATGGAATTTTAAGTCACAGAAGGTCACAGAACATATACTAAATGACCATTGAAACAATGGCCTGAAGTTGAAACTTACACATCAAGATTACTCATAAGTTTTGTTTTGAGGTTGTTTGGGTGTTTTTTACTGTACAAGTCTGTAACACATTGGTTGCACATGATTATGAATGCATATATATATATAGATACAAACACAAATATGTACACCTGTATGCAATATATTTTGATGTTCGTCACGCAAAACCAAGGCTATTATTGGCTGTTTGCTTCCAACTTACATTAAATCTGATTTAAATAATAACATAGAAGATTGCCTGCACTTATTCTAGTTTATTTCCTTTGATAATACGTAAGTTTTTATTGTCTTTTGAAATGGCAGCACATCATGTCACTTTGCAATTGTGGTTAGCATTCATGTTTAAAAATTCTCAAAGGTAGTTATTTATCACCATCTCTTTTCATTCAGTTCTTCTCATGGTAAAGAGCAAATATAAACTTTCACCACTGTCCAGTCAATCCCTCCCACGAGGAAAAACATCAATATACTTAATATATTAAGTATAATGCAAATATATTAAGTATAATGCAAGTATATTAACTAGTTCTCCCATTTCAAAGCATACTTAATATATGCTTTGAAATGGGAGAACTAGTTAATATACTTGCATTCTGTGAAATGGAATAAATTCAATCCCCCTATTTTGTCCAGTTCAACACATTAAGGCTGGAGTGGCACAAATTCAAGAAATAAGACTTGAAAGGAAGAAGGATGGAGTATGAGGTAGAACAGAAAAACACTATGGTCTAATAACCTTCATAAACTCCTCAACTGGACAAAGTTTACATAAACCCTCGTCCCACACTAAATTCAGCTCAGCAGTTGAAGCATGCAAAGAGTACTAACTGAAAGCTACTTCTTCCCTGGACTCATTCTTTGGTATTGAAAGAGTTATTGGACACCTTGCAAACAGCCAGTATTTTGTTTGACTAAGAGTTGATCATAGTTAGCAGAGAATCCATCCCAGAATCAATAGTTTCTTCACTTTTAATGTGGAATCTGATCAGGTTTGGTACCATTAAAAGCATGTTCACAAAACTGCACTCAGCAATGGTAAACCAAGCTGACATCTGCAGGTAAATATCAGGGATCTGCACTGAACTCAAAAGCTGAAGAAGTGAATTTGGGAAAATTCAGAAGGAAAGATGTTACATGCTGTATCATATAAAAAGTAACAGATAACAGAAAAACATCAGAGGAAAGTCAATATGAAAAGGTGTTTTTTTCTTGGGTTGAGTGGATTTTGTAATTACTTTCTGTAAGTAAATTTATTATTTCTGTAAGTAAAATTATTATTTTAAAAAGCATCTCATACTGTTGATTTAAGAGATGATTTAGCTATGTTAAACTTTACTACTATGTTTCTAGTGGAATAGGCTGCTCTAAAATAAAAATAAACTGCTTCTCTGGAATATTTGGATAACTCAGAAAGCCCTTATACTCAGTACAATATACTCTGTCACAAAGTATTGCAACATAAAATATGCAATGTGCACATAAAACCAGATGCTAAACACAAATGTACTCAGATGCTAACAAAGTTTTATTTTCCATATGACATTTTAAAACTTATTTTCCCTTTTAGAGCTACCAAAAGTACTAATTTCAAAAGGCAAGTAGAAAAATAAACTTAAAAGCAACTAAATAAGACATTTTTTGTAGCTTTTTCATATATACCTAAGATAATTATTAGCTATGTTTTAACAGTAAGTGAAATTACAACATTATTCTATATCTTGTTATAACAGTTAATTTATTCCTGTTCAGAAGACAAAACAATCATAAACAATTGTGTAAGAACAGCTAATTGCTGTTTGCAACTCTAACTGTACTAAAACACACAATCTATGTTTATGGCATCCTAGTTTTAAAGTTATTTATTATTTTATACTATTTAATGAACAACAAAATTCAAAACTGCTGCTCTTTGTGTATCATAAATTACTATTGGCTGCATTTCCTATCAGGAAATAGTATAAAAAACTTAACAGATTTGAGAAAGCTCCAAAACATCACTGCTGTTTTTAAGGTGACTCTGTTATATCCAAGTACAATTCTAAAATACAGCTTCACAGCTAAAGCAAAAGATAAACAGAGTGATAAGATTAATTTACACTAGCACACTGCTAATTTAATTTTGCCTTTTTTTTTTTTCAATTAATGACAGTAACAGTAATCTCAGGAAATTACTACATATGAATTGTAGCATATAATACAGGTGGAAGTATTCTACTAGTAAGTAAAAAATTTATTGCAGTAGTATCAGTATGGAGGTTTTCTATAATTTCACATTTTAATGTCTTTACCTGACCCTTTCAGAGTTCAGCAAAAAGAAAATTAGTGCTAATGTTTTCAATTTAATTAGTATATTACATGCACTGTAACTATTAGTGGGAAATGTTATATTAATGAATGTAAAAGTTAGCTGTAAATTACCTCAGAGTTATTATCAATTTCCCAAGTTACTGCTCCTTAAGATAACCCTCTCCCTATGGTCCTTCCGGTAATTTTTCTTTGCCTGATAAACATGATGATTAAACAGCACACAGTGCAAACCTTTGATACTTTTTAAATTAAATCCATGCCCAGCCTAAGGGCTGTGTCTGATTTCAACTAAATGTGTCAGTTAATCAGATAAAGAATTATCAGCAACTCAAAGAAACAGCAGCCTTAGGCTTCATCAGTGCCAGAGAAAGCTGAACAAAATAAGACACACAGACAATATCACATTATGAGTAAAGGTTACTGCTAAACATATCACTGCAGAGCACTATTCAGCACCTTAATAATGTCTATCTTAAATGAAATATTGCATACAAATGCCAAATTAACAAAGAAAAATGAAGCACTAGACCTGTGCCTATATATGTCTATTCATGTGTATTGCAAGAAAATTTGAGCACTGCCATTCAGAAAAATGCAGAATACCCCTAAAATTTACTGTGTAGAGCACATCTCTGTAAGAAAATGAAGTATAAACAGCTGAAGAATGGCTAAACTAGACTTAATTTTTAACATGTGCTTCACAGCTTTGCTACAATAGAGTTCAATTTTTATGACCAAGATATAAAATATAGTCTCTAAATGAAATTGTCTTTTCAATTAATATCCTTCTTAAAGCTTGTATGTATAACTGAAAACCGTTATCCATACTTAAAGTAATGTTTGTCTGTGCCTGAATAACAATTACCATACGGTTGCAAAACTTCAAATTAAAGCACAACATATTCGCAGGTAAGTGACTGACAATATATACCTTAGCAACAGGACTTTTAGGCTTCTACAATTATTTGAGTGGAAAATTCTTAAATATGAGCTTTGCCTTATAATTTGTGAAGCATTCTAAGACCACTGGTTATAGTGATTTCAAAGAGAGTATGTGATTTTTTCTAAGCTTTGATATGTCTGTCAGACGCAGCTGTAAGTAATCAAAGACAGTATGAAAATATTCCTGAGACATAAGGATATAATAACTCTATGTCAAATTGAAAACCCACTATTTGGTAAGGCTCTGAAGACTAGCTACAAATAACATAGATCATCTTAGTGACTGCAGATCACTACACATCATCTGGGACTTTCCTGTCTTCCACACTGGGACCTCAAAACACTTCATTCCTTAGGAAGTAGTTGCAAAAACAGGTGGGAATTAATATAATGTGGATTTACATGAAATCCCTGTGTGAACACTCCTATTATTAAGTTCAGAAGTCTTCAGCGGCCTTATCTCAACATGGTTTGGAAGTAAATTACTGAATAATGGTATCTATACAAGGCCATAATACTATGTAACTAATTTACTTTAGGAGCTAATTAAGATATATTTTTACAAATGCCCTCCATAATAGGACATAGGCACCCTACCACCTACCTTTAAGCAAAACCGATGGCCTAACTTCAAGAGTTTTACAAATGCAGTTACTGAAACACTGCACATGTGTACACACACACACACACCCACCCCATCTACTAACTCAGTGTAGGGGTGCCTTCAGTATCTGACTGCAATCTCACAATAAATACATTTAATGAGGGAGGATATGGTCCTCTTACTACCTAGAAGTCCCCAACGTTCAGGGAGATGGTGCAGGTATACTTTTGTTTGTACATTATCACATAAACACACCACAGCAAAGGAAAAAGGAAAGAGAGCAAAAGATACAGAAATACCACTCTCAAAGTCTTACATCAAACAGAAACATATTGAAAAGGCTAGAATTACATTCTAAACAGGAGAAATGGAGAAGCATGAAAAATCTTCCACTATAGCCATATACAACACTATAAATGCAAGTTTTTGTGATACACTGATTCTCCATTTAGCTGCATTTACGAAGTAAAGAACTAGTCTCAGAAATTAGAAATCCTACATTAATGAATTAATTTATTTTATATATTAACTATTTTCATAGAATTCAATAAAATTGCTACATCATTTTTTATCCCATACTATTTCAGAAGATTATTTTTCTAAATTATTTAATTTAGATTAATTGATTCATTTTTCCAATTAAAAAAATGTCATTCTAAATCCAGTAGGTATTTGGTAAAATTTAATAAAGTTAGACATATTTATCAAAAACCACAGAATACTAAAATAAAAATCAACACACATCCACTATTTTAAGGCTACCTAAAGAGTGTTCTACAGAACTGTTTCTGTTTTCTTTAAATCTATTAACTGAGACCTATATTCCAGCCACAGAGGCTACAAAAACTTTGACAATGAACAAAAAAAAAAATTAATTGCATTTTGTGCAGAGAATTGGTTTCAAATAAATGTCTGTTTCACCTTTGGGACTTCCAACTCTTAAATATTCAAATAATTACAGAGCAAACTTGCCTGCAGACACTTCTTTCAGGAAATCTTATTTACAAAATCACCTCCACAAAGACTGATTACTTAATTTAATAGCCAAAATTAACATGAACAGCAACTCCAGATTGAATAAATGACATTACATCAGAACAACAAGATGCCAGTAAACAACTACAAAACAGTCAAGTAACCATGCACGTTTCTGTTCTGATGCTACACTGGATATTTTAAGTGCTGGTGATTTTATGTGTAACTACTTTGCAATCAAGAGCAGTTATATTCATCTGGAATTAGTAGTTCAAAATGGTGATCTGATTTAAAAACTAGGTTTTTTACATACCAACATGTATAAATGCTTCAGAATGAAAAAAACTTAAAAGTATTTGTGTTATGAGGGCAGGTATTGGCCTATATCATTACGTCTCAGATCAATGTCTTGCTGAAGACAAACCACTTACTAAATCAAGAGAAAGGTCAAAGGAGTATTAGTTTGTATGTTTCTAGTTAAGAGAAGTTATATGATTTAGATAATGAAACTCAGCTCACTTGCATCATAATCTGACCTCAGACAGAATTTAATTTTTAGTTTCTTTTTTTAAATAGTATCTTTAACAAACTGTTAAGAGCCAAAATACAGACTTTAACTACATTTTGGAATATAGACTGAAGGTCTTTTTCCCTCGCTTTGACCACACGGCCTCCACGCAGACCAGCCTCTAGATGCTAATGGCGAGGTGCCCCTCCACAATGAAAACCAACAAGACATGGATCCAGAACAACATCTACAAAACTGAACAGACTCTATTGCTCTGGTTATCTGAGGTATACACCGTGGTTTGGGTCATTCAAGTCATTAACAGACTTCCACTGAGGGAAGCTACTCTAGGAAAATATCATACAAGATATGCCTAGTCTCATTTATTTCTATATGAGTATTGTCAAAGCAATGTCATTTAATGAAGAATTTCAGAACACATGGTGAAAAATACTGTTAAGTATTTTTGCATGTAAGTAACTTGATTCTTATTAGTAATTCTGTGAGCAAATAATTCTTTTTGAGAAAATAAAGCTGTAGGCATGACTCTCCACAGAAATTTTACTGTCAAACTTAGCTTTTCATCAACTAGCCTTGTAGAAATAACACCTGGAGCATACTGTGCTGGAGCAAAATCTCATATTCTGTATGAAAAAGTAGATTTTCATTTAAGGTTGATCAAGATATAAAATTATTCAATGCAATATTTGAACAAGTCATGCAAACAGTCAAAAGTTTTCATTACCACTTGCCTGAAATATTGACCACATTCAGTAATCTGAAGTACTTGAACAAAAATATATAATATGATAGGCATGAAAAACGAATTTTTAACCTCACAGTGCCTTGATGAAAAAGCAGACATTTTATCAGTAAGTCTGCAGAGTTTTAACTTAGACTCTTACAAACAGCTAATCCACCTCTACCTCTATGCTGAGTCATGTCTATCAGTAACATGAGCATACTTTATAACTAAATTATAACATGAAGATGCAAAAGATTTGCAATCATTCCTGAACTGTCACAAAAACTATAACACAGAAGTACCCGTAGAATAATTCAGTGACTAATAAATTCAAATATTTTAACTGTTGACAGACAAATTAAAAATCCTGAGGCTTTCACAGGTTTTTTAGTTTAAAATGGTATCTTCTCTCAAAGTGCCAAAGTATTTCTTTAATATAGAACAAGTACTATAGTAAATATTATTATAGTGGCACAAGTTACTGGAATGTGAAATTACCTGGTAATGAATGTATGAGAAGAAAGGCATGGTTGAGGAAGTAAGATTTACTACATTTCATTTGGTATTACTCTAACGGGAAACTGTAGGCCACTGTGGTCAAACAAACGTCAGTTGGCAAGAAAGGTGGACAATTTTCACCTGAAAATTTCCTGCTTGAATCAATGTCACCACTCCTGCTACATGTGCACATTTGTTGGTAAGTTGTGTCCCTCTAAAAATTTCTTCAGAATTTCATATACGCATTTTCAAACTACTAAATTATTATGCTGCTATTACTTCTATGAGCAGATAATCTTGGCATGGACTCTGAGTACACAAAAACCTACACAAGATTTCTAATAAATACTGCAAATTTCAAAATTTTCCAATGACAACATGTTTTAGATAAACTCTCCCAGAAATAGTCTTATTACCTGCCAATAATCCCCTCCTCTGATCTTATAAACACTTCTTCTTACATAAAAGCAGAATACAAGACTTTCAAAAACATTATGCTGGAGGAAAACAGTCTACTGAAAACACAAGTCTAAAAGAAAAGCCTCTTTCTTTTTCATACTTGGAACAGAAACTTCATGAACCCTCCTTTAATCTTGAACAACATTTTTGTTATTTCTCCAAAAGTCAACAGGGTTTGGAAATCATTTAAAACTTAGGAATCTCAACAATGTAACAATGTTTGTTTCATCAAATTAAGTTGGTATGGTAAGGTTCTTTACCTTCCTTTTGCTTAAATAACACTGATTCTAGAAATCATATGAAAAAGGAAGAGTGAATCAAACTTAATTCAATGAACGCATACTCATGATTTTCACATTCTGCTATAGCCTACGCAAACTTAAAGCAATCTGATTAAAATATTCTTTAAAAACCAACCCTTCATTTTCTACATTAATATGCATTTTCTTCTAATTTTTGGACGCAATCCTCTTCAAATTTAAGTATTGACACAATAATTACTGTTTCAGAACTACACTGTTTCAGTCTACACTGCACTTCCCATAAGAATTCATTGAGGATTTAAACCTCTTCAGCAAAACAAAGAGAATTCTACACATACTTAGTGTTATTTTATGCTACTCATCTATGACATTATTTACTTACATTGATGAAAAATTTGCAACTTTCAATAACATCTTTCCCAGATTGCAGAGAAGCACAAAATGCTATACTGAGATTTTCATGTTTGATTCTCTTATAAAGTGCATTTGTTTGGATATTTTTCCATCACTGTGTCTGAAAAAAAGACAAGGTCACCTAGCATTACTAAAATGATAGCAATGGTTTCAAGTCTTAAGAGAAACAGTCCAAAACAATATCAAATAATGCTGTCAAACTTAAGAAAGTTTACTTGAAGAATCAAATCTTTCTCTTCATTGAGCTGCTTAGCAGGAAGAATCAAGGGTTCTTCCCAGTATTTTTTTTTGTCACAATAGAAAGAAGTATTTTTCTGTATGATTTCAGTACAATATATATGCTGAATGATCATATTTCAGCACTTCACATTTTCAGCTGCAGCCAAAAAAATCATATTTCTATAAAAGTTTTGAATGTCTACCTTTGCTCAGATATGGTAATTTGGCAGAAGAATAGCTCGATAATACATTCTTAAGGATAACATTCTCCCACTTACAATAAAAACCTTTCAACATTAGATATTTTGAGCTTAATAATTAGAACCGATTAATAAAGGTAAGCAACTAAAAATATACCATGAACAAATAATGCAATATTACGTCTTAGCAAAAGCATGTTAGATGCACTGCAAGATTGTTACACTCAGTATAGTAGGTCCACATTGCCTCCAAATTCCCATTTTATACCTTATGCTCAGAGTATACTGCCATAAACCAGTCTTTACAGAGTAGAAGGTGACTGGATCAGATCCCTGAGGAGAAAACAACTTATGACACATTTCTCTGGTAACAGTCCTTGAAGTCTCAAAGGCTTCCAGTCTAGTCCAAACTTCAAAATGCCCTCTTAAATCCCACTGCATTAAGGGTTTTCACTTTATTTTAATGAACAAAGACTAAAATTGCAATCTCTCCAGAGTAGTAAGTACTCTGATGTAAGTAAGCATTGATACCAGGAAATTATTCTGCCTTTTTAATATCCGACAATTTTTATGAATCTTGGACAAAATGTAGCATTCTTAATGTAAGAAAAAAATACGTGTCTTCAGCAGTGATTGAACTTATGCATGTCCAGTACTGGAGGAGTGTAATTTTTCAGCTACAGCACATGCCTGCCACGTTATGAGACAAACTGAGAAATTTAATTTTTTTGGAGTTGTCTAAGTGGTTAATGATGAAAACAGATTATTAATCTATAAAGAGCTTCATCAAGTGGCTCCTCTCTACACCTTTACTCAATTCTTATTCCAAGCCTTCTCTCCTCCTACAATAGCTTATGTGATCCATAAAATAAGGCGCTCATTTTAATTACAAGATGTGGGGCTCCTTCCCACTGATAGATCCTCATTTTCTTTCTAGAATATTGCCTTTTAATTTCTAAATTAATTTAAACTTGTGTATCATTGTAACCAGCAAGTATTCTGCGAATACAGACCTGCCTGGATATTCTAGATCAAAGTAATCTGTTGTTAGCAACAATTTTTCTCAAAAAAGAGAAGTAGACCAAAGAGTCTGAAAAATCCAAAACAGCAAAAAATCACCAATTTCAGCCTCCCTACAAGATAGAGCTTGGTCAGATGAAGAATGCAATCATTTTACTAGGAGAGTGCAAATGTAATTCAAGAATGTTGAATGTTCTGGATCACTGTGCAATTCAGCCTATACTGGTTTTCCTGTTGGAGCCTTGGAACAGGGAAAGAACAAGTCAAGGAGGCCAGGATGCAAGATTCTAGCGTGCAACATACTGCCTGTCAGATCACACTTCTGTGGACAAGCAGGAGCAGCCCTGAAAAGGATGTATAACCTCATTAGGATTTATAGAGAAGAAAAAAATAGCCAACCTCATTAAAAAGAGGAAAAAAAAAAAAAAAGATAATCAAAATTATTAGTCTAAAGGATTACTACTAAAGCCCGTGTTTTTGCTTTAATGTATCCAAAAATGAATTTAATTCATGGAAGATAAATATTAAGCTATTTTGTAGTTGTCTGTCATTGGAGACAAATATCACACAGCAGAGTATCAGATTAAAGAAAAATGTTTCTAGCCCTTCTGAGATACAGGTGTAACTGTTGCATTCCACACAACTCAAAATGAAAAAATTAATGCCAAGTCTTAGACATACATAATATAAACAGGCCATTTGTTGAAACAAAATTCTGATGTGTAATTCAAAATTACCACCCACTTCTGCCTATCATTAAAAACTAGTTCTTAACACCAATGAATACAAAGATACCTTTTTTTTAGAGCATCTTTTTGAAAGATGCACTTGTAAAGAACAGTGTTTACAAAGTCAAATTTAAAGCATTATTTGATTTCCAATTTCCATACCTTGGAATGTGTTCCTGTTGTTTTCTTTTAAACTCTACAAATGTGTCACACATATTTATTCCCTCTAAATTTTATAATTCGAATTTCACTAATACTGCATTGCAGATGGCCTTGGGTTGTTTTTAAATTTCCTTGATTTTGAGGTGTTTTTACAGCAGCAGGATACAAAAGATAGTCCTTAACATTTTTAGTACCAGAACAAAACATTTTGAATCAAGATAAAATCACTACATCACGAATTTTAATATCACTCTGTGAAAAATAATATCATATGACTAGAACAGACCATCCCTTTAGGGAAAAATATAATGTTCAAGTGGATTATTCTTATAGTAGTGTAATGGAAAGGCATTCCACTTAGTCCCAGAAGAAAAATCAAAATATGCATTTAAATGGAAATACCATGCAATGGATAGGACAAAATAAACCCTGCAGAACTATAAAGAGCTACGTATATATACAGACACACATGTAAACACATGAAGCCACATAAATGAAATTTTACTTTTACTTATTTATTTAATTCTATACATATATATTTATGCATATAATTTTAAATTTTAAAAGCTAAGCTTGTGGCTCTAGGCTTATCTCACAAATATCAAGATGCAGTCACATCACATATTCTGGTTTTGGTCACAATTTCAAATAATATATACAACTCAGCTCTACGCAAGAAGTTGTGAGTATTCTTTTTTAATTTTCTGCACATTTTGTGCCAGACCATATTCTAAACAGCTTTTACAAAGTGATAATGTTTCACTGACAGTGTTTTGTGTACTTCACATAAAATTAAATCTCAGACAAACCTTGAGAAAAAGAAAGCAAGAAAGCTAAGCAATACAGCATGTTGCTCTTTTTGACCCACAAACGATTATCAGTTATTTCAGAAGTTATGACAGTTTTCTCAAGTCCTTAAGGAGTCTGACACCATTGGTATAGCTTTTAACACTGCATTTATGTTTATATCACAATACAATAAAACAGCAGGAATAGTGTTCAAATTACTTGGGTATTGGGTGGTTTATTGAAAATAACAGTATTACCATAACATTAAAAAAATTCTTTGAATGTGCTAAGTAATCATTGCTATCCATGCTGCATGTGAATTATGGGATAAATTCTGGAAGGCATCATCAGTTGCAAAGACTACTAGGTCTGTCTCTCTGATAGAGGACTCGAAGCATGAACAAGAAATCCTAATCAAACTGAATAACCAGTAGTATGTCAATACTTGAAAAATTGTTGTGAAATCAGTGCTATGCAAATTATTTGTTGTTACAATACAGATGACTTCATCATTAGAGCTAATATTTACTGTTCTTTATCAGGTACAGATAAAGCAGAATGTAAACAACACAACCACTCATCTCTCCATCCTTTCCCTGCAGATTGCTACATAAACCACAGTAGCAATGGCACAGTACTTAATTTATCTAATTGCATTAGTAATGATTTTATCATGATTTTTTCAAAATATTTAGAACTACATTTTCTTATACTCAGCCTTCATTTACTCTTTGGTTAATCAAGCTTGATATATTGGATTTTTGAAAGAAAGGAAAAGAGAGTTCAATTTTTAAAGTGTCTTGAAATTTTGTAGTACTTAATGCTAGAAATACAAGGCAAAATTGTGTTAACTCTCTCAGATAAATCTGAAACCAGCTACATGCAAATTTGGGCAAACTTATTCACCATTTCCTAACCAAGAACTTCCATTATTTTCAATGGCAAAGAACAGCTTAGCAAGATTGGTCACCAGTGATAAGGGTTTGGAGAAGCACTACTACAGCCACCCCAGGCCCTCACATCAGATGTGGCCCTCACATTAATAAGATGCCTTGTAAAGATTTCAAAAAGAGAAATTTGAGCTGATTTTGTATCCAGTACCACGGGCAGTCACACTACAAGTACAAGCTTGGCAGGTAAAACAGTAATAATAAAAATCCATTTTCCATTGGAAGAGGATTTTTATCCACAGATACTTCTAACCTTTCCACCTAAGAGACTTTTTGCAAGTGCTCTCTTAGAAAAATTAAATGGGTGCTTAGGAAAATTCATCGAAGACAGCACATACTGCAATTATGCCCAGTTCATGAGGAAACAAGCCCCAAAAGACAATTTCTAAAACTAGATATAGTTGGATTTATATATAATTATATATAGCAACATGTAATCACTATATATACTTAGAAAAAAAAATGGAACCAGATATTAATCCATTGTAAAAGAGGTCAGCAAACTAAGGCAAATTAAAAGTGAAGGGCCTACTGCTTTTAAATTATGTTCACTTGTAAGTTTACCCAGAATATCTATTTCAAAGCAAATGTTCCAACTCCTAATGACTGCCTTCATGAAGTGCACATGCCTGGAACAATGACAGCTGAGAAATACTTTGCAACTTCTGCTGAGACTTGAAACTCAGTCTGAATTGTACTTGAAGAGAAATCTATATAAATTGCAATGTAGGTAACCACTAACAGATATGACTAAATGTTGTTTCTTTTTCCTTTTTTTTTTTCTTAAATCTCTGATGCAGCCTTCTGTCCTCTTGCATAGAAAATAAATAAAAAAGTACTTGAGTACTTCAAGAAAACCAAGTTTCAACAATGTAGAGAGGCAGAGATATCCCTGCCTTTTTTCATAGTTTGCTCTGCATTTTCAGTTGCTTTCAACAGTATGTTATTTTATTTCTAATAAATATAATTTACAATACAGTATAAAAAATTGACTAAAATTTCTTGCAATTATGGAAAAGGCATTTACTCAACAAAAGCACTCAGTGAAACTTCTATGTTGTATATTGCTTTTTCAATGGCAATTTTTAGATATTTCTGGTGCAAAAGGGACCATTCTGCAATTTTATCAACTGGAATGGTACAGGACACAAAACACCACTTAGTAATTTCCATATTTGAGTCCAATACCTAAAAATCAGTCAGTAAAACAGTTGTAAAAACTAGATATCATCCTCCTCTGTATCATTCTTAATGGCATTATCTGTTGATTAAAATGCAGTATTTTAAGGCATCAAATTTTCATCATAAAGACTTCCTATTCTGAGCAGTTTACTAAAGATATAATCAGAAATAGCCAATTTTTTCCACAGATTTAGGCATATTGACAGAAACTATAGACCACCTGGGAAAAGAATCATGTCTCACAAGTGTCTAAAAATCAGTGATTTTTTTTTTCTAAGAGGGTAACTCAGCACAGGTGTTACTCATGCATTTGGAAAGGACTTATCTTGGTCTCTTCATTATGCGGTTTTACTCAAAAAAAGCCAACTCCTCTACAAACTGATGTGGAAATAAAAAGCCCCCCATAATACCTGGTAAAAGAGCATCTAAGCTCTACTTTAAATACAGTGGCAGGCATGGCCAGGGATTAACATCCTAGTCTCTCTGAGAACTACTGGCACTGCTCCTTGTGTGAGAGCAGGGAATAGAGAACTCTGTCTCTTCTAGCAGTCTTGATGCACACGGGAAGAAATCTCCTTTTACTTTTGATTACCAGTAGACAAATTCTCACTTAGTGTTCAGTCTATGCTTAATCCCCTGTCTTTCCAGTATAATAATTAATGCATACTGTACTATAACTGATTTATGCAATCAGAGACGTGCTGAGGTTATACAATAGTAATACAAACTGTTATAAATAAGAAATTTGAAAAATACTTGTGATGTAAACACCTAAGAACAAATGTAAGTAGAATTCTAAAAGGTGCAATTCATCACTGCACTTTTGCCTTTCACCTCCAGCAGGCTACCTCAGCTATCAACACTACCTTAAAATACAGGATACAAAGATGAGAAAATACAGTATCTTCACTTATAAGCAACCTTCGTTTGTTTCATATAAGGGGCAAGAACACAAAGCTAATATGCAGAAGAAGGTGATGTTATCATTTGATGATTCTGTGATTATCATTATTACTTGGTGATGGTAACACAGTAGCACTTCAAGGCTAAAATGCACCTGAGATTTTCCAACACAATAGTTTTTCATTAGAAATGCCAGTGCATTAAAGCCTAAGTGTTTTATAAGAAGCAATTGGTTTTGGCCAGTTTCCAGCTAAGACAGGAGATTTCTTGCCAGGTTGCTGTCAGTTTACTTAACAGGCTCTACCAGAGTCTGCATTTGTATGGTCCACAGCCCTTAATACAGTTCCCCAGGCAAACTGTTGTGAACTTAGGAACAGACTTTCCCTATCTGTTTGGTCCCAAACTGACAACATGGTTCTACCATGTCCAGCCTGAAGACAGGATCCAGAAAGAGCAGCACAAAACACCCAAAGCCATTTTCTCACAAGAATTATCTGTTCAAGTTCAGGAAGACAGAAAAAAATTCTGATTTTCTGCTTTCATTTGTCTCACAGAATATTTCAGTATATAATTTTTCTCCATTGTCACCAAAAATCTTTGGAAATCTTTTTCCTACATAATGGAGATTCTGTACTTCAGTCAGTTAACTGCAAACCAGTTTCACAACAAAGCATTAATATGACACTTTCTACAAAAATGCTTGGCCAAAACCTGAAAACGTCATTAGGGTTTTACACTGAAAAATGACATTTCAGATGATCTATTCTCCCACAAGTATCCTAGGCAAATCTGATCCAAATTTTCCATTTTAAACAGGCTTGATGCTTCTGAAACAAAATACAATACCAGAAACAAGACATGTATGAACCAGGTACTAAGATATCACATTCATGTAAAGTCTAACTTACCCTAAACCCAGGTAGAGCTGTAAGTGGAAAGCCTTAGGAAATGCCAATGTATGGAAGCAACACCGCCCCAATCTGGGTTGACAAGACCACACTTTAGGGGATATTACTGCAAGGTAGAGAGAATTTGTGTAGCAGGAAAAAAGGGCAGCTTTGGGATCTTCCTTGAGGAAGAAATGTAAAAGAACAATTTTTAGAAGGAGATTGGAAGTAACAGTAAGGAACAGCAGATGATAATGTGCCAAAGACATGGTAGAAGAGGAAACCAAAAATATCAACACAGAATTAGCAAAATCAAAGGAGAACTATGTAGCAAACTAAAACTTCACAGGATTTTTCTGTCAAGGAGCAACAATTAAAAAATTATAGGAAAAAGCACCTTCTAGGAAATCTTAACATAAAAAAAATTATGAAAGTCCCCAAACACTTAATGTTATCCTAAAATCTGCTTTATTTTATTAGCTTGCATAAATTGGAAATGTATTTTCAATCTTCAGAAGTTCTGACGTCTCATATTGTCAACAGAGCTGTAGCATCAAGATGCTCTCAGAGTGGCAGCCATTACACCTCCTTAAAATCTGAAAGTAAATGTATGTCTAAATATGGGGAGATGGGTATTTATTTTTATTTCTTCTAATTGGGTGAAAGTGAGGCTTTCTTTTCTCCAGGAAGATGTATCCTTAGTCACCATGAGAGTACCAGAAAGGGAACCTGAACACAATGTGAAGAAGAAGGGAGACAGGTTGGCAGGTTTACAGTGTTTTACAGAATAAGAAAAAAATACAACTTGTTCAGGTGATACTGGAAGATTAAATGCAGGCAAATGTTTAACAATGGAGTAGAAATGTAAGGAGAGGTATTTTGAAGTAGAAATAGAGAAAAAATATGCAGGAAAATAATATCAGGAAAAGGTGCAGACCAGAAAACACTGAGAAGAAAAATCAGGAACCCTGCCAAGAGAGAAAACGGTCAACTTAATTGATCTTGAATCTATTCCAAAGGCAGAGAAAAATGGATGATGTAGGGCCATTACTGAGCAAGAAGGAAGAAGAGATGTATGTTAATCTTTTACCGCTCTTCTTCCAAATTCCAATAGCCTCCAAAGTATGCATGACTTTTTAAAACTCCAAGATTTATCATAGTTCTTCTATTCCCATCCCAGTCACAAGTAAATATTGAAAAAAAAATAAACCCAAGAAAATGCAAAAAATTTGAAGTTACACACTTAACCACTGTTCCTCTGGTCAGCTTTTTTTTTTCCTGTTTTAAAAAGAAATGGATAGCAATAACGACAAAATCATTTATATAGAGCACCAAGGATCCCTTTGGTACCTTGTCTGCCTAAAGCTATCTGCATTTTCTTTATAATTCAGATTCCAGAAGTGTGTGCCAGAGTAAGATGAATATTAAGTTTTCTGGCATTGTCAATATGTAGCTGCATCACAGAGTAGACAATGTCTGTCTTCCTTTATCATCCCTTATCACTCATTCAACGGCAGGCTGATTGTTATGGCATTCTCCAAGATTAAGAACAATCTGATTATTTAAATTTAGAAGACAATGTTGATTGAATCAGAATTTCCCAAATTGTGTGTTGGCTAAACTAAAAAATGTATCTCCAGAATGCTTTTTTTGTGAAAATTAATTCATATACATGAATTTTATGTTATGGGATCTCAGTCATATGCACCTTCTCTAATTGAAGTGCAACAATTATTTCCTATGGGGTTGTTTCCTTAATACAGAAATTGAAGTTTCAGAGGACCAAGATGTCTAAAATTGCAAATAGTACTTATCACGACCTCTGTCCTTGGTATAAGTGAATATGGACAGCAGGGAAAAGATCAGAGGAAAACAGTTATTTAATAAGAGCAGAATTATTTTGTTAGCCAAAGAATCTACCAGCCAAGTCACAGTCTCTGAGCCTAGACCCACACAAAAAACTGAGTAACACAAAAAGACAGTTTAAAGAGAAAAAAAAAAAAAACAAACAAGCCAGACAGGGACAAGGACATTAGAAATGGTACAAGTTCATAAGGATTTACATTCATTAAGGTTTCAGTCCCTTTCCAGTTCTCAGAGCAGACATTTGCACAATGGGCAAATTGAGCTGACTTACCCTTTTCAAAGTAAGTGTGGTCTTCCCACAAATACTTTTGTCTCATTTAGCAGAAGCAAAATATTTATATTTGTCTTTAAACCTGAATTGCTCTTTTATTGACAAATGTCATTTTTTCAAATGAGAATTGTTAGTGGTCTCAATGTTTTAAACCAGTGCCTTCTGTTTACATTGCATACTATCACACTGTTCCACTGTTATTGTGTACTTGGCAGAAAGAGGTCAAGGATACTAACCTTATTTCAGCTAAGGATCAAAATAACATGAGACTTGCAAGTGTGGCCTCAGTCAAGAATTCTTAACAAGACACAATTAACAAATTAAGTTGAATGTACTTCATACGTTTTAAACATCCATAAAAACAACAATGCAACATCCTGTCAAGCAGACCAACCACTGAAACATAACCAAAATGACCAAAGAGATGAATGAGTCCCTACACTTCGCTGGAATAAGAAGTTAGGCATTAGAGATGACCTTTGCCTCATACAGATACAATCACGCAACTAAGGAAGTGAAAATATCTAATTCAGTGTGGACAGAAACTTCACTGTACAAAGAAGAAACAAAAAGCTTGAGGAGAAAACTAAATCTGGATGGATTCTGTGAGCTTTCAGTTTGAGTGGAAAACTGTAAATGATAATACTTTCCAACCAAAAGGAATCAAGACAACTTAAAACCTAATGATCAACTTTGAGAAAAACATCTATGTAAGAAAGTCTCAGTTCTTCAATATAAGTTTTTAAGTATCCTTAAAAAATGCAACAAAAGGCATAATACATATTTACAGTATAAAACTGAAAACATGACTGCTGTCTTATCAGAAAACTGCAATTTAGATGAAAGAGAGAATGGAGAGCAGGATGAGAAGAAACTTTACTACGCAACCTTAAATCACTTACACACAATTCATTCATTTCTCCAGTTAAGGTATTTTACATACAGGTTGTAATTGTGTTATCCTCTTAGTACATCATGTTGCTCACAGAGTGCTAAGTGGAGCAGGGAAAAAGTGTTGACAGACTTTACAAGTAAGGGAAAGGAAACTTCCCAGAAATTAGGAGTAGAACAACACTTGCCACAAAACAGCATTGCCAATCCACTGACTGAAAACAAGTCTGGAAGCAAGGAAACTCCTGCTTTTGAATTTTCAATATATTTAAATATTTTATTACTATTTTTAACATGATATATTGCTTTGATGAAATACAGATGTCTAATACCTAAAAGACTTCTTATATTTCTGAAAATTTGACTCATGCTTAAGTCTGAAATAGTTTAACTACTAGTAGCTACAGCAGGCTATTCTGATAGTCTGCTAACATAGAGTACATGCATGCTTTAAGCCTGGAGAGTACACCTTTCAAAATACTGAACTATACTATCCTGCATTTCTGCTGTAGCAAGGAAAGAGTAGTTCCTATTCCATACTGCACTACACCCATATTATATGATGTGACAAAACTTCTCTTCAGTTTTTATTTCTCAGGAATATTCTGGCAGCCAAAATTCTGACAGCTTAGCAAAATAATTACTGAGAACATTCCAAGGCTGGAATGTCACGGACACAACTGTATTGGGAGCAACTGATAAGAAAACAGCCCTGAGAATATCCATTAACTGATGGAGCAGCAGCTATGAGGTAAAAGAAGAAACTAATAAACTTAACAATGAAACACCCTATTATCCTATGAATAGAAAAATTATCCCATGAAACTGTTTCCTATCAATGAAATAGCACTAGGCTGCCAATTAGAGGTGGCACTCCTGCATTTGGTGTTGGAGAAGTTGTTGCATAAGTTTCCAGCTTCCTTGTGTGCCTAGTTGTGCAAAGTGTGGGTATACACTTGTCATAGATCTTTTTATCTTCACTTCAAAAATGGAAAAAATTACCGTTGCAGAATCAAGAAGTAAAAAATTAAGTAACATCACATACCCATGAGACCTTTTTGTTTAAGTTCCTCCCAGGGGCTTTCAACATACAATGTTTAATACAGTATGATTAAAATCTGATTTTCCAGCTTATTTGAAGTAGAAGATATATGAAGGAGAGTAGAAAATTATGCATTTGCCACTCTCAGATTCTCAGCTGCCTATAACTGCAACTTATACAAAAAATTAGTATTATATATACTCAAACAGTTTTCTGGAGTAACTACCTTTTACTGGAGTGTCAAGAATAACCATATCACATGAAATTGAATGCTGTAGCAAAACAGCATGGGTCATGAAGCTCTAAAACCAATTAAAATAGACATAGGGAAAAGTAGAATTTTTTTCTATTTTTTTCCAATTGATGCTTTTCAAATAAGCCCTCTCCTCTCTTTGTGCAATTACAAAAACAGTATCACTAAAACTCAAAGAAATATTTTCAAGCATTTTTTTTATAAATGCTTTATCACTTTTTCTTAGGGGACGAAACTGCATGTTTTCAAGTTCACAAGATAAAGCATTCAGGAAAATACACAAAGTATTGACAATTAGAAAGTTTTATACTATAAAACATAATTGCCGAAGTCCTCCTGCTCCACAAAAGTTAGTTAACACAATAGTATCTTTCCATTTTGAGAAACAGGGTACTTGATGTCAAGATATTAAAACCATCTCAGCACTAATAGCACAGATTTAGTATTTAAAAAAAAAATCTAAGTCTCAGGGTAAATCTTCCTATGAAAGCATTTATTGATCTTTCCTTCACCGCACTGTTCACCATTTCTGTAAAGCAATACGTTTGAGAATGATGATGTAAGCAATGAATAAGTCACAATGACAAGTGGGTAATAAATAATGACTGACAGAGTTTCAGAGAACACAGGACTGGTCTCCAAAGGATAAGGATAATCCTGAAGGTGGTCAAAAGGGTTATTGTAGCACAAACCCACCAAAATTACTGGAAATCTGCAGTAGTCTAAAGAGATTTAGGGCAAGTGAAAAAAAAAAAAATACTGGACAAACTGTAGCACAATGAAACATGACTATATGAACAAGAAAGTTTAATAAATTGATCCCAGTAATTATAACCAAGAGTATCTAGCTCTGTAAAATCACAAACATTACAATTTAACTCAAATTGTACAAAATATGATATAGCTATATAGATTAATCCTGATACATTGGCCAGGGAACACAGAAGTTGAAAAAAACCAAGACAACGAAGTCAGTTAGTTTCATGTCCGTCATGGATGACATATTCTGTACTAAACTGTGCCTTCATGGAATACAATGGTATCACTGTTCTAGATACTAAAAGTACACTACAAAGAAAAAAAATAAGGAGGGATTGTGGATAATACAGAAGACAGCAAAGCAAAATGCCTAAGGAATGTAGAACAAACAAGTCTGGAAGACAAAATTTCAAAGGAAAAGTGTTAATTTGTTTTCAGTCCCTAACTCCTCAATATCTACTGTCACTTCACAGTAATTTTATCTATATTTCTGGAGGATATTATCTATATTTCTGGTAGTTATTAAAACAGGCCATCAAGTAACCAAGTAAACCCTTAATACTAATGTTTTTCTTTAAAAATATTATATCATCAAAGATTCTCATGTGATCAAGTTCAAGAGAAAGAATGCCTTAAGAGTAGAATTTAAAAAAAGTCTTTAAAAGAATTCCCTAAAAAAAAAAAAGGAAGTCTTAAAACTTAAATATAATCGTAAAGGCATAATAATATGCCCTAGGGCCATAAAAAAAAGTCTCATAAATGTCTCCAGCAAGAAAAGTCAATATTTCTTTTGCTATGTCAAATAATATTCCAATTTAGACTGCAGTATTTGTTTTTCCTCATGTAACTAGTGTTATTGTGTAGACAACTGTTAACCAAGTAAATATCGACAGGTATTTATTATTTTATGTATAAAATATACACTGGACATACAGTCTTCACATTTTTTAGTATTTCAAAATTAAATAAATAATAAAAATGAAAATTAAGACAATCATACCCTTAACTACTCTGCATCACCTTAGATTTTATGAAAGGACATTTGAAATTTATTTAATGATCCTAAGTAAGTTATTTGGAAACAACTACATTCAACTATAGATTTTCCTTAAACACATACTCTATTAAAAATTTCAGACACAAATTCCATAATCCAACTAAACAAAAATAAGCATGGTACTTTAGGGAGAGGTAATGATTATAGAATGGGGTAAAGTCATCAACATTTTAAGAAAAACATGAAGGAATGTGGACTAAACATGACAATTCCTACAAGGATCTGCACTGGCTGCTTTGTTGCTTCTTTGCCCAGTTTTAATAAATTATGTCAGCTCTCAGTAGACAGAAAAGCTGTAATATAATGTCTCCAATATTGTAATCGATATTTATCATTATATTAATTATGCCAAATCTTAATTGGCAAGTTTCATTGCAATAAAATACACCTTATTCATTTTTACAAATAGGCAACATCTTATCTATCTCAAAGGTTACAGTTTAAAATTAAAACTTTCTATCACTGCTAACCAGATCACACTTGTAACAAATCACCTCTGTTTGCTTAATTAAAGTATTATTTTAATGAAGAATTCATTTTCTAAGCAAAATTCCCACTGATCTATAAGACACATTTATTTAAAAAGAGTTAACTGTGATGAAATTCCATTAAAAAAAAAATCTCAAAGTACTTATTTAAAGTAGAAATTTATATTGCTTTTTTTTCTAATACTCATTTTTACCCTTCATGTAGTAAACTTCAAGATCACTTTAAAAATTATAAAAATCCACGGTTTGGCTATACTGTTAAAATAAAAAAATCACTTGTTTTACCATAAGGACCCTCCAAAAAAAAGAAGCTCATTAGCAAAAATGAGCTCTACCCTGCCCCAATATTTAAGACTAATAATAATTATGTAATTGGTGCAACAATTAAGCTTGATTCAAGGTTTCTGTTAAATTCAGAGTGAAAGAAAGTAATTTTAAGCAAATTATCTTTATTGTAAAATTACTTGACCACCTTACTTTTCTGCCAGTAGAATAATAGTTGCTTCACTCAAATAACACTGAAAACCTTTCTACTTCTGAAATTTCATTATATTACTGGATATAATGTAGTAAATAGTAAATATGGGCTATTTTCTGGATTAGTCAGTGCACATTATGCCATAATAGTTGCTTCCTCCAATAACATTTCAGTATTAAAAAAAAGACATATGTCTAGAAGCTAGTGATTACCCATAAAACAAAAAAAATTTAAAGCTTCTACACACTACACTTCCAAAGGATCTCACCTCCTAATTTATTATTAAATTAGTCCTCCTCACCATTTATTACCATATCTCAAATGCTACAAGTGGTTTGTGATGTATTATTTACCCCACCAAAATTCTTACCACCTGTTACGCAGAAAGAAAAGGTCTTCAAAAGTAGAAAGCTCATGTTTTATCCATCTACTGTTCCAAATGAACTAAGGCATGTGGTCAGTCATGTGCTTTACACAAATCATTAGAGATACAGGAATGTTTTGAATGGCCATCTATGGTTACATCATTAACTATAATTTACTGCAATGACTTATGAATTTCATTTCATGGAAGTCCATTAAGAGTGTGTTCTACATGTACATTAACACTCCCCATCATAAAGTAAGCCATTTAACTTTTCACAGAGTGACTTTTATGATGCTGTTACAGAAGCAACTAATTGTAGTTAAAGCATTTATTTTTTAAAAGGTCATTCTTTTTTATTGCAGTTTATAATATTTAAATGGCAGCTTATGGGTGAGAGTGTGCATGTATGCAAATGTAGGGAATATATGTGTTCAATACTTAACCTGTCCAACAAGTTCTGTAGAAAACACAGACTAAAAAGTTATTTGCATATTAAGCTACAATGAGTTAAAAGAGAAATCTAAATTGTAAATGAGTTTTGGAGACAAATCAATGCTAATGAACAACAATTACTTCAGTCACTGTGTGAATTAAAACAACATCATTAATAAAGCTTAGGTGATCTGCTGGCAAGCATGTCTTTAGTCTGTGGCAGATCACGTAAAATCTAAATTAGGAGAAGTAGCAAGCACAAAGGAAGTACATTTAAAATTATTTTGTTCTGAAGCTCCACTCCAAAAAAAGCTTCAGAAAAGCCTACAAAACTCAGAGAATCCAATCTAGTAATTTCAACGACTGCCTTGAATGAATGCCTGATAAAATTTCAGATTTGCACTAGATAATGCCAGAAGATCTTATGAACCTAGAAGATGAGGCAGAACAGGCTCTTTTGCTCCCTTTCTTGCATATGAGACAGACAGTGAAAAATCAGAATCTTTCTTTAAGAAAAAAAGGGCTTTTCTTTGAGCTAAAAATAAATCTAAACATCCTGTTCTTTACCTAAATGCTCAAAACCAGCTGCAGGTAGTAACCATGTAGGGAGAAACTACAGAGGGCACTGTTGTATCAGTTTTTAAGAGTTACAATGGTGATAGGCCCCAAGTACAGAAGATTGTCAAGAAAATAAATAACTGACTAAAGAAAGAATCAGGAGTTAGGAGAGTATGCAAATGCACTAAATCTAAAACAATAAGGCAAAAACACTGAAGGTGTATTTCTGAAGGAAAATGGACTGAAAGAAAAGTTCATGTAACAGACTGTCAGGCTGATAGGAATACTGCAGTGCACACATTTGGCATTTTCCTTTGTAGTGCGTTCTGTGGAAAAAGTAACTAATCATAGTGCCACCTTATCCTTTGCAAACAGCAACCTATTACTGGAATCCCACTCATAATCAATATGAAAATGAGTGATGAGTGTTATGCAATTCTTCCACAGGCAGAATTTATCAACAGAAAGAATATCTTCACACTATAGTCTTTCATAGTGTAAAAGGCCGGTTCTGTTTTATTCCTTTTCATGACACTTACAAATCAATCATTTCTATTTTGAAAGCAGTAACACTGGTGCAACAAAAACCAAATTAAATCCCACCCTTTCCAGAAGAATTACCTTTAAATATACCGATCAAAACCAGCAAGTGCCCAGCTGACAATAACGTAACCCTGAAATTGCTGTATGTTTGACATTCATACGAAAGGGGGAAGTATGTTAAATAAGTCAGCATAAATACCTTGGTAAATCTATGCAAAATGATTTTTATACAACAAACGGGCTTCAGAGATACAAATATTTATGAAAACAAATTTGATAAATGTTTCACTGTTAGTTTACATGAAAGTTTGCCTGTCTTTGACCTTATTTTATTAAAAATAACCCCAATTACATTTTTTAAGCACTAATAAATTTTGAAATGTATTTTAGCACTGCCTAATGAGAACTGCAAATAATATAAAACAGCCAGCTACTGAACAGTAAAGAACAATTAATGTTTTTTGTATTTTTCATTTTTATATTTTAAAAGCATTATTAAGATGCCAATTAAGCCGAAGTACTGAAATAAGATATGGATAGTATCAATCATTTAATAAGACTTCAGAGAAGAAAGGTGTCACTTTTTTTCCACATTGTTGTGGCAAAGCCACAAGCAGCATGTTTTGCAGTACAGCAAAAAAACACAGGACTTTTATGAACATTGACTCAAATTCACATTTAAAGAGTACTACATGGAAGGTAATTTGAAATTAAGTTAGGCAATGGTTTCATAATAACCCAAAGAAAAAATTTTAACAGAGAAGATGCTCAAACAAGTGAAGCATATCAGAAAATTGTCTAAAGCTATGTGAATGAATGAACAAAACAAAATCAAAACCACAGACGGTGCCTGTGGATACTCACTCACTTCCACATCCATAAGAACTGTGATGGTAACTGTGAAAGAATTGTGTCTCTAAGCATGCAAAGACAGATGTACTACATGAAAGGAAACTGCCACAGAAAATGAAAACCCAAATTTTTTTTAGAAATTGCAAAACCAGACAACATAAATATATTGACTAAGGAAGACCTCAGTTCCCTCATAGACACTGAGACCTAGAATTTCTAAGCAATTTAAGTAATTGTTTCAAGGAACTTATTAATAAAAGATGAATTAAAATAAAAACTAATGTTCATGTCAGAAATGGGTTTCATCCTGGTTTTGCCACTTTTGCCCTCCAAACAGGCCCTGTATGTGCAATGGCAAGTGGAAAAGCTTGCTAAATTTCAAATTCATATATTTAGTCTAACTCTGTTCCTAAAATTGCTTAACATTCTATCAGTCAACCTCTTTTCATTACCATTGTTTCTGGCAGTCTAGTTATGATAAAATAAAGTTTCCTCTTATTTTATTGTTTCCAGCTGTTGATAAAAATTTCACTAGTATTACTTTTATATAACCTTTTTAAATGTATATGATTGCAGGCAGACAGGCAGTTTGCGTACATGTAAAAAAACCTAACAGTTTGTTAGATACACAGTATTGATAAAAGAAATGCATAAATGTCTACTAACCTACTATATATACTCTATGACACGAGGTGAAGCTCTCAGGGTATAAAACATGTTCCTTTTATGTAAAACTCAACTGCATTTGAAGGCAGAAATTTGCAGTGCATTCCTAGAAACATGCAATTGGATACAAATGGGAGTGCTTCCGAGACTGTTGTGTCTATGCACATCACTTAAATACAATTCAAATGATGAAAAAAGTTTTGATAATGTTTACAAAATTGACTTAAACATCTTAATGCATTTTTCCATTTAACTACAATAATGAATGCCAAAATGTTACTAGATAGCTCTCTAAATATTCGAGATATTTAACAAGATATTTAAGGTTCCTTTCTCCCTATGCAATAGAACACATTAAAACCAATTTTGTTATCGTAATTTATTCAAAGCTTGATTATGAGCAATAGCTGCAAGAAGAAATACAGCATTGTTGATTCATATACAAGCATTTCACTTAACTGCATTGGATAATAGCTGTGCTCCTAAAGGAGTATAAAAGCAAAGTGATTAGAAGTCATTACTGTTAATTAGCATTCACTTTACATTTATAGGGATGAACCTTTGTGGAACAAGTGGAAAGCTTTTATCTAAAAGTCTATCAAACCTGGTCAAGGTAGGCACTGAAATAAATGTCAGTGACCAGTAAGTTGAATTCAAAACAACAATAACAAAAAAAGCAAAACAAAATCTAAGGATGTATCATCATCCAATTAGTGAGATTCAGTTTTTAAACAGGAAAAGGTCTGAAGGGAATGAGTAAAACTGGAAACTCATACTTCACATTCTGCAATCTCACTGATAAAAGGAGGAAATGTGTGTTTATCAAACTTGCTGCGAGTGCACGGTTCATTTGGTGTCCTGTAAACAATGCCTGGCTGCCCATTCCCAAATGCATGTGAGAATCTTGCAACCCAGAACATCATATTCAGCGGGCAAGGTCACACTAGAGATGCCCTGGAAATGGGAAATTAGGAAAACCTGGCAATCAGAGGTTTCAAGCTGACCAGAACAAGCCCTCAGGGTTGCTTACCATCTTTCACCACCAGCCTGACTGTCTCTGCCTATTCAATACTAACACAACAAGACAGGGCGTGAGTGGAAACAACTCCATGCACCTAACAGGGAGAAATACAGTGACTTTTTTGTTTACATAAAGCTCAACATTTCTCACAGTAAAAAACTACCTGAAAGATATTGCTGAAGATCCCCCTCTTAAAAAAAAAAAAAATCCTGACCCTGCCTGAACTGGTCAGATGAGACACACAGAATTCCAGGTATCCTGTTGATTAAAAAAATTTCCTTATTGTAAAATTTCCCATCTCATTTTAAAATTCATACAAACTGTACCAACAACTAAATAAACCCTGTGTTTTGAATGAAACAAGATATATAATTATATTTACACTGCTTTAATCACTCCCAACTATGCAATTACTTCTTACCCTCTTCCCTTCCTTTACACTTTTATTCACTGCTAATAACAATGGTCATTCCTGAGGTGGAGAAAGCTATGGAACTCTGATCCAGAATTAATTAAAAGAAAAAAGAACAAGTTGATTAAAAAATGTAATTATTAAACACAATGAGAGCAAATCCAAATCCTTACAGATAGAAATTTACTCATTATAGAAGGTGGAGGAAACAAGTCTGTGAAAAAACACAGCAAATATTTATCTCAAAAAATTTTCTTATTTTATCAAGAAGGACAATTATTAATTTCTTGTCAGTGTAGGCAACCACTTCATACAATTTCTAAAAGTTTACCTTTAACTTGCATGTCTAAAGAACTGTGCTAGGAGATGTGGTCTCCAAATGTTCATCAAATCTATATGACTACTAAGGGGCCCAATCAACAACTTCTATTGTTTTATCTATCACAGTTTCCCTCAACTGGGCATTGAAGATTTTTTTCCAATTTTTTTCAATACTTACGGTTTAATTTCACTTGCCATACAAAAATCATGTATTTGAACTGTTGAATTAGATAAACAGGTAATCTATCAATATATCAAGGGCACAGTGATTTGCAATAATCAAAATGTAGGCAAAAAAAATATGGAGGAGTGACTATTTTGGAAATTCAGAATAAAGAAAAGTACCTCTTCATATAATTTAATCTTTCTCCAAAATGCTGAGAAATACAACTCTGAGGAATTAATCCATATATCTAAAGACAATTCAAATCATAACAGGGAAAAGACCAGATTTTCTTCAATGAAAACATGGGAGACTAACATAACTCTTTTGCATGCTTCTGAATTCCCTGAATCCCATAAGTGAGAGGGGAAAGCTACCTATTTTGTCTGAACTCATAAACTACAGAAGTAATTTGGTAAAGAGCATGCTGAGGACCTTCAAGTAAATCAGGATTCTACAACTAATAATTATTTGGCCTCTTTTAAGACTCCTACGAAATTCTGCAAACCTTATTTGTATGAGTTAAGAGTACACTACTAGTCTTTATAATGTACATCCTACAACTGAAGCCACATACACCAGACATCTAAAAACCAAGTGATTATTCCTATATACTTTACAGTCTTGTATATGTGTCTTTTAACAGAAGACAATGAAGCAATGCTGTGATAGAACACTATGTAACATTTATTTATGTATTTTTCCTGGTAGGAGCATCTAAATCTTTGTCTGTACAAAAGTCACAGAGAGTCAGCAATCACACCAAAACTGAGAACTTTTTTTACCTATTGGCCACAGCAGCTGAATTCTGGAGAAGGGTAAAAGACTATTTCCTTAGCCTGGAAGACTTTTAACAATATCAAGGAACTGAAAGTTTTATCATCCATGAGGGAATCAATCCCTATCTGAAGGCCACAAAAAACCCCTTTTATTTCATCCATTCATCTCAAACCCTGAAGAACTGTTTTCTGAAGAAATCTCAGCGAGTTTCACTCAATATTGATAGGACCTAAGTTACTCCTCAAGTGATTTGTCTGAGACGAAATATCTTAAGTAACATCTAAACTGACATTGCTATTGCAACTTTAACTCTCAGACAGGAAGACTTTCTGTCTTCACTAAACATCATACTGGGATCATTTAAAAAAAATCATGATCCTGTTCTTAAAAATAATTATTAAATACAGGAGTCTCACTGTATTATTAAACTCTTTAATTCTGTAATTAAAAAATTACAGAATTAATTCTGTATTTTATACTAATATATATATAATATATATTAATAATACACTTATTCTTAGTGACTGACTTTTGTAAGATGACTGTTCCAGAATGAGACGATATTTTAGAAAATAAATCTCCTTTCCTTCCATTCCACATCACTGATAAAACAAAACAGTGCCACAACCAAAGGCTGTTATTATTCAAATGTTTCATACATCCTATATACCCAACATTAATATTTACTTTTCAGCTGATGATCAATGAATGATTTCATAATTAATATTTCTGAAGTCCTGAGAGCCAATATATAAATTTATTTCAAGCTAACTCTTTTTTTCTTTGAAAGCTTGCAGGTTCTAAATCCACAAAGAGCACAGCAAAAAGGACTCTGACAGAAATGACATGTTGAAACTGAAAATCCACTAAAAATTCAGTTGCAAGATTTGCAATAAACATGGAGAAATTAAAAAAAAATACACGAAAAGCAATTTTTAAAATCCTAATTTAAAAAATGTAATTAAGCATGTCATCGAGAATTTGAAAAAGAAGAGCTAGAAGCAAGACGTTTTTACCTAGTTCAAGAATTTTACAAATTACTTCAGCAATGGAAACTTAGCAAATAAAGGCAAAGACTTATGAAGTACACGAAGCAAAGAATTTGAAAGAGGACAGAATTGTCCACTGAAAACAAAGTATCTTGCATTGGTCTATTTAGCCTGGAAGCTGCTACAACCACTGCCCTAAACAAAAGTTTAGCCATTGTTACATGAGATACAGAAAACAATCCAATACTCAACCCATCTAATACCACTTCTGTATGTGCTTGCATAAAACATCACTATTATTTGAAAAAGATAATAATTACATTGGAAAGGGGACAAAACAGTTAACTTTGCCTAAATTGAAACATCGTATGAAAGTTTCACAAAAATGCCTTCATGCTCCAGTCTTTCCTGCCACTAGATGAAAAGAAATATAGTTTCTCACCACATTTCAAAGACAGTGCCATTACAAAACCCCTAAATGATAATTCAGGGAACTAAGAAACTCTAGTGCTTACAGGCTTGGCTGGGAAAATCTCCAACACAGACAGGAACAAACATGGACAAACAAGGACATCAGTAATCCCTATTCAGTAACATTGAGAGGAGATTAAATTATTCTTTAGAGTTCAGGATTTACACGTCTCACAAAATAAATATTCTACTATCAGGTGAAAACTGCATAGTAAGATACATTTAGACATCATATAAGTACGCTAGTATGTTTCATAATATATACTGAATACAGAATCGAAAACATGGTAACAGGCAACTGAAAAATAGATATAAATTGCCTTTATACCTATCAATCACCTGGGTTTGTGACAAAATTAATAGCTTTACAGTCATTGACAGTATCACTCACTGAATCACATGAACTAGAACAGGACTGCTCTCCTGGGCTTCCCAGAACTGTGAGGGAATATTTAATTCTTTAGAAACCTTGTTCTCATAACACTGTTTTTAAAAACATTGTGTACTTTCAAATTCATACAGTTTTTTTAAAAGTGTTTTTGTTTTAATTTTTTACTAAGTCAGTCCTTTCAATAGAAGCATTCTTCACCAATGGAAAGTAAGGTACACTACGTGATTTTGATTTAGACACACCTTTCCTGTAGTCTTGGCCCCAAAACATTTGACCGAAAAAAAAGAGCTATGTTATTTGACCAGTGTTTTAAACTTACAATCACTCAAAGATGGTTTTGAAAGGCTTCCACAGAACTCATCCCCTCCCTTCAAGAGAATGCAAATTGACTTCTCTGTTTAAAACTATTAACATGTGGGGAACAACACTTCTAAAGCAAAATCCTCAGCGATTAAGACATAAATTGTAAAGCTACTATACAGCAGTCATTAAAAAATGTGAAAAAACCAGAAAGCTTTCAAAGTTACTGCTATCACACAGAAAAAAAGTTAGTAGTCTTCTTAAAACTAAAATACCACAGTTGCTGTAGTTTATTTCCCCTCATAATTTTGCAATTACTCATGAAAATACACAAGACACTTACTGAAACTTTTGTATCAGAAGTTCATAGCTAGGTTGTACTGTAAAGACATTGTTATGCAAAGTCTAACACAAAGGCAATATATTGTTAATATTTATGACTTTAAGATATCTATAGTGGGCTTAATATTTCTATACAGGAATTAAATAGTTTTTTAGTTCCAGACAATATGATAACATCTCTTTCAGCTATAGTTAAAATTATCACGTACAAACTTCCAAAGAAGAAGTTGTCAAGATTTAACACTAGCATTAATTTATGTCAGGGATCCATTTCTCCAAAGACAGCAAGAACCATAGAGGAAGTATCATCTTAATTGCCACTAATTTGCCCAGTTTTAATTAAATTGATCAGTAATTTATTACCTTACTCAGCACCAGAAAGCTGTTAGTATGCAACTTTAAGAGACAGCAGAGATCAGTCCTTCTAATCTCTAATACTGTTGTGGTTCAAAAATAATTTAAAACTGCTGTATCATATTTCTTTCGATTCCTGTACTGCAGGATATGCACATTCCATTTAAAACCTCTGAGATGCACTCTAGAGCATAATCATAGAATCATTTAGGTTGCAAAAGGCCCTTGAAATCATCAAGTCCAACCATTAACCTAACACTGCCAAGTCCGCCACTAAACCAGGTCCCTAGGCACCTAGTCTATACAACTTTGAAATATCTCCAGAGACAGTGACTCAACCATTTCCCTGAGCAGCCTGTTCCAATATTTGATACCCCTTTCACTACAGAAATGTTTCCCAATATTCAACCTAAACCTCCCCAGCACAACTCGAGGCTGTACCGCCTACATGAACTGCTCTCCTGTTCTGTAGTCTCATACTCCAACACAGGTCTATGATCTTGATTTTACATTAGAGGAACAGGATTTCCTTGCAAAAAATGTTTAGAAGACTCAACATCTGACTCCAAGGTGGGTCAAGAAGTACTCTGCATTCAGACCACATTCTTAGGTCTTATCTGCAAATTTTTTTTAACTGAATGTAGAATAAAGCCTGAAGTATTTAGCTTCATGAATCTTAATTCTCATTTTAATGAAGGAAATTGAGCTAGAAAATGTTCAGTACCTGACATGAAGACTATAAACACCTTTATCAGAAGTTTCATGTTAGATCAATAAAATCACATACTTACTTTCTTTACAATAGCAATTATGAATCTTCTGAACATTATACTGGTTTTAGTACTGCGCACTGCAGTAATCAACCAAACTTGCTGGAATGGACATAGCATGTTCACTCAAACACTGGAAAACTTCTAGAGTCAACAGGAGGTTTTCTCTTTTTTCCAATGAGATCTGATTTAATATTGGTAGAAATAAAGTACTATATGAAAGATTTTGAAAAAGAACAGAGAATAAATTTTAAATGGTTTAGAAAGTGAGCTCATCATCTCTCTTTAATTGATTTTATAGCTAAAAAGGATTGATATATGTTATTGCTACTATGTCATATATTAGAATATAATCACAATGCTACCAGAATCAAAACTTTTATTGTAAAGCATTCTGTAATACTTGGAGAATGACCTGCAACATATAAACTAATAACAGATTCTGGCTTATACATCATAAGTGTACTCAAACAGAAATGCCTAGACATTACTTTCCACACATTGATAAATGAACAAAATCCAAAAGATCTCTCATTATACTAATCAAGAGATACAGTATTACATGTGCAAAATAACATAAATATTCTATTTATAGATGATTCTCACTATGTTTTTTGTTGTACACACCAAGTGCCTGTTACAGGTGTTTTCATTAAACAGGAAAAAGGTTTTGGCTTGAAATGAGGATTAGTAAGTGTGATTTACATTGGGGGAAAATGAATATAGTTATGCTATATATTTACAGTGCAAGGAAGAAGAAAGGAATAGAAATAAAACCTGTAAAAATGTTCCTTTTTTTTTCTTAAAGGCTTCCTTAAATACCTAAGTGGATCATTTACTTGAATTCATAAATGAGTTAAGCAGTATAATTATCCCCAACTATGTAATTGTTTGCAATCAGCATACCTTAACAAGTTTCATGAGCTGGTAAAGGTCTTCAACCTCATCTTCCTGGCATGCAGTATATACTCTTCCAGTATTTACACTGGTACCTTTTATAAAACCACGATAAAGTGGCAAGCCTAATGCATCAGCATATAGGTCAATGGCATGGTGTCCAACTGTCTGATACATATAGCTGTCCAATTCATCAGTCTGCCCTGCCACAATTGAGAAACAATCATATTAGAAACATTGCTACAACAATTACAGATAATCACAATACTACAAAAGCACTGAGAAAATCTAAATGTTAATATTTTTCAGCTCACAAACAGATGTTTGGTGACAACACCACTATAAACATGGAAAGAAAAAAAATAGATTTCTCCACCCAACAGACGTATGGAGAGGAAGACATCTGTCACAAACATGCTGCCTATTTGCAAATTGTGGTGTCTTTCCTTCTTCCTGCTTCATCCAAAAAATCTCCTATTGGTCCAATTCTGCTTCTATTCACATGGTAATTTTAAAAGGAACACAGGTCAGAGGCACAAACTCAGATGTATTTCAACATACTCAGATCAAGAAATTTGTAATGCACTGCAACACTGAGAACACACGATAGGTTGTCAAAATTTACAATAACTTAACTGTTAAAATTGTTATCATGGTCATCACAAAAGGAGACTATCTCTGCTTAGGTAGAATAAAAGTGGACCACTATAATTTTTTGACATAAACAAAAAGCTATTTCCTTAATCACAAGAAAAAAACTAACCGAATTTTCTTACAAGTAGTTTGTAGCTAGCAGATAAGGAAAAAGCAGCTAAAATGCAGATATCACGATTAGAATTACATCTCAAATTATACAATAAACCATTAACGTATAATTTTTTTCAGATACTACTTCAAACAGATTGATAAAGTAATAAATCATTATTGATGAAATTTCCACTTTATTACAAGCTAACACAGTTCACTATTTTAATGCTAATTTGTAATTCTGGTACTTCTCTGAATTTACAAAGAAACATCAAGCATTTCTGCTGTATATCTGTGTAGCACATCTTGCAAAGAAAAAGGTCTGTAACTGACCAAGATAACTAACTTGTGATGTAAGAATTAGGTCAGTCATCTTTGATGTGTGGACAACAGATATGGTTCTGCACAGAACAGGCAAGTCCAAACCCCTAATCACAACTAACCAACCTAGACCAGAAGAGCAGATTTAAAGGAAAATTCAGTGATTTCAACATACATGAACATGACAAGATCTTTAAGTGATATTCTGCTTAGAATACACAGTTTCTTTATTAATTGAGTCTCTCCAGGCAACAGTGATACAAGATAAAATAAAAAGAATGGCATTGAATCCACTATTGCCTGAAGCATCTCAATTAACTTTCTATAAAATTTCCAACTACACACTTTAAGAGAGAATTTTATGATTTTAATGACAATATTCTACATTTCTGATGTGGATAAATTAGTTTGAAGACAACATATTTCAACAAGATTAGAGATTATTATGTCCTAGCTACCCAGAAAATAAATTTTTTCCTATACTCTCCTAGCATTTGCCAGTTCTGCCTGTGGCTCATTTCTGATGGCAGCTCCCTTTTTCCTTCCCTTTCTGTATACTCTCCTACTATACAGTTACCAAATACCATATTTAATTGCTTAACATATGTTGAACAGTGAACCTAGTTAACATGCTTTAGCGTTCTCCCCTACCAACTGGAAACAACTCACTTGCTTTTCCAGTCTCACTTCAATTTGTGCTTTAGTCCAATATACAAATCCTTAGCTCACCCTCTCACCTCACCACTGACTACTTGAGTTTCTCCCATCCTTTTTCATAGAAATAAAGTGGAGCCCGTGAGGAACTGATCAAAAAACCCTTCCATCCTAAAAGGAAGGAAAAAAGCAGGAAAAGTACGTACATCAAGGTCAATTCCAACCCACATCAGTTCCTCAACGCAGTTCACAGATGCTGGGTTAGAATAATGGAGAAAGACATATAAAGATAAAAATGGATCAGCAGCAGCACAATGGCACATTTTTGGCACCTGGCATGGTTTACAGCATTTAGTTTAGCACTAGAAGTACAGTGCTAGTTTTGGTTGATGACATCATCTATCACCTTTTAGCATTTGTGCTACTGAACTCACACAACCCACTTTGTTTACTACCAGGATATCAATATTCTCATTTTCAAATTGTGTAAGCCTTTTTTTAACTAATCTTCTCTTCTTGTGGGCTTTTTTTTCCCTTTAAGGAAAAATACATTTAATACATCTCCATAGCATTTCCTTTTTTCAACATCTTTTAAGTTTCTATACTGGCCTTCTATATGCAAAACTAGATAAAAACATGTAAAGGAACTTAATTCAGGCATGGTTGTGATTCTGTTGTTTCTAATATATTTTTTAAAAAATTTCCTGTGAGAAATGTGACTTTCATACCTGTATTTTCAGTAGGTCTTAAATTGGCTAGAGCAACAATCTGATGCCCAGCAGCAACACACTGCATCATATTATAACAACTGTCCTTCCCACCACTGTAAGAAAAAGAAAATAGTGGCAATTAAAAGTACAGATAAAAGTCTTAGCCCCTTATAACTTTTGACTAAGTATTCAAAAATTAGTATTATCTGAGCTGTTTATAAAGTTAGAAGTTATGAAGAGCAGTAGAATAATAACAGTAGGAAAAAATGATTTCACCATACATTTACTATGTATGTATAGTGCAGTAATGCACTATAACTAAATGCAGTAACCATAAAGCACATAACCAGTTTTGTATCTTATAATTAATCTGAGAGGTTACCTGAAGAAGAGCCACTGACACTGGCATTTCTTCAAAGACTGTCTTTTACTCCAGAGATGAATTACTCTGTACTCATTACTAGTTAACTTGGATCAAAACCCCAAAATCTGCTCCACTGAGTTGCCAGCATTAGTAATCATTTTAAATTAGGTCTGTCATGTAGAGGTGACGCCTAGGGACACATTTTAGTAGTGGACTTGGTGGGGTTACGTTAACGGCTGGACTAATTATCTTAGAGGTCTTCTCCAACCTCATTGATCCTATGTTAGGAATAACATTTCTCCTTCATGGGATATGTTGCCTAAACTTTCAACGTTTTGAACATACTTCCCCTTCTCAAAAACTTTAATTATTACAGGCAGTAGTTTTAGTCAACACTGCATTGAACATATGAGTTTTTTACTGCATTTAACTGCAAATAAAAATGATTACTGCTAGTAAAAAAATATAAAATCAAACATAACCATATTCTTGTTGGAGGTTAAGAGATGATACTTCAACACAGAGGACACAATTAATTTTGACATTCATTCAAAATCTACATGAACATTTTCCGCTATCAGTGAGCAAAAGAACACTGTTCTCTTGGTGTAACTGAAAAAGTATCTCTATGGATTTTAATCAATAGGAAAAGAAATATTACAATCTACATTAAGAGTGCTCTAGAATACACAGTGTTTAAAAGGTCCATGTTCAGACTCACTGCCTTCAAAGTACAACTGCAGATGGAGTTTTTGTGCAGCTTCTTTAAATGCCAAGGTACAAAAACCATGGCAGGAACTGTGACAGAGATCTATACAAGCTCTGTAAAACTATATTTTGTTTTAGAATCACTGAGACATGCACAGGAGAATATATAGTACAAGCAGTCCTTGCTACAGAAGACCATTGTGCTTCTTGTGGTTACACTATTACTATTTCTACCTGAAAGGGAGCTGGAACAAGGAGGGGCTTGGCCTCTTCTCCCAGAAATCAAGTGAAGAACAAGAGGAAATGGCCTTAAGCTGCTCCAGGGGAGGTTGAGGTTGGACATCAGGAAGAATTTCTTCATGGGAAGGGTTGTCAAGCATTTGAATGGGCTGCCCAGGGTGGTGGTGCAGTTACCAGCCCTGGAGATGTTCAAGAAATTACTGGATATGGCACTTGGTGCTATGGTCTAATTGACAAGTGGTGATCGGTCAAATGTTGGACTTGATCATCTTGTACGTCTTTTCCAAACTAAATGATTCTGTGATTTTGAAACAAACTTCTTCAGAATTTCTGGCATTAAGCTCCCCCTTTTATCTAGCTCTCTATGCAACAGCTTAAAAGTTACATTCTCTACAGGAATGTAACCCTTTAGCTATTCCCCTCAATTTCTGCTTTTATCCATGCAAAAATTCTGTATGCTATCTTTAATTTGCTGTGTAATTCAAACCTGAAGTAGAAATAGTGTAAAACATGGCATCCTTTCATACTTAACAGATTTTCATAAAGTAGTTGCTTCTGCTTCAGTGCTAAAAAGTAAATATAAATATGATAGATTCCTGCTTTGAGGCTCCATCTCTAAATAACATTCTTCTAATGCATACCAGCAAATTTCTTCTAACAGAAGATGTCTATATACAGACATAAAAAAATTTTAAAAATCACACATTCATTACTTTCGGACACCATTCTTGATAGCTTGAAAACGTAGATAGTATTCACTTCATAATTTAAACTTCCAAGCTTAACAAAGTCATGAGAAAAAGACTCTCTTCTTTTTGAATTACTTAATACGCTAAAAAAAAAATCTCCCACTAGTTCTGATTTCAGCTACCAACACCACTTCAGAAAAATAACTGTATGACAACAGACAATTGCCTATGCTTTTTACAGCATTTTAGTATTTCAAAAAATTGAAATCAAAAATTAAAATGCCACTAGAATAAATCTATTCATCCTTTCAATTAATTTCAGTGTACTTATATACATAAAGACATTTTAAGATTCATATTAATGTCCATATTGCTTACATTGGATCACCAGTTAGAAGGTGGAAATTTGTGCTCACTGAATCACATGCTACTGTCCTGTTATTTATTCTCTGTATTATTTACAATTGCCCTAAAAACTATGTATCTAACAGTACCAAGAAACAAACGAAATTATGCCCACCTACAAGACCTTCCAAACTACATGTAAAACACACTATGGTTTTACCAGACAGCCCATGCTATGGGAGGAAGGTGGACTCAGCACAGTCGAAAGAAGAGAGATGAAGGCAAATACTGAGACAGCCTGGGGACCCCTCTCAATTCCCAGCAGAGAAAAAAAAAATCACAAGGCCTTTTTGTAGAAAGCTCAGAAGTGAGACCAGTCAGGGTTCTGCAACTATGTTAACAGGCAGGCTTATAAACAAAATACCAGAAGAATAAAACCTGGGTAACTGTGAAGATATGAACCCATAAAAGACTTCTGAGCAAAATTCCTTTCTATAGACAAGTATAACCACTCACAGTTAAGAAAGTTCTAGAAGAATTTTAAAGAGTTGAAAAACATCATATTTCAGGTTGAAGACTGTCTTTAAAATGCCTATGATTTAGCACAAAACAAAATGCAGGGTTTACCCCACAAATACCACCTTGAAACAGGACTATCAACTTTTAGTGTGGCCAACATTCTATAAGGACAAAAAAAAACAGGTTAAAGTAGTTTCATACATAATCCTGACCTTTGCAAAAGTAAGAAGCACTTTTCAAATACTTTTTTTCCCCTCTGATCTTTGGCTAGCTCTGTTACAAAGACTTCAGACACTTTGATGTCTCTTTAAAACTCTTCTTAAAACTATTACTGAAACTAAATCCATCCTTGTAAAATAGACCATTAAAATAGCAACTGTGTTAGAAACCTGTTTATAGGATTTTATTCCATCCTGTCTTTTAACACATTCCTCTACTTAAAAAATATCAAAGTAAATAGTCCTGAAAGAGAAAGTCTTACCTATAAAATAAAATAAAAAAAATTAAAGCTGATTTTCTCTACACTGTATTTGAGCAAATCTTTAAAAACAGACATTTCCTGTATTTCTCCCCTGCATGATGTTTGGAATGATTTGCAATTGTTGTGGCTAACCCCCAATTTCAACAAGATTTGACATTAGACATTCCCTGAAAGAATTTAATACATTAAATATTTAGGCTTAAGTAAATAGCTAGTGCACCCAAAAAGAAAAAATACACAGCTCGCATCTGCACAATTCTTTTCCATTTAGATGTTTTCTAGCTTGTTCTTTTTAAATTAACTATTTCTTCAAGAAAAACATATATATGTCCTTATAAGTAAATGTTCGTTTCTAAGTGAAAAATTTAAAAGAATTGCAAAAACTAACAAAGAAACTTATATTAAACACAAGGCGGGGGGTGGGGTGGGTATGGCAAACACAGCAACCCCCGAAAGACACGGCTGTGTCTAACTCCAACGATGTAAACGAGCTAGCTTCATCATTTGAAACTGGCGAACTCGCAAAAAACATACTACAAAAATCTATCGTTAAAGAGTTGAGGAAATCTATCCTGAAAGAGCTTAAGATACTTGGAAAGCAAAAGCACCTGGATACTGAACTGCAAATGAGCAGAACCCCCTTTTTAGAGCAGCACATGGGGCCCACGCTCGGCGCCCCCGGCGAAGGCGCTGCCGGCGGCCGGGGCGGCTCCGGCCATCGCCGCGCTGCACACGAAGAACGCGGGAGAGCAAGCCACTGGGGGAAACAACTGTAGGTGTTGTTTAGGGGAGGGGGAAGGGGGGCGTGGGAGGGTGGTTGGTTTTGGGGGTGGTTTTTTTGTTTGTATTTTTTCTTAATTTTAAAAAGACGCCCGTTATTCTTGAATTCTTCAGTAACACGGGAAGGACCAAAGGAGAAAGTGTCCCAGTCTCTCCCTACGCGCGGTCAGGGACCGGCCCGCCGCGGCACTCGGAGGCGGTCACTCCGGGGGCCACAGGCAGAGCCGGCAGCCGGCTGGAAACGAGCCGCCAGGACAGGGCCGGGGGGCAGCAGGAAATGCACGGGCAGGAAGGCTGGGCGGAAAGGGCCGGGCGGGTCTCCCGGGTAGCGCTGGGTGGGGCGCGGCCCCCGGGCGGGCAGGGCTTCTCCCCGCGCCCTCTCTGCGCCTGCGAGACGCCCCTCGCTCGCTCACATAGGCGCTTCGTCAGCGCGTTACCTGATCAAAGCCACTACTCTCATGTTGCTCGCGGGCCGGGGGCGGTAACACTGACAGGGAGGAGGTGGGCGACAGCTGGCAAGGCGCAGCGGGAAACAGCCCGGTCGCACAGCCACCCGGGGCTGCGCACGCCGTCAGCTCCTCCGTTGCTACCGCTACCGCTTGGCCGCCTCCCCTCGACGGGCCCTCCTCCCGGGGCAGGCTGGCAGACTGCCTGCGCAGAACTAGGCTCGGCGAGCCGCCGACCGCCGTGCCCAGAGAGGTGCGCTGCCTCCGCCGCGGTGCTGCGCGCCGGCCGGGGCGGCGGAGCCCGGGTGCGGCCCGGGGACGGGCGGGAGGGGGGCGCGGCCGCGGAGGCAGAGCGCTGGGCGCCTATGGAGGGCAGGGCGGCCGCTCCGGCAGGCCCGGGCCGGCCGTTTCAGGGCATCGCCCTCCTGCCGCTTCCCCGTGCCTGCTTGTTGCCTTCTGTCCTTCAGCGAAGAGCCACGGGCCTGCTCCAAGCAGCTGCTGCCTAGGGAACCGGGCCGACTGAGGGAGGCCAGCCCTTGCCCGTGGGGGTGCCCGCCGGGGTACTGTAGGGCGGTACAACTCCACTGCGGCCCGGAGCAGTGAGGCCAGCAGGGCCCGCCGGGAGGGCAGGAGTTGCTGCGGGACTTCAGAAGTCTGTGCGGGCCAGTGATTGCGGCAGCGAGGAACAGCAGAGCTGACCTGGCTGCCTCTCTGCTCGCAGGCGAGCACAAAACGTCCGTCTGCATCCTCGGGTTCAGCTGCTGCAGACCGAAAGTCTGATCTTTGTTTTGGCCCAATTTTCTGAGCAATCCCACCATGAGGCACATGACTAACTCCCCTGTAGGTTTGCAAGCTAAGTCAAAAGCTTACTCCAGTGCCAGTCTTTTGACACCTGACACGCAAGTTTATTTCTCCCATGTCACAGAAGAAACGTGTGGGTTAGTTCTCTCGAAGAAACTTTATTGCTAGACTAACTTCAGTAGTCCTATACCAGCAGATCAAGGTATTGCTGCTGGTATTGTGGCAGGGTTTCAAGCAGCAGTCCAGAGGCCCGCCTCTCTCCAGGCTTTGATTCCTGGGACCTGTGAGACTAAAATGGGGCAAGAAGCCACTGGAGCGCAGCTGGTTGCCCACCCTGGCTGGAGCCTGGTGTGCAGGGTCAGCGGGGCCAGCACAGTGCCTCAGGGTGGGCCTCGGGGCTGCCCCGCTCCCTGCGGTGCCAGCCTGCCACCTGCAGTGACCAGGAATACCCGTTCATGGTTCCTGCTGAATTTAGTGACAGCTAACTATGCAGATATCACAGAATGCTTTGTCCCTTAAGGCCAGGATAAATGCTTTATGCACTGTGAGTGCTAACTTACCAGTCCCCTGTAACATGATATTATACAGGCTTTACATTAGTTCCTTGCTCATAGGCTCCCGAGTATGAAGTTCCCAGGAAGAGATAAGATGGAAGGAAATATACTAAAAATCCCGATTTTGTTATAGCGATAAATGTACCAAAATAAATGAGTAATGAGACAAGTATATAAGTTTGGGTTTTTTTATGTACAGCTCATGAAACAGCTTGAAAAACCACTTTTTTTAAAAAAAGATTATTTTAGTCAGCACATGATTTATACAGTAAATTACTGTAAAATAGGAGTGAATAATTATGGACAGATATGAAGGTGATGATGCCTTCCTAAATACACTTTTGAAAAGTTAAGAAATGACAATTGGTATAAAACTTGATTGCTAAGTAGTTGTGAAGAGGTAATAAACACAACATAATTTTTTCTGTATTTGAATAATTGCAAAAAACATACATTCAAAAAAAAAATCTCTGTTCATGCTTTGAACATCAATGTCCAGCATTATGAGACAGAGTATTTTACTTGCCTTGAATTGCTTATGAGGCGCTTGAGTTTCCTACTAGTTTATTGATGATGACATAATATGTAAATCTTTGAAAGCTTTTTCTGCTCTTCAAAACATCCTAGGTGATCCAAAAGAGGATGCCTTAAATGTGAAATTCTGATGAAACCAGAGGAATTTTTTTAGGAGTTGGGACTTCTTTTCTTAGCTCATAAAGGTAATGAAGACCTGTTCTGAACTAGAAGAGATATTTTAGCAGAGATTACTAAAATGAATAAAACAATACTGCATAGTACATGAACTAGTAGAAAATAACCAGACCTCTGAGGAACTGGAAAAAAAGGCATGACAAAAGATACTTGATTTGTTGCCCAGAAAATAAAAAAAGAGGAAGGTAATTTTGTGATACATCACCTCTATATTTTCTGGGTTTGAGTGATACGTGTTTACTTTTTTATTATCACAGAAAAGAATAATTTGGCTAGTAGCTATGAGCACTTAGGAGATGCTTATTTGCAGTACTGAGCAATGATACATGGAAAGCAAAAATCATGTACATAAATTAGTGTATTGCTTTGTAAAATGCAGGGGCCATGTAATCTGTAGCTGTAATCAGACAGCTTTAGAACAAATATTCAAAGACTTTTAAAGATCTTTTCTAAGCATTGTTAGAAGATCTGTAAAGAGAGTAACTCTGAAGTGTCCTGCATTTTTTAAAAGGTCTGTTATTATTAATCTATTGTTGCTACAATGTAGCTGGGCTTTGGGCAGATGATTCTATTGCATTTAGTTTTATAGCTTCCAAAAAAATCAAATTTCCACTGACAAGTCAGACTTGTTTGAAGTAGAAGTTGAATACAATACTGTAGGGCCAAGGTCTGCTTCATTTACTAGCGCAACTGGAATTTTCGCTTCTACTTGATGAAAACATCAGTAGTTACTTGCACAAATAAAAAAGTAGCATTTGGGTCCCAGAATTTGTGAAATATATCAAAATTTAATTAATAAATTGGAGTTTCAAAACTAATTTTCATTTTACCCAAAAGGATGCTATTTTAAAATTATGTGGAATATATTCTATGAGAAAATCTGTTTGCTTTCATTCACTTAATGGAATAGCTCTTGTGTAGTGTCACTGCTCTTAAAAAGTTCTCCCATATAAGAGTGGACAAAAGACAGTGCACCATCTCTCTAACTGTTTGCCCCAAGACATTCTGTTGTACTGCCACAGCAGCTCAAACAATAAAATCCACCAAAACTGCCTTTCATCTTGGAGGAGTACTGGCTAGTTTCTACAGAAGGCCTGCAATGGCTCAGTGTTTCTTTTCCCCTCTTTTCTGCCTAGAAAGTTGAAAATAATGATAATGAATTAGTATAACGGGAGGAACCTGTCAGAGGATTGAAAAAAGCAATGCAGTATCCCTAATGATCTGGAATAGTTAATTAAGTTCTCTTATAAATGAGTTCCAAAAATAACTTACTTTCAGTAAGTTATTCTAAGAAACAGTCATTTTAGCATACCTGAGCTGCAGTGCCTCTTAGCAAAGGGCCAATTATCTGGTGATTGGCAGTTAAAGGTGAGTTAATGAAGTTCTTAATTAAAAGATTTCCTATTATAATCACCAGTAACTAACAGAATACTGCATATATAAAGCAGATGTAACGTTAGAAGAATATTTTCATTTTGAAACAATGATTTTGAAAATCGTCTCCACCTTTGCTTTCCAGGTCCAGAACGGGAATGTTAGAGTTTTCATGGGTGTAGCTGGCAGTATGCCACTATTGGCCTTTATTAGGGTATCCTGCACTGACTCTCTTACAGTCTGAGGTGTTTTCCTCATTCCTCAGAATTTTTTTCTGCTCTTAATACCCAAAGCTCTCTATGTAATACAGAAAAATGGTTTGAGATTTTACAGGAGAATATGTCAGACTTTTAACTAAGAAACTGGCTGCAGAGTTCCTTTAGCTGCCTGTCATTGACAGCTTCCCTGAATTTTCACTTACTTCACAGTAGGCAAGATATTTTCAATTTCTCTGTGAGATAAACGGAATTATATTTTGAGAAAAAAATTCTGGTTTGTCAGCATGAGATGCATTGGCATACTACTAAAATCTGAATAAAAGAAATTTCTCAAGCAGCATATCTCCCCATTCAGATGTACAAGGACACCAGGTCCTGCATTTCTACAGCTCGACAGATGTAATGAGTATTGCTCTGAATGCTGCATAACCATGCTAAAAGTTCATGGTGCCCTACATAAAAGAACCTGTTAAGATTAGCTTGAGCACCTTGTCACACTGATCATCTCTTTTTAGACCAAAATAGGCATACATTGACCTAAAGTTGATCTCCAGCCATTCACACTGACATGGCCCTGGTGATAGCGCTGTGAAGAATGACTTACTTGGTCTATGGTCTCCTTGCTCTTAAGTGCTCCATATAAACACTGCTAAATACATATACAGCTAATCCTATCATTCTTAGTTCTGGTCAGACAAGGCTTGTCATTTTCATAGGTGATTTGAATTCTTTCTGCGGAACTATGAAATTCAGGAACTTTATTTTGTCCTTTGTACAGAACTTTTAGGACTCTCAGACCGGTATTCATTGACCACTATGACAGAAACAGAATTTAGCCTAAGGGAGCATTATATAGGTTCTTGACTAAGGTAATTGTCCTTAAATGATGTCAATTTTTCTAAGCTTTTGATGAACTTCATTAACCAATCAACCATTCTTCAGAGAGTAAAAAGTATAACATTAACCTTATAAGGTCATGTCTCTGTCAAAATGACCAGTGTTTCCATCAGGCATTAGTGCAAGCTAGATTAATATTCACTGACAGATGAACACGTTTTTTCATTTGACTAGATGAGTTTTCAGTGTTGGAAATTTTTACTTGATTAGTAAAAGCACTAACATTAATCACCACCTAGAGAAACTGTTGAGTGTGACTGACAAAATCAATCATCTACCTTTTTTACTGTTCAGCATAATCCATGGGATTTAAATGTGTTTTTCTCCATGTGAAGTCTTTAAGTACTTTCAAGACAAAAAAAGATGTCTGACCACCCCAGAAAGATGTCTGACGTCACCAGAAAGCCTGTAGTAGTAAAGGAGTTTCTGTTCTACATATATCTATTTTGATTGCAATTAAAAATTTAAGTGGAGATGTTACATTTACAGGTTTAAAGCACTTTTATATTCTCCTCACTTTTTCTTCATTATTAAAAAAATGGGGTTTTTTAGAAATAAAGATTTTAAATTTTTGTGGAAATTTTAAATACAAAACAAATTTGTGAGCTAATCTAATGATACATTGAAAAAAATGTAAATCAGAGATGAGTTTATTGTAAAGAAGTACATGTACAAGATTCAAAACTGACTCCCTGTTATCTAACATGAAATGTTTCTTGTGAAGCTGTATTAACTGCCAATGAAGACTGAAGACAGAAATTTTGGAGTGTTTCTGCATGTTAGAGACTATTAACCATTCTAGAGAAGAAGAAAGAGACTAGGCTCAATAATCCTTAAAATGTGTTCATCATCCAACAAATTTGAATCTAAAACTATAGGCTTTAATTTACTGGGAGTTAGCTGTCTATTGGCTGCAAAACACCCAGAAAAAAATGTGATCATGGATAATAATCCATGAGAACAGAGAGAAATTAGCTATCTAGTTAATGAGGTTAAGCTACAGTATCTTCTCCATCATCATGAGCTAAACCACTGGGTTCTTGTAGGCAAAAATGGCTGGGATATTTTTACAGAAACACAGAAATCTAGAGAAACTTCTTTAAATGAAAAGTGTCAGAATATTGAACTGTTGCAATGAACATCTAAAAAGGAACTATCATTTCTTATTGTAGTGGTATATAATTTGAGATCATTCCTCACTTACTAAATGGTTCTGCAGTTCATCATTGATTAAAACATTTAAGTAGGTTAAAGCTGGTGAAGTTTCAGGAGAATAAGCAAACAGCAAGTTTTTTGGCCCATTTGTTTCATTGCAAAAATCTTCCTGTACTATAAAATATTTATAACAGAGCTGTAAGTAATAAAAAGGACTATTTTCTTTTTATTCCACTGTTCCTATTTGTTCTATTTTGTCAGTAAAAATAACATTAATAACTTTAACAATTCGAGCAGATTTTAATGTGTCACATTTAATACTCTTCATCTCACAGTTAGATTTTTCAAGAGGGAATTAATCTAGTAAGTATGGAGCTGGTTTTGACCCAATTAGCAAAGTAGTGAGCTTAATTTTGAGTGATACAGAGAAAGCATTTCATTGCTGTAAAGAAGCAATGTTTTACTTTCCAATGTCCCATTGAACTGTATGACATCATGTGTAGTATAAACCACTTGACATAATCTGCCTCTGATTTTGAGTCCTGAAGGAAGGGTGGCTGTGACAGTGCCCTTTGAAATAACATTGAAGCTTCAGCTTCCATGTCAACATCATACTCTAATCAGTGCAGTCTTTTTTGTCGCAGGGTCTTCCACCTTATAATTGACCCTGACATATGCTATTCACTCTACCCCTTGGCTTTGGACATATAATTCCTGTCATGGTCAATTATTAGGTGATAGAGCCTGCAACCACCGGGACCATTGCTTAAAATCATCCTGCACAGTAAGCCCTGTAGTGACCAAATTCACATCTAACTGGAGGGGAAAAGGGGATTCTAGTCTTTGATAAAACTAATATTCTTTTCACTTCTATATAGAAAAATGTCAATTTTCATCATCCTATAAGTTACTGAGACGAATGGTGACAGTGCTATTTCTGAAACAGGTTAAGGAAGAGTACAAAAGCCTTTACCAAACTCAACACTCTCTGAAATGAGGAAATTGTCTGTATGAGCATACAGTATGCATAAAAATTAGATTACACTACATTTGAAAGGCAGATGAGAGCTTAAGACTGACAAGTGGGCAAGTGCTAAAAATAAGGGCATGTTACTTCCTTCCCAACACTGCTTTGTCTGTATGCTTTCTTTGATGTTGTTTAAGCTTTGAAGTAAAGAAATACTTTTCAAGAGTCTGAAAGGTACTTCTGATTACTATATTGATAAGAACTGGTTTTGAGCAAAAAGATCTCTTGTGGTTTTCCCATTGGTTCTATAATGCCTGACAAATTGCCCAATGACAAAAACCAGGACACCTACCCCCTGGTCTTCATATAAGCATTATGATTTTCAAAACCAAACCAAGTTTTTCAGTCATTGTATTTCTGCAGTAATGTTGAAAAAGTCATTACAACTTCAGGAATATGAGCTGAGACAAGCAGAAGTTTACCATCCATCTGCAAAGTTTGAAAGGCAGTTTTGTGAACTACTGGTTCGCTTCACAGATTCTCTGTCCATAGTTAAGTCTGCCACTAACCCAGAGGACTCTCCCTGGTTTTTGCTGTGTGAACATTAATTCCAATTTGCTAGGTGCCATTGCCTGTTTGTTTGGGTTTGGTTTGTTTTTGGTTGTTGGGCTTTTGGGTTTGTTTGTTTTGTTGTTTTTTTTTAATTTGAAGGGAATTTTAATAATCTGTAGTCTTTTCGAGTCACAAATTTTTGTCTACAGCAATCTTGCACTGGTTTGTTTCACTGCTGCCGATTTACTTAATTCTCTTACATGTAAGAACACAGCTCAGAAATAATCCATAAAAGACTTGTTTATCTGCTGAGTTTTACAGGTAAGAGAAAATATAATATTCTGAAAGATGTGATTTGGTGATATCTTTATTGCATCTCTTAGCCTGAATAGACAAAGCTCTAATTAACATTCATACAATTATCTAAGTCTTTAAAATCCCATCTGTCTTAATGATGTATACATAGCATAGCAAGCCAAATAAATACCAAGCACATACAATGCAAATGCTTTTAATTCAAAATATAACACTGCTTACTGAAGCTTTTGTACATATTCTGTGTTTCAATTGTATGGTTGTCATAAGATTCAAAAACCTTCCTGCTGAAGTACACAGTCGTGCATATATCTGAGAGCTGTTAGTTCAGCAACTGCTGTTACTGTGTGCAATATCCAAACAAGTAAACTTTGGAAATGACTGATATAGCTACATATGAGTTACCTGGTCTGCGACCCAGCTCAGGTGTTTGCAAGAAAAAAACTAACCTTGTCTGAACATACAAATAGATGCAAATACTAAATTTCCACGCCTTCAGAATTTAAAAAAAAAATAAAAGTACTGTTCCTAACATGCATTCTTTTATCTACCCTGCACATATCATGTGACATTCTAAACATTATTTCGTAGAAGAGTTAATTCAGCTTTCAGCAGTGTGCAGTCTGTGAAGCAAGGAGAATAACTCCTGGCTGCTTTATGGTTTAAAGCATGATTGAATATACTAACAGGGCTCCATGAAGTAGTCATTTCAATATATATAATGTATTTTTAAAATATTTCATCTCTATACAGGTCTTATCCTCTCAGGAAGTGGAACATCTCTATTGCACTTAAGAAGCCGAGGCAATAGAGCCCAAAAATACTGAGACAGCACCAGTGATCTGAATCTTGAAATTTTATTCTCTGGTCAATAACTTGTTGATTGTTGCTCGATCATTCCTGCTACTTCAGTTGCTCTTTGTTTCAGTTTCTCTATATGTAAAGTGATGTAGCTATACCTTGCAGAGTATTTTGAGAATTATGGGAGTTTACATGTGAGTAAGTTACAAAACGTCATTGTAGTAAGTATTTTAAAGAGTCTTTTCATAAACCTTTTAACTCAGTTGCTCTAAAAATCATTCTTATCATTTAGATTATGGCAATTAAGCGAAATACTTTTTGTGTAATGAATGAGATAATTTATAGTTATATAAATTTATAAGATTAGCTTATTTTCAATGTTTATATGCAGGGTGTTCTGGGAAAGTATTCAGGGACATCACAAGCAGTATTTAAATCTCACTACGGCAAGTGGTTTTTCTGTGCTCTATCAAATAACATATTTGCAAAACTGCCAGATGGGGAGAGAAACTGCAGTGAGAAAATAATAGTGAGGTTTGTATTACAGGAAAAAAGGATCAGACATTAGATACATGATTTTAACAGCATGAGGAACTTTAAACATTTAACAAACTTCTTAAATAGAAGATTTCATTGATCTCTTCTGCAAGGATAGCAAAAGGAAAAGGTAAAAGAAAATCATACAGCTAAAGGTGACACAAATCCTAACCAAACACTATTAATAAGGAGTATAAAAATGGTAAATATTTGAATGATAAATCTTGTGGCAGTATGGGAGGCAGAAGGTTATTATAAGCTTTGCATTAAAGGTTTCTAATAGGGTGTATCCAGTCTCTCCTCCTTCCATGATGGATATGATTGGTAAAAAACAGCTTTGAAAAATTTGATTCTCCCAGATTCTTACATCTACTACAGCATTAAAAGCAAACATTTAAAGATAGAAAACTTGTGAAACCTCAGTGCATTTTTAACCCATTTCCAGGCAGCATTAGATCAACAGCAGAAATAATTGCTGTCAGTTTGTACTTTTTGACCAATAATTCTCTGTATTTTCTGCAAGAAACTTGAGTGATGCAAATGACCTTATTTTTACAGCATGCTTTTATTAAATAGTTTATTATTTTGGCAGACTAATAAAGATTTTGGTATTTGCTTTTATTTGCAATAATATTACCACGACATAAAAAAGGATTTTATGTTCTTTTTGAGGAACAAGGAGGATAAAAGTGTTGATGGATAGTGCAACTAAGGCATCAGCAATGAGCTGGAAATGAGACACATAAATATGAAAGCAGAGCTAAGAAAATAGAACTGCACCCTTGGCCTTTCTTAAAAGAACATGCACATGCCATGGTTCATTCATACAGTTACAGAAACTCCTTTTGTTTTCAGTGAGTCAGTGAAAATATGTAAAGACTAAAATATTACCAAGATTCTCAGTTGTTTGGCATATTTCTGTAGTTAATGTAGTTGTGAAATATTTCTAAACATTTAGAGAAATTACTGTTGATGATGATTTTTTAGAAGACGTGTTTTCTTTGAAGTATAAATTTGTCCTTTTTTTCCAGCTATGTCTTAGACAAAGGTGGTGAAGCAATATCAGTGTTCAGTTTTCTCTTTTTTTGCCCTTCAAACAAACCTAATTCTTTAAAGATCAGAAGAACTGAGACCTCATAACCAGATCAGGCAATCCCACCAAGGTTTTAAAAAGAAAATTATTGGTCTGGTAATTAAAAAAAGAAGCCTAGGTAGCATGTAATAGAATTAATCTTATTTTATATTGGATGGGGAGTTTGCTTTCAGATTGAAAAAATTGTGACTATAGTAATCATTCTGCTATAACCTGAGCTCCTTGACAACGAGTGGTATTAGATGCAAGGGGTATTCAGCAGTAAGAAATGTATTGATTCAAACAAATAACTGGATATGCCTTAGAAATAATGGTACTTCCTTGATTGAGGCTACTTAAGATTTGAATTTTGCTTATAGCCACCCCTCAAAAAGACAGTCAAAGCAGAAAAATATGAACAGAACAAATACCACATGAAAAAAAGCTAAACAAGCAAACAAAACTTTCCCTCACTGGAAATTTGTTTGTTCCATTTGCCTTTTCTAAAAGGCAGCCAGTAAATAGGAATCATGAAGTATGACTTTCTTAGAAGAATAAATCTAGCAATTAATTATATGTCAAGGCTTAAGAATCAAAAAACTGCTTATGCCCATTGCCAGTCATTCACTCCCTGTCAGTAGTAGTTCACATCTTTCCTGGGATGGCATCCAACCACAGTGGCATCTAAAATATAGCAGGCTATATTGTTACAGTTGGAGGTGAAATTGAAAGTTGCACCAAACAGAAGTGACAAATTCACATTGCTCAGTGTTGCCTAGCAATAAGAGATGAGTTTATTATGAACACTTGACTCTACATCCATCTCAAGGAGGCTTTGTATTCACACCAAAATGCCACTAGTCTTACAGGCAAAAGGGGCAAAAATAGGGTGGGCAGAAGGAGGGAACAGTCAGAGTAGTTGTAAGTATGTTCTGTATTTCAAGATTTCTCTCTCAGGGGAACGGCTCAGGAAGGAAAAGGCAGAGCCTGCCTCCAGCTGAACTCTTTGAGACTGGCCAGGTAGCTTGTTATGGACCTTAATCGTCCTTTTGAATGCCCCTAGTAGTACTGTTTCATTAGTAGTGGCTTCTAGTTCAGACACTGTAAATAAAATCTTCACTGAATGTTCCCAAGGACTGCTCAGTAGTTGTTTTCATTGTGCAGAGCTTCCCATTTACTTCTGCTCTTATTTTCATTTTTTCTTTCTTTTCTTTTCTTTTTTTTTTTTTTCTTTAAGGGGAAGGGACAAGTTATCAGGGAGGTTTTCCCTCCTCAGACATGTTGCTGTTGTCTTTTTTGACCACTGTTTATATGGGAGAACATTTATTTCTATCTTGGACATTGGACCATGTCTCTCAAGGTATTAATTACCTAACTATTCACATAAATGTGTTTTTTTAAAAAAACACTTAGGTATTCTTGAAGACCTTACTGGATACCCACCCACATATTTAGGCACATAATCAATTTTAAAAATCAATGCAATAGTTTCTATTAAATCCCCCCTCCAATAACTGATCTGTTTCTGTGTTTTTATGCCATCTGCATTTTTGACAACTGAATATTTTTGACAGCATGGTCCATTGTGCCCAAGTTCACATCATTTTTTTTTCTCTCTTTTTTTAAAAAATCATATGACTACATATGTAATAGGAAAATGGGTTATATAACACATTTTGCTTTATAGATTTGGGTTCACAGTGGATTTTTTGAACTGAAAAAAATTGTACAAGAAGTATTTCTAATAGAGAGTGCATTTATTTTATAAACATAATAGATTCAATAAATGTTATGTAAATACATTGAAATTACAAAACAGTTGTGATTTTAAGAAGTTTTAGAAACAAAAAATAAGGATAAAGTTTAGATATGATATAGTTAAAACAATATAGAGAAAAAATATCTCTCTTGTGAAATGCTTAATTAAAAATGCAAATGCCAAATTAACTGAATCTGTGAAAATTTGAGAGTATAATTTTCATATTTTGTGTGCAAAATGCAGCTATTATCTCAAATTGTGACTTAGGCAGTAAGCTTTGAAGGTACAAAACTGAGGTACTCACATTTTGTAAATGTTTTTGTAAAAACCTTTAGTAACTTTGGTCCTTTCTTTATTTCAGATTCAACGTGTTACAAACAAACATATTCCACCTGTTACAACAATCTGGCATATTACTTCCTTGATACGTGATGATACAATACCTCTCAGGTTTGCTGAGTAGCAAAGAGAAATGTAAGCAAATGAAAAGGTTTTCCACTTTCACAGTTTTTTTCTGCTTGGGGTTCTGTTTGTCTGAGAACCGTATGAATAGAAGCCATATTTTATAGTATTTCTTTAACCTCTGCCATCTGGTGTAGGTTAGTTTTTCCACTGCCAACATATCCTAGAGGCCCCAGTACCAAAATGTTTAATTTCTAAGTAAACATTTGGACTTTATAAATTCAGTTAAAAAAATAGAGCATTATTTTTTTAAACTTTATACTACATTTGCCACTACTGATGACATTAATAAACACACAGACAGGTATATGGGGGGTTTAAAGTCTTCTGGCCATGACTTTTCTGTAGCCGACCTCTGGAGATGTCAGGTCACCTGACATCTTTAATCACCGAGTCCTGCTCAATTATCAGGAAGAGACTTGAATATTCCTTACTGACCTAAAGCCTGAAGATGTGTCAAGAGATTTGCACCACCATAGCCAAAAGCTTCCAAATCAAGTGTGGTTTCAGGCAAGTAATATTCATCCATACCAAAGCCAAAGCTTTAACTTTTTAATTTTTTTTTAATTTAAACCAAAGTTATTTCACTGCAACAAGAGAGTTCCTACAAAAGAATTTAGGCAAGTGACTAACCACTTAAGAAAACTGAAGAGTGTAATAACTGTATCTCTAGCAACTTCCTTATGTCTGAGGAAGAAAAAACCCACAAAAATCGTGTGTCAGAATTCTATTACCAAGAGGATAAAGTCCTTTCTAAACTTACAAAAGTATAGTGTTTCCCTTTGTAGTAGGCAGAAAATTATCAGATTTCAGTTTGAAAAAAATGCAGTGCTGTTGATTGTCCCAAGCTCATCTTTAGGCAGAATGAAAAACTGAAAAGTACTTGTTTTTGCTGAGCATGGGCAGGCAGACTGAATTAATCTTAATCAGTTTTCTTCAGAGGCAGACACAGTCACCAGGTAAAAGACACATGGATGATACGGGTGCACAGATTATAGAGGAGAACGTTTAAAGCTGTGTATAGGCAAGTTCTGGAGGGTTAAGAAAAGATAAATAACTACTATCTTGTTACTTAATTTTGATTTAGGGAAAGTTCAGAAAAAAACTGTAGGAATTTCCACTTCTTTACATGACCACCTGATTAAAATTATGTGTGTGTGTGTGTTTCCCTAAATTCTAAAATATCAAGGATAGCTTGGTTTGCCACCTTCTCCTGATGCACTTCCTAATCCTGAGGAGTATTCAGAAACATGTTTTTGACATGAAATGAATTTTTAATGAAAATTCGGGAAAGGTCTTTACTTAGTGTTTATTGATTCTCAAATGAAACAAGTCTTAAAAATAAAGAACAGTAAATTAATTAACAAGTGGCTCTTTTTTGAGCACTGAGCTGTTGTGCAAAAGTTATACCCATTTAAATTTATTAATTTAGAATTAGATTAGTTTAATCGGTACAATTTGGTGGTGAAGATTCATTGTATTTGTTGAATTTAAATGATAATTGTCCTGAAGATTATCCTTCTTGCTGAACAGTATGGATGAAGAGATGAGGTATCACCTTTCAGCCAATCTTGGATGTGAAATTCTGTGTTACTTTGTAAGACTATTGCATTTATTTTATTATGCTGAGTTATGAACAGCAGCATCTGGGGAGTGAACATCCTCTCTCTGCCACAGGGATAGTGACTTCTGCCTGGATGGACAATTGGTTAAATTGCCTCAGTATGAATCATTAGAACAGTTAAATCAGTGGCCACACTGTGATCTGTTTAGTCATCAGCGAAACTTGTTTGGTTTAATTTAGTAATTTTCTAATTCTAGCTTGCTTTGAGACCATTTACATTTTTCGTTGTGCTTCTTAAACCTTCTTGCATTGGAGTGGCAGCTAGACATTCCCTGAAAGATTTACTTCAGTATTTCTTTGTAGCCATTGATTAACCCTGCGAACCACTGCTCACATTTATGTTGTGCCTGGACCTACCCTGTCCCATCAGCACCTCTTACCAATCAGCTCACTCTCTTCACTTTTGATTCTCAATGAACTCTATCCTGGATGTTCTGTGCTTGGCTAGGCATTTTAAAGAGTGGATTTACCCTTAAGAAACTAAACCATCTTTTTATCTTTCCTCTTCTGCCACAGTCTTCCCTGTAAACCTTTGGTCAATGTAAGTGCATTTTTCAAAGGACTGGAGATCACAATATTCATGCAGGTTTTGTGAACATAAACAAACACCTGGGTGAGAAGGAAAAGAACCAAAGTCAGAGCTCCAGCAAGGAAAGGACTAGAGCTGTTAGTTGCATGTTTGACCATTCAGTAAACATGCGGCGCAGCCTGCCACAACACTGTTGCTGTTTTTCATATCAGTAGAAAAAATACATAGGAAGAATCTGGGAGTAGTTTTCATTAAATTATATCTTTTGTCACTTCTATCTTAAACTGGGTATAAAATTGGTCCTGAGTCACAATTTACCCCAGAATAGATGGGAGGGGAGGAACCTCAGACTAAATTCCAGCACAGACTGATGTGATACCCAACTCCTGATGGATGGGTTCTGGCCTCTGACATTTTTCTCTGTATTTCCTACTTAATAGCAACCTTCTCTTTTTTTCACTTACATAAATCCAATTCGGATTTGTCTGCAGCCGGTCTGCCTGCCAAGTGTGGGCTTAGGGTTTCACTTGGCAGCCTCTTGCCATGTTGGGTATTCTGCGATGCCATTGTGGGGCTTTAGGTGGCTTTGATAGGATTGCACTGTAATCAGTCCAGTAAGGAAGACACTCTTATACTTAAATTCTCTGTAGAACTGAATGTACCTACAGATTCAAAGTGGTGGTGAAGTATGTGGATTTTTATCAGGTGTAAATTAGTTTCTGATTTAGATTGTTATAAGTACCCAAATTCTGTCCAAATAATTACCGGGGTTTTTTAGTGTGACATGCATATAGCATATATATATTGCCTATTTTTATTAGGTGACATGCATGGAGAAAAAGAAGAGGTACTCTTAGAATTATACATAACATATATATCCATCCAGGAACAATGAATAATAAACAGTCTGGAACTTGGCAAAAGTTTAATTCAAGGGCCATCATGGACTTTGCACAGTTTTGTTTATTGTGTAATAAGTAGTCAAATAACATTCAGAAATTGAAAGTGTGTTTTTCTATAATACACATTTTCAAGCAGGTTTCTTGGCATGCATTTTGTTTGTACTGTGCTTGAAGTTGTTTATGGCATTAGTGGTTAGTGTGTTTGTGCATGTTTGCATTCTGTCTGTTTATGAAGTATTTCACTGGTACCCTTACACAGCATGTGGTCGGTCGAAGATTATTTTTGATAGCATGTGTAGTCATGTATTTTGGTGAAAGACTTTAAAGTAAGGTGGGTTAAACCCTGGTTATCTGCAGTTATGTAAAGATAGACTTATAGGTTGTACATCTTCACAGAACTTAGATACAAAAAATACTGCACCATTTCAAAGATGAGAGAGTGAGTTGGTGCCAATTTGTCCAACAATCATGGCAATTTGAGTTGCATAAAGATAGGCCAATTCTATTAATAACTGGAACATTTGTATATTTTTATTATCATAGATGTCAAAAATAATTAACAGATGACTCATTATATTATAATAATAACATGTGTGTAACTAATTTCTGAAATTAACTATGGAAGCAAAAACAAACCTCTAACAGGGATAATTTAAATCACTTCAGTCTCTAATTGACAGCTAAGTATAGGCAATACTTTCAGGACCCAGACACAGGGCTGTGAAATTAATCTCTGAATTACATTGGGCTTAGAGTGTTAGTTGATACTTTTCATGGTGTTTTGAAGGTATGGGTTGTTCAGTATGTATCTAGTGATATTACAGGAATATTACTTGTAGAAAATGTAGATGCTGAGCAGCTCTAGACAGTTACAGACATCAGTTCTGTAAGAATTTTGTGAATGTTACAGAATAAAATATTACTGCTTTATTTAGATGCCTAACTGCAATTTTAAGAGCATTATTCTTCATGTGAATCTTGAAACTTAAAGGAAACAGCTAACCAATAATTAATTCTTATGAAAATTCCACTTGTAAGTACCATTTCATTACTATTCATTACTATTCTTAATAAAGTTCTTCATGGTAGGAAACTCCATTGTATCCGCTCTGATTTTCTTTCTTTTGGGACAATTTACATTTTTTCATTGTGCATCTTAAACCTTCTTCCACTGAAGGTGAGAATTTTTTCATACAGGTATCTTTTTTCTTCCCACTAGAGTAATATTACCTTTCTTAAATGTGCATTTATGAGAGCTTAAAAAACATTTCATCAAGTTTGTTTGTCTTTGAATAAGAGAATAAAATAATGCATATCGTTGAATATCATTTATGTTGTGCAGGTTTTTTTCTACTTTCTGGACATAAAATGTTATACAGCTGTGTCATTTATAATGCCATGCTGTGCTGCACAACTCTAGTTGCTTTTTATGTATAGTGCTTTAACATACAGTGAGACCTTTGTTTAAGAATAATTGTTTACCAGACTGTAAGTGAATTGAAAAGACGATATGTAAAGGTGGAATTCAGACCCTCTTAGTACTCTTCCTCCTTGTAACATGCCATACCTATGTTCTTCTTGAGAAGTCTAAATTCAAGCCACAGAAAATAACATTTCTATCCCTCAAGACATAGAAGCCATTCATACAGAAATGAGAAGCAAAATGTGTACAGAAATAAACTTTAAATCTTATGAGAGTAGCAGCAAGTTCATAGTATCAGGAAGAAAAAAAATGATGAAAGGAAGCCAAGCCTGACAAACTGAATTGTGGCTTATCTGAATGTTGTTGAACTTCCTTTCACTAACAAAGCAGAGAGTTAAAAAAGGGAAAATTAGAAAAAATCCTTCTTATCACTGTAATATACTAGCTTTAAAAGAAATATATATGTACTATATAAATTCATAAATCTTGGCAACTATATAGGTATTTTCAATATTTTAAATTGGGAGCAGAGAAGAGGATTTTAGTAAAAGCTGTATGATCATACAAAGGATGGAATTTGGTGATAACTTGTCTGGAAATGTATAGAAATTCATACAAAATCAGTGTAAAAATCCAAAGAATTTTTCATGTAAGAAATGGCATATTTCTGTGTATTAATATGCAATAATTTATGAAATGTAGAATATGTGTTCTATATTATTATATAAAGAGATTATAGATAGCATACATAGCATATGGAAGAATGCACAATTTATACATATACATATATATATACATACACACATATATATACACACATACACACACGTGTGTGTCTGTTTCCATATCCTATCTCTACACAGATTCTGTCTTCCAGTTCATGTTTTTGTGTAAGTCAGGAGTGATTTTTATAAAATCAGTGTTTAAAATGTTGTAAGAGGTTATTGTCAAGTACATTATATATAGTAAATATATATTAACATTTAAGAGGTGAGCCAAGACAATACTCATCTACTCATTTTGGGCTGATTCCAAGTACTGGCTTGTATGCCAAGTACTTACCAGTATAATATTTAGATAATACACTTCAGCACACGTTTTTATGTTATAAAGCAGGATCCATGTAAGCTGGATGTTCTTGGAAATAGAACTTTTATGTTACTTAAGTGTTTTAAGCATGTTAGTCTTTATATCTTGCAATTTGTGGTTTCATTTCAGTGAGAGTACTGCTGGAACAGCAATTTATCTTCCAGGAAAATTCAGCAGATCTTTTGAGACTTCAAGCATGTAAGAAGTCAGGCACTGTCCAAGTGAGCACAAGATTCACAACCCCCTGGAAAGCATTTTTAAACCCTGAGATAGAATTTTTGGGTTTGCAAACAATAATAAAAATCATCATCTAAAATTTTGCTTTTCATATATGTAAACATCCCAAGGGATTAAAAATGCATTCCGCTTCATTATATGTTTTGGCTTCAGACATCATTACCCTCTAAAAGTCACTTCAGTTCCAGGTGTGACTATTTGCTGTATAAGAAGTCAAGCAGCTAGTTAATTATCCACTTAAAAAAATAGAATTCTGTCCTTAAGACAAAAGGAGAAGGGCACCTTTCATGACATTTTCAATGAACTGGAACTTCTTGCTTCAAATGATATTCCAAAACCTTGCTTTTTCTCTTGGAACTGGGTCAGAGTTTTTCTAGCCTTGATAGAATTGGCATACTTTCTCGAAATCGAAATATGCCAGCCATAGTACTTTTTCAGTAATACAGTTATCATGCAGAAAATCTTTGATAAGGCCACATATGCAGCATTTGTGCTATAGAGATCCATGAACCTGCAAGGTTATGTGACTGTGAGTACCCCTGCTGCCATTTGATGTTACTAGGTCTTCAAAAAGCTTGACCGTGAGACAGACTTCTTTTTCCCCCAAAGGCTCAACATTCTTTTTTTGTGCTACATTTTTCAGAAGAACTCTTTGTTTGAAGAAGCTGGGCAGGGTAAAGCTGGCAGACTGGAACACTGCCCTGATGTGTTGTGACAGACATGTAATCTGCCATTTGACCACTGGTTCACACATCAGTGTTAATGTGAATGTGACACCTCTCAGCATACTGTTAATCATGCATTACTCTTCTGTCTAAAATGTGGAGATGTGGAGTATACTTTTATTCTTTTCAGAAGACTACGCAAAAAACCCTAGTGAAATGAAATTTTACAGCCATAAAAAGCAAACTGATTGACAGCTGCAAATCATAGTCACAGAAACATTGATATATACATATTTATAGATCCTTAGATTTCAAAACTGAAAAGGATCATTAGAACAGTCTGCTTAATCTAACGCACTCCCACTCCAAACATGCAAGGAGTCAAACATAGTCCCGTGTCAAGTGTGAGGAAACCTAGAAGATGACCTTCTGTAGTCCAGAAATGAGATCAATTCAGCTTCTTTTCCTCACTAACAATTTTACATCTCTTGAGTTTTGTTTCTTTTTCTCATGGTGTTTCATCACCAAAGTGCCCAGGAGTTCATCTGCTTTCATTCAACTGAAATGCATGTACCAGATGGTGCAAATAGCCCAGTATATTTCAATCCTGTATCCATGTCAAAAAACAGGCAGACTGCTGTAGTTCTTGGTTGCTGCACCTCATGGTATCAAAGGCTGGCTAAGAAGAGTGACACTGCTTGACAGTGAATAAGATTTTTCAGGTCTGGCAGGGAAGTTGCTTTGGAAGCTAAAATCCTGCTTTTAGTCAGTAGGAGTTGCTTTTCATGATTAATTAATTGTGTTTACTCTAATCTACAAAGGATGTAAAGAAATATACAAACAGAGTTACAGAAATATGTCTAGTTAGGATACTTTATAGCAACTTTATAGTAACCATTTCATCACCTGCATTTTAAGTATATTATCGACTTGCTTGTTAGAATTCTAATAGAAATTGACCTAAACCAGAAAGTTCCATATTGTACTTTTCAACATTCTTTTACAGGAGGACCACTAAGATCTGTGTTTGCTAGGTGAACAGCCTAGATCTCTGATGTCCTTAGGTCAATGAAGTTTGAAAGTATCTTCAGGGCTAGGCAGTGCAATGAAGGTCACTAGCCGCTTTCATCTGATAGCATCTGCTTAAAGGTTGGCCTCAAGACTTTCAAAATATTTCCACAGTAAAGCCTTAGATATGCCAAAGCCATAGCTCTAGAGAAATGATGTTATGAGGTTTCAAAGAGGGGGCAGTTGTTTGTCTTGGAAAACAGAAGCTGGAGATAGAAGTTGAAAGCTGTTTGTGGCAAAATTGACATTCTCTCTGTTGGTTTTCTGAATTCTAAATGCTGTAACAGTAACACAGAGTACAAGAAAAGTTATGCCTTCCTATTCATTCTTCTGGCATTTTACTAATCCCTCAAGTAACAGAAAATTCGTGTGATACAGTTGAACAGCAATGTGGTGCTTTCTCTTCCTGTCCCATTTCACATCTGCAGGAGTGTATCTCTTTAAGACCCAGGCAAAGTATTCCTCTGCCTATTTGGGTTACCTGTGATTTTTTTTTCTTAGTGTTCTTTATAAGCTAGGATATGAGAATTTTAAGACATGCTGGAGAATTCTGGTTTGACTGATTTTAGTGGTCTGTGGGATGATTTATAAGTGGCTCAGGAAGGGACAGCACTCTTTTACCTGTTTAACCTGTCAAGCTCTAAAGCTTTTCTCTGTATTTTTTATATTATTGACAATTCTTCATTATTCTGAATCCCAAAACATGTATGGTTTTTTAACTACTGAAGAGACAGATACCTTACTTGAAAAACTATCTTCCTTCCTGAACACATAATTCCTGGACAAAAAAAAGTACCACAGAATAGTTCATGTAGACAACTGAAAGAGTTGTCTTACAAGAAATTACAGTTAGTTGCATATTCATTTGTATTACCACATGTAATGTTAGTATGCTTGTTGAGAAATCTATGTATGTGTATTTGTTTATATATTCAGAAGCTCTAGTTGCCTGCAGTCATTGTATAGGTGGTTCTTCTCCTGTGTATTGTAGTTACAGGAGTATAATTTTAAGCAGAAGTCAAACTGAAAAGAATTGTTTATTTAGCTAAAGGCATGTCATAGATTAGGTAGGAACCACCAAACAGGCCATAGCACCAATATATATATAATGGAAAAGTGTAAAAAGTCAGGAGAAGAAGGTTATTTAATATGATAGATGGAAGTGCCATGAAGACTACTCTGATAAAGGTAATAAGAGAAAGTTTCGACTGTCTACTGACAGTAGACTGAAAAATTCTGGACAGCAAATTTGTTGCACTAAACAACTGTATATTCTCTACAGGGAAACATCAACAGTCCAATTGCTTGAGATTTTTGAAAGGCCAAAGGAGCAGCAAAATACATGTTGGGGAAAAAGCTTGAATTGGCAGGTAGGTAGATTAGCTGACCTATTAGTTCTTTTCTATTGCAAACTTCTATGATTTTATGTGGGGAAAATTCCTTTTCAACCCACGCTGGCAATCTGTTTATGTTCTGAAGTATGATGATTGACATCCCTTTTAACTTTTAACCTAGAGAATGTCTCTGCAAGTGTTATTCCAACATATAAATGTCTAATGCTTTTAATAAAAAAAAAAAAGTCTCTCAATTAGGGGACTGTATCCATGTGCAAATGCAGAATGGCGATCACAACAGAGTCTGAGGTGTTATCGCGGCATGGGCAGCACTCCCACTCAGGAAGGATGGGGCGTTGAGAAGGAAAAGGGAGCATTTGGGGCTTTATAGACTAGAGAGTGAAGGCAAACAAGAGAAAAGTGGATAAAAACAGTCAGAAAGAAGGGTATAATTTTTGTTGAAAGGGGGGGATAGGAAGGAAAGACTGAGAAAAAATGGGAAGGTTGCGAGGTATAAGAATAGAGAAGCAAGATAGGCAATGAGAACTAATTTATGGAGTAGAAGAACAGGAACAAATAAGGAGGTTCTGCTATTATTATGGTGCCAGAGTAGCTTGCTACCTGTAAGCATTTGCCTTTGGTTCATCTACATGCAGCCTTAATTTTTTTTTCATTTCAGTGTAATATTTAGTAAGCATCACTAAAGCACACTGCGTGGATTTTTGTGATAAATAGTGTGTTTTACAATTAAAATTCAGCTTATCCATCTTTCCCATTACAGTAATGCTTACAAAAATATAGAGCATTTAGAAAACTGTAGCACCTTAGCTGAAAGAAATTTCATGTTCTTCCAGCCTTTCCTGCATTTTACCCCTATTTGGGGGACTGGAGATGGATTTATGAGAGGGAAAACATTAAAAAAGAAATATTTAAGAAATTATAAATTTCATAGCAAAACATATAGCAAAACTTCATGTATTTAAATATTACAAAAATACTCTTCACATGTTATGGTATTAAACTAGAGCTCATTGTACAAAAAGGAAATAAAAATTGCAGAGAATTACAGTTACTCAAAAATATCTTTGCAATATTATTTGTTCTGACTTAAAGAAGTTTGCTGAAGCATCAACTTCATTTCTGTCGAGGACTGTAAAAAAGATTGAAGCCGGGGCCTGGAGTATGAACAAACAATGCATGTAAGTTAGTGCCCCACAGAATATTTTAAAATTATTTAACACAAATCATCTCAGTGTCAACAACTCATCACAGATAAACTATCTAATTAACAGAAGCCATCATAGTATTTGAGAACTCAGTCTTGGCTCAGTTGATATACCAGAAGGGCACTCCTTGATAAGCAAAATTTATAAAGGAAGGTTTAAAAAACATTACTGCCTGAAGAAGATTCTTCTTAGTTTTAAATTAACCCTCTGCGAGGTTGGGATTTTTAGTTGTTTGGATTTTTTAATCTTAATGAGATAACAAGCACAGGTTGACCTCATGTTCTAAGGTATATTCCAAGCTAAGACTCTGTTACACAGTCTATTTTATGATGCAATATTTTTTCAGTGAGTCTGCCATGCACTTGGAATCATGCCAAAATGACAGCTCAGTTAACAAAAGTGTCCCCAGCTTTTGTAAGCACTTCTGAGATAGTTTTATCCCACTTCTTGAAAATTGCAAAGGTTGTCAAAATCCTGAGGATATAAAACTTTACTGCAAAACACTTTTGGACATCAAAGAATTGGCTGGTTGTTGCAGCACCAAACCAGCCACTTATTGGAATTGTACTTATTGCAGGTGATTCACTTCCCCGCAAGAAGTCTGTGGGGAGAGAGAGATGATAATGGGATCTATAAAAATATAACATAGACCAAAAGTCACTGAAAATAGCTTGTGGGAAATACTGAAAAGAAAAATCTCTCCTAAGTCTCTGGGAGGTGATGTTTGTATGTTGCAAGGAGATGATCTAGAACAATAGTATTCATTACCCTAAAACTGGTCCTGAAAGTAGTCTTTTTCATAGAGGAAATGTGAAATAACACTTAGGAAGGAGTGAAGTACTGGGGTTTTTTTTCATCCCATTGCAGGTACATTATTTGCTACAATATTCACCAACTGTATGGCAGAAATGGGTAGAACTGATCTTTTATTCTGAGCTGAAGGAGATCACACTGCTGATATCAAGTCTTGGAAGAGAACAGTTCATCCCTAGCCATTGTATGCTTCCTAGAGCGTTCCTAGGTTTGAACAAAGCACTCTCTCCACCATCTTAGCAAATAATAATACTGAGCTTCCCAAAGTCTTTTAAAAAAGAATTTAAAAATGTCTGATAAAAACAGAGTAATCTACAGATGTTTTCCACAAAATATTATTCTGCAGAAGAAAATAGATTTTAAACCTTGATTTGACTGAGGTTTATTGTCACATCTGTGGAGGTATTTAGGCAACTCAACTACCTACCTTTGCAAATTAGAGCTCTAGCTTTAAAAGACATTAACAGGGAAGTAAACAGAAAGGTACATATTCATGCTAATAATAATAATATTAAAACATATCTACATGTTTTCATCAAAACACTCAAAATTTTCAGTGGACTAATTAGAAAATGGGTTATTTTCAACTGAATATGCTTGAATATAAGTGTTTCCTTCTTTCTTTGAAAAACTTGAATGCTGTGGATTTCGAAAAGATTTCTTATGCTCAATTCATTAAAAATTATTGCCCAATTTCAATTCTGTATAATTTCCCAGAGCTGTTGAGTGAGACACTGATAAGGAAAACAATAAGTAATAAAAATAAATATAATGATGTCAAGATGTCATACAATGAATCAAATGTACAAAAATTAATTTATTTATCTTGATTTTCACTTGGTACTTCAGTGGAGGTGATGTTATTCTAGGAACATTCTGATAAGGACACAGGAGTAATGACTCTTAGGAATCTGCAGGGGTCATTTAACTTTAAGGTCAGGAAGCCACCTAATAGATATGCAATATATGCCAGTTTAATTCTATTGCCTCTCATAGAATAGACTGAAAAAAAAGGCACAAAAGCTGTCAGCTGCTGAAGGAGCATAGTTGGCAAGACCAAGACAACTGACAATGTGTTTGGTCTGCCCCATTTCCAAATTTTTTTAGACATTTCTCATTATATGGGTTAACAACTTGAGGTAACTTTATTTAAAGTTCTTAGGAGATTTTTCCACTGTATAACACTCCAGAGAGACTTGTGTGTTGTTCATCACATGAACACAAGTGTTAAGGAGCATAGCTGGATATGGGTATATTACCAAAGTAATTTCTGAGTTATTTCTATAATATTTAATGGATTAATGTACCATTGAAGTTAGCAGCAGTGATGACAGTGACATTCTCATACATTCCTCAAAGGATATGGAGTATCTCAGGTAAAGTGATAAAGGTATCTCAGATAAGTGTTGCAGAAATAATTCATTTTTCAGCTCCCTGGCAGTTCCAGATAATGATTTCAGATCAGTTCAAATTAATGGCAGCTCTTGGACTATTTTCAATGTTTAACATGTGCACATATTGTTTTACCAGACAGAGATATGCACAAACTTGATGTTTTCAGATGTCTTCTCCAAGTCTAGGAAGCTACTACATATATGTCCTGTTGTCTTTAACAGTTCAAGCAAGTGAGGATCCTCATTACTCCACAAAATCAAAGGAATTGTTAATAAAGCCTAACTGACCCGAGTTAGTTTGTTTCTATAAAAATAATAGCAAAAATCTTAAAGAAAGCACTAATGATTCCCCCCACCCCCAAATCCCCAAAGTATCCACTCCTAGTGCCCCTTTGCAAGAAAATGTGATAGGTGTATCCAAAAGTTTACATGAAAAAACTAATTTCAGAGAAAGATTCTTCAATATAGAATGGAAATGACATTATTTCTCAAGTGATGATTTGGATTTACACATACTTTGCATCTATAATGAATATACACACAACAGAATGACTGGAGTCCAAAAATGTCTCTACACCATCCTCATATTTTCCTGAATCTGATACTGGCAGCATGCTGAAGCGCTCTCTTATAAATGTTAAAAGATGAGATGGTTTGCATCTGATAAGTGTTAGAAAAAGGGTTAGCTTTCTTGGGGTGGTTCTATCAAATTGGGATGAACATTTTCCGCTTAGCCCTTTCTGCTTCTGGAGAGGCTGACATGATTTAGTGACTATGAAAGTAACACCTTTGTCATTTTCATTGTACTTCATTTCACCTTCTCATTTGTGTCTTTTTAAAATAAGAAGTCTAACTGAATACAGTAATCAATGTGCCATTGATTTATATAATGCAAGTGTAATCTTCTCTTTTCTATTCTCTATTCCCTTCTTAACACAATTTAACATCTTATTTGCTTTTTTAATCACCACTGAACAAGTCTCTTCATTGAGCTGTCTACAGTAATGCCTTTTTTTTTTCCCTGAGAGGTTACAACTAATTCAGAAGACATCATTAAACTTTAGACTGTTTCCACTCGTGTGTTTTTAGAGGGGGTCTTATCTGTGTTGAGGCTTACCTGCTGCTCAGTTGTTCAACCAGACTTTTTTCCAGAATTCACCTAAAGCTCTTCATAGTTCCTTAATTTAAATGATGCAAATGAATTTACAATTTCAGCTGCTTTATCACATTTAGTCTTTATCCTGTTTTCAAATTCAACATACAGAGTGAGCAATACTTTTGCCAAAAATGTTTTATGTAGTTAACTCTGTATTCATCATGCTGGAAACAAGAATTTTGTTTCTGTTCTGTTAGTCTATGATTACATAGCTGCAATAGCAACAACAACTAAATAGGATAAACACCCAAGAAACACCTGAAAAACACCTACTATAAAACTGTAAACCTGAGGTACATAACAGTCTAGCCATAGCTACATGTCACAGCAGTGATTTATCCTCCTAAACCAACCTTAACCATAGGACACTTGCCTCCTGTATTATGCCTGTATTTCTGTATTATCAAATTTTTAATAGATAAGACTTCAGTAATTTAATGAGTTCTGCCTTATTATAGAGATTTTTTCTGATTTCCATGTGATTTAGTTTACAATTAAGTCACCCATGTCAAAACTACAGTGTAGTCACTAAACTTGTAGTGTCAGTACAGAATATATTGAAAGTAGTTTTTATATTTCTGGCAAGCAAGGTTTTGCCTAATTGTTTTCTTGCAAAGAACTGTTTTAACGTCACTGGAAAATTTAAAATACTTGTAATATTTACAAAATTATGTTCCATTTTATCTCTTCTTTAAACAATGAAAAAAAATTTAAAAAATACTGCAGGAGAGGGTTCTAATACCTTCCATTTTCACTGCCATTTTTCTGTATTTGTCTTGAGCATATAGCAATAAGAGTCTTATGCCTCTTTGGTGCAATCACATTACAATTAGTAGACAATAAATGCAGGAAATATATCTTCTATTACACCACTTTTAGGTTGCATTATATTTCTCTGTTTAAGTGTGTTAACTGTTACTGCAAGACAGCTCACTGTTAAATAATTTCTAGGAAAACATAACTACCTGCTAATATGTGTAGCCATAATTTAAATTGTTTTAATTTTCTGTTTCTTCATAATTTAGAGACTGATGTAGTTACGTCTACACATGTAACTAGATTACGTTGCTGGATTTCCTAGTATTTCCCTCATTAAGTATTATTTTTTTTTTAATTTAATCTCTCCATTCAACCTTTGTATAATAGCTAAGGGTAAAGAATCTTCAGCCTTCTCAAAAGACGAATTTTCTGCTATAAACAGCATGCCGTTACAACTCAACTGATTGCAAAGAATTTGGATTGCGGTGTGATTCAAGTCTTTCATTGAACTGATATTATCCACTCAACCTCAGCAATACCTTAGAGAAATACAAAGCAGAGTAACTGTCTTTTATATTGTACTCTCACAGCACAAGAATAATAGAGATGCCATGAACATTGCAGAAGTGTCACATTAGCTGCTGATCTAAATAATGTGAAGGAAAGGGAATTCATTGTTAATTTTTTTACAAGGATGGAATAGATGAACGTTGCTTACAAATGAGCTTTATTTAGTTTTAAACACATTTCATGAAGTAAATAGTATATTTCCCTAATTTTCATGTCTTTTGGTATGCTTCCAAAAACTTGGAAGTGAATTAGTGTGCAATTTGCATCCAAATCTCAGCCAAGGGGATGTGGTTTATTATAATACATGGCCCTCCTAATTATTGAACAGCCCGAGAAAACTAGGCACAGTGTGCATCTGTTATTGCTTGACCACACTGCCAAACATAATTTGGCAAGCACAGAAATGTACATTGAGCAGACCTACAGTCTAATTTGCATTAGTTTGTAGTAATTATATGAAAGCTATAACTGAACCAAGCTTGTCCTCTTTTTAGAGCACATCATTCTTTTTGAAAAGAAATCTCAACCAAAAATCCAAAACAATTAAATAGCATACACATACACAACCCTGAGAAACTCCTTGTTTGCACAGTAGACTTTCACAGTATTATTTAATGATTATCCAAATGTTATTTCTGTAAAATATCAAACAAGGAATTTTTTTCTTCAGTTTATATAGGCTTTTTTGTGTTTTCTTTCATCCCCATTCAGAAATTTTTAATCTCTTCTGCCAAATTCTAAAACGCTATATGATTTAATAACTGTAACTGATGATTAAAGTTACTGGCATTTTTAAATTCAATTACTGAAGAGGAACAGGAGGAAAGTCCTGCCTTTCATAATTTGCCTTTGACCCTTTCTATAGTAATTTAATTCAAATTCTATTCTGACTAAAAGAAGAAGTCTTAGTATAAGCCACCTCGTGCCACAGTAATGCTGGAAAGTAGTCACCTAAGCTCCGGAAAGCTGAGATGCTATGGTAAAAATAATGCAGGTATTGGCCTACAGGACTTCCAAGGGAAGATTCTTGTTTCCTCTCTTATTTTTCTAGTTAAATTATATCTTCAGATACACAGACATCACAGCTCTGTATAAAAGATGATAGGAAACCTAAACTAAATCAGTAGATGGGGAAATAAAGCAGAATCTCATCTGCAGGAAGTCTTATTGTGTAATATTTTCCAGAAATGCAGAGACATAAAAAAGATGAGAGAGTCAAATTCAATCCTCATTGAAATAAATGACAAAAGGTAATATTCACTCCAACAGCCACAGGATCAGGCATAGCGGAAGGGGAGTTCTTTTTCTCCCCTTCTTTAAGTAAACACTGGCATTTTCAGCTTCACTGCAGGGGCTGAGAAGCAGAGGCACAGTCTTTGTTGTTGGTAAACAGCTTGACATTTTGTAGTATTGGACTAGTCAAAGGGCTTTCAATCTAGAGTTTGAGTATTAAGAAATAACTGTATATTCACTATGTACTTGGATATTATCAGATAGCTTAGGGTAATTATTAGCCAACACACCCAGAGTCAGAAACAGTTACTGTGAAATGACCATACGGAGACTATGTAAATGAGTTTCCAAGAGAGAAAATGCAATGAAGTATAAAAGTGAATAAAACTTGCTGAATATTGCTGAATGAGTGAACATTGCCTCTACACTTCGATTAGCTGATCAAATCTATTTTCATAAACAAAACCAAACTTGCCATAAGTTAGAAGGGAAAGAAATCCCAATGGACCGTTTACAAATGGCGTTTCACAGTTGACCAAAAAACACTCAACTTCCTTTTGGATAGTATGTGGAAAATAAAGATATGCTCGCTTATGCAATACTCCCTACAAAACTGCTTTATTTTCTATTTTAGTTGTTTAGTGAATTTCTACAGTAAAATAGTAATTGCATAAGAAAACAGCGTTTTACTGAACCAGTCTCTTTCCACCTGACTCACTTCAGGGGTGCAATAATGCAATGGAGCTAAGAAGCTGGGGAAGAGTGTTGCCAAGTAAAATCACACTGGTTTACATTTTTAGCACCAAAACCTGCTTCATTTAGTTTGTTGTTATTTGTGTTTGGGTGGGGTTTCTTGTGTTTGTTTGTTTGTTTTTGTTTTGTTTCGTTTTCTTTTGTTTAACTATGAGATAACTAACTAAAACCCAGTTGCTTACTAGTAACTACTGTTGATGAAATACAAGTAGATTTGGGTAACAGTGCCGAGTTGTTTTCCCTTTGTTTTATGTTTTGGGTTTTCACAGATCTGAGAATACTACTCATCTTTGCACTGACAGGCCCAGGAATAAAATATCTATTCTTGCTGATTCCTACTGTCAGAGGAATATTTTCATGTAGATATTAGTTTTATTATAGTTTGGGCATCTCAACAGAAGGCATTTTAGCACTGCATAGTCATTCTTTAATAGGCATAATGCAAAGTTTTCCATGTTGCAGGTTCCTTATGAAAAGGGATTTGATGTGTCTGGGTTTAAGATTTTTTTGTTGTTGAAAAGTCATACTGATGATGATGACGAAATAAAAATCACTTTGTTTTCAGAACAATAAAAATTTTCCAATACTCAAAGGATGGCATATAATTAGTAATTTCAAAATGAAGTTATTTTTTCTACTATTGTCTGAATTAATTTTCCTCTTTTTTTTTTTTTACTCAGAGAGCTGCATTCATCCAACTTCCAACATGTCAATAAATATGAAATTTTTCAGAGCATATAAGTTAGGTTTCCACTCTGAACTACAAGAATAGGCACTGAACCACATTCAGTTCTTACACTGTAGTTAAACATCTTAAGTATCATGTTAAAACTAAAGGTTTGGAGATACACAAACCAATTTCTGTTAGTGGAAGTCTGCACAGAAGATCTATGTGCTATAGTATAGGTACATGCATTTCCTTTCACGAAACTGAATGCATGAATTGTGTCTGCGGATCTCTTGGAAGCAGATGTCATGTGAACTTTGGGCGAAGTGACTTCCCAGGAAGTAATTTTCAACTCATTTTCAAATTTTGCAAGTTGCTGCAGCACAGTTTGATCTCCAGTCATTTCCAGCTGCACAGTTAGAACTGATATCACTATTTACAGCCTTTTGAGTGAGCTGGTGGGCTTAAAGACATATAGAAGACAACTTGAAGCATCCCATAGTTTAGTTCAAGGAGGGCTAAGCCTATACTTAGTTAAAGAACTCAGCTTTAAAATGAAGGGTTTGGCATGAGTGAAGGTTTTCTGTCTGTGGAGCTGTTTAGGCCTCCAAACAGCTCACTGCAACAGGAGAGTGGCATACAAAGTGGTAAGGAAGACAAGGAAGAGGGACTTATATATGGGTTTTTTTCCAGGATAACTCCTCTTGTCTTTCTTTTCTTCCTCTTCAAATAATTTCTTACTGGATTCCCAAGCAAAAGAAGATTTTCTCCTTAAAAAATAACCAGTCTCTAAGGAGTAGGGCTTGTAGTCAGTAGTCACATTGGCTTTATTTTGTTTTTTTTTTCACTGAAGGTTTCTACTGAAAATATATATAACTGCTTGTTCTTATCTTAGTGCCTGTATTTAAGACACTAAATCTTAATTGACTGTTTACAGGCCTAGCTTCAATCCTCTTAGTTACCTAAGAATAAATCTTGCCTTGATTTTTAATGCCATTTTTTCCATCCATGCCATATACAGTCTTTCCTATCAGCCACAAAAATTACCTGCATCAATGAGGCTTTCAGTATACCTGCTTATCCCAGTCTTCTTCAGAATGTGTTTAGCAGCACCAGAGAACACTCAGTGACTACTGAAAGGAGTAGCAGGGTGAGTTTACCAGACTTACTCAAGATAAGTGGAATAAAATATAGTACAGACAGACTTGGCTGTGTAGAATATAAGTAAACAGATTGTGGTCACTGGAAGTTAAAAGAATGCAGTTAACATTATTTTTGCTACAGTACTGCAGATAAGACTGACTGTGTTAAGGGGCTAAAAATCTATATGACCACTTTTGGAATTCCCACTTAAGGAATATTTTCACTCCTGTAGGATTTCATTCTGTTCCTTGTGTATACTTATATGTCCTACAGGTCCTAATAAAAACTTTAAAGAAATACCTAGATCATCCTGACTATTAGAACTTCATTAAACTCAAGCACAGAATTTTATTTGATATCTTTTTCCCTGAGCCAAGTAATTTGTGTCAGGCACCACTCAGGAACCATCTATCTAAAACATCCAAACCCTACTGGCAAGGAAGTGCTATGCAAAGTTAGGCACTTAATATGAGATATCAGAGAAGGGAAGTTCCCACTTTTTTCTCGGGCAACAAATTTTGTATCAGCTTTGGATTAGTCAATGAGGTCTTTCAGGGAAAAAAAAATCCATTTCTGTTTCAGATAATACAGGTAGCATACAGTGTACATTGCTGAGTTAACTTTTTCCAGGAGTTAATTGCCCTCAGTGTCAGAAAAACAATATAAAACTAAAATCTTTATTTCTTAGTTCATCTTTAGCTTTTAGTGAACTGTTCAGGGTTTGTTTTTTTTTTTTGCTAGATGAAACAACTGTTTCATACCTAGTAATTACACATCCAAATCAGTTGTCCTTTATGAACTAAGCAGTTCCTAAATCTACTACTTGAGAACAGTTTTCCAGTTTAATGGCTCCAGTTGTCTGGTAGAAAAAAATCAAAATGAAAAATTCTTTTGTCAGTGTTACGTTTTTGTCATATAAATTTTCCATAACCAGACTAGAAATTTAATATATTCACTCTTCTTTACTCTAAGATAACTTATTAATGTTTTCCACAAAGACTATTTGGTATTGATATAGCATACAGAGAAGACAGTGATTAAGTGAAAAAAAAAAACATGTCTGTAACTAATATAAACAATACATTGTAATTTGTTCCAAGAAAATTTATTTCTTAATATATTTCTTTTTAATATCATGCATAAGTTTCTACACTGAGCCTATTTAATTTGGTTCTCTCTTTTTCAGAAAGATTTCAAATAAAACCAATTTTCACAGACATTGAAGGAAATACAAAATTAAAATGCAAGGTACTATAAGATTTTGTGACTATGAAACTGTGGAGAGAATATTCCAATCTGAACAGCAGGTAATTAGTACAATGATCTCTTGGATATAATATATTTTCATTTTAATATCATGTGATTTCTCCTTACATTTTATCAATATAATGGCACATGCAGGCCTGAGGTTTACCTTGACTAGCAGCATTAAAGTGAAATTTGTCTTCTTGTTTTCACTAATTTATAAAAGTTTACATTGCTTGATATAAAATACATCATTTCTCAGCAGCGAAAGACATAGCCTGAATCTTCAGACAGTGTGAAACAATAGCTCTAAGGAAAATGTAAATTCACTTCTGTGGTGTTATAATTCTGACACTGAATCCTGAAAGGTAACATTTTAAATGTTTTAACAAAATTTGGAGCAACGAATTTCTTCAGTCTTCGCTAACTGATTTCCTGTGTGCTTTTTCCACAATGTAGTTATCCATGAGCACACTTACAGCCTGAAATAAAGTGAAATCCACTTGTCGAAGGGCTTCCTATCTGTCTGCATTATAGTGTGCAATTTATTAGAATTAATTGCCATCAGTGGAGGACTTCAGAATGACTACTAAACCTGTGTGTAGAGTTTATACCACAGAGTATAAACCTGTGTGTGTTTGACACAGAGCAACCCCACTTCTGCAAACTGAAGTCTACTGTGCTAGAATAGATACAGCCTTGAATCTCTAGGTACTATCACAGAGTGAATTTTGAAATTTGTAATTTATTCCAGTTTAGCTTATAATTTTCTTAAGTATGACAAAAGAAACTAAATCATATGATTTACAATGCAAAGCTAACACAGCAGGAATTATATCTGCATACATAATTAATAACCAATGTACACTGTCTTCATATGGCACAGAGTATAATACTTAATATAAACATAATGTTGGGTTTTGGAGAATATTTAAACATTTTAACCTACTGATCTATTTATTGTGGTGGGTGATCATGCTCATAAACTCACAGATTCAGTCATTTACAGAAAACAGAATGGAAGGTTCACACACAAACACACACACACACACCAAACAGTTAAACTGATTTTTGTTTTCAATGTGAATGAAAGAAAATGTTTTATTTTCTTACATTCGTCTACCCACATGTATCTTTCTCTCTTAATTATTTTTTTTTTTTGGTCCATGCTTGTGACATCCATTATAAATTTGGTCACTCTGATAGTGCTTTTTGAGTTATAAAGCCACACTAGATACTATATGTCAAAAGTGATTAATGACTTAACTAATTTGAGATCACTGTCTATTTGTACTTCAGTGAATCGTTAGAGAATTGCAACTCAGGAGGATGAAATTTCTGAATTTTTTGCCCAAAAAGAAACAGATTTTCTAGTGAAATCTAAACAGAAACATTAGTATCAGAATTTAATATCAATATTGTGATATCTAGATTGAGATCATAGCTAGAAGGCAGAAAGAGAGAGACTGCTTTCCACACATATCTTTTCCTGTACAAGCCTATACTATCTCACATTTTTTTGAAGGCTTATTTAATTCATGTTGGCATTCACCAACATTTGATAAACATGTCACTCCTCACCAGGTGTTCTAACTGAAAACAGAGATGGACGAAATATATTCTACAGTCTGCTTGAAACAGGGGTCCACTACTTTAATAAAAATGTAAAAAATTGTGTTTGTAAAAATATTTGCAAAGTTATCAATAAAAATAAATATGATGAAAGGGTGCCTACATTAATTTACATGATTTTGTTCAAAGTTCTTTTTCATAAAAAGATTAATTTTTGTGTACTGGAAGCTGCTTTTGCATGTTAGGTAATTTTTTCTCTTCCATGTTTTTTTCTTGAGGGCAGTTTGATGATCAGTACACATCATAGGATAACTATTGTGGCTGTGTCTGTCTAGGAGAAATCAACCAAGAATTCTAACAATATATTAAATACTATTCTCAAATATATAAACCGTAGAGAGGATCTACTTTTTCTGACAAACATGATTTCAATTCAGGAAATAGCTCACAATCATTCTACTGCATGTGACATCAGTGGTATCCACACAACCATTCTGTGCAAACTCCCTTTTTTTAAGGTCTTCCCATCACTGTTATTGGTCTCACAGATGATGAAGTATGACACTCCATAAACAATGAGCTGGGCCTTTTGTAGGCTGCTTTGCTTTTTTTGGCTTCAAACTGCCACTGAATGTCAAATCAATTTGGCTTTCATTAGAACAGCTTTATATGTGCAAATGTATTTGTGTCTGGTTGCTACTTTTTTCTATTTTTGCTTTCCTTTCCCTTTGCTTTTTTTCTCCTTTCCCTTGAATGATGTAATTTTTCTCTAATCAAAGCCAACACCTGTTTCTCTAAAATAGGAGCCTCTGTGTAAAGCTCTTTATCACAATCTGAGTACATTCTAGATGGGCTCATTTTGAATCAAGTTCTCTTGGAACAAAGAGGAAGTGCTCTGCTGCAGTGACATTGTACATCATAGAGCCTGGATAAAGTCAAGAGCTGATGTAACCTTGACTTTTGACATGCCAAGAGACTGCTGTCTGGATAATGCAAGGTGTGTAAGCCACTGTCTTTGATAAGTAATAAAACAAATCATAAATCTGACACTTTGTTTAAGAACAGCTCAACTGTTACACAATGCTGTATTGGGCTTGATGGGGTAATGGGTTTGTTGTTTTTCTCAACCAATTTAAAAGGAGCACAGAATTGCAACTTTGAGAATTTCTGGTTTTGTAAACCACAAGCCTGCTTAGACAAGCTAAATGAATAATTCCATACGGTGAGAGGAATAGAACAAAATAGGGGTTACAGAACTCTCAGTTATGAGTCAGTGAAGATCTGCTCCAACAGAGTAATTTACAAGTAGTCTGAAATGGCTGAAATTTAGGAAAGGGAAATTAGAGGGGGAAAGGCTATATATATTCTGAAAGGCTACCATAAACTCTGTGCTGTGACACATCTGAAAGAAACACAGGCTCACTTTTCTTGCACCTAAAATCCCTTGCCTCCATGAGACTTGTTTTGTGGAAATAGCTATTGAAGTTTACTGTGTCTGGAATGGTTTAGGATTGTGGTGAATAAGAGCATAAAATTCCTTTTCATCCTCCAGAAATATCTTGTTTTCTATTTTTCATTTCAAAACCATTCTCCCTCTTCTCCCTCCATCTTATACAAGCTGAAAGTCAGGATATATTTCCATTCTTTTCATAGATTCATAAAATCACTAAGGTTGGAAAAGACCTATAAGATCATGGAGTCCAGTAATTAACCCAGCACCACTGTGTTCACCACTAAGCCTTATTTCTAAGTGCCAAATCCACATGTTTTTCTGAGCACTTCCATGGATGGAACACTTCCAGGAGAAATATATGTTTTGAAATAACTACCTAACTATAGCCAGGTCACGTACATGTCCTATCCCAAGGCACTCATAAGTAGTCAAGCTACATGCTGTGTCCTCTTGCTAGTTCCTTTTGCAAAGAACCAGAAATATATTTTACCTCTTTAAATGGAAAGACATACATTTTAGAAGCTGGGGAACCTACAGATAGTAGGAGTGAGACAGAAAAAAAAATGGTGACAACTTTATCCCCACTCCATCTAAACATGAACATTTGGACACTTACAAAGGAAGAAGCTTTCTCTGGACATTGCAGAATAGAAATGAGAGAACCAGCTTTTGCTCACCACTTGCAATAATGGCCTAAAACATCTTCAGAGGACCGCAAGCTGTCCAAGAAGGGTCCTTGCTCAGTTTGTGAGTGGATGAACTCCTGTATGATGGGATTCTGTGTCAGACACTCACAATTAAAGTGCCTATTTTCAGAGCTGAAGAAGAGATTTGCTTGGCTCAAATACTCAGTGATTTCAAATCCAGTGCTAACTCTAACTGAAATATATTGGTAATCTGCCATCTGTGGTTTTCTTGAGCAGAAATTTTGACTGAAGTCCAGGTCTTAGTAGATATGAGGCCACGTTACCAAATCCATCCTCCTACTCGACATCATCCTTCATACTGTCTTACTGTGTCACTGCCTTTGGATTAAGGACCACAGCAAAGTATGGAAAATGCAGATACTTCAGTTGCCAAGTCATTTCTAGGTCTCTCTGTTGAAGCTATCTATAGTGAATGTTTCATTGCTGACATCTATTCTAGCCTCAGTATTGTCAAAGCATTTTTTCATGTGTAATAAATTTGCATAAACACTTCACCCCAAATATAATGAAACATAGGATAAGAAAGACCTAAATTATATTTTAAAAAAAATACTAAAAGGCTTCTTGATTGATTTGCAGAGGCATAGCAAAATTCCTTCATATAGTGGCCTCATGAATGAGATGATAATATGCAAGTAAAGCATAATGATTGGCATATTAAATGCAAGATCTTTGTCACCATCTGTTTCCTGATTGTGTCAGCAAGTTGGGTTTTTTTTCATGGAAGTGTGAGAATACACCATGGCCTCGAAGTATCAAAATGTCAATTATACATCACATTTTAAAGTTGGAAGCCCAAATCGCAATTGTCCCTGAATTCTGCTTGAAACACTGACAAATTATTACCTATCTGTCACATTTAGCCCTACTGTACAGTAGCACAGTTATTGTGCTGGAAAATAAAACAGAGCAGAAACACTATCAAGGCCAGGTTTACAATTTAGTGATGAATACTTAAAAAAAAAAATTATACAGAAGGAGACAGGGAGAGAACTAAGAATTCAAAACAAATTGAATAGTTGCAGAACAGCCCTATCAAACACTTGTTATTTTAAGCTCAAGTACTTTGAATGCAGTTTTGCATTTCTGATATTTTTTTTTATTACAAATAATGCTCATTCATAAGGAAGACAGTATTCCTTTTTTCTATATTTTCACTTGCTCTGACAGAAGAAAATTGTTTCCCAGTTAGCGCAATGAATCAGTACAAAGTGCAGAAGGAGAAAAACAATGTGAAACCTAACCAAAATGAAGGAACCTTTCCACTAATAGCACTGGTCCTGTAGTACACCCTCGGTGGTGTTATATCAGAGTTGGTGGGAGACACATTTTAATGTCCCACATAGGATGAGGTATACTAGCACCATCAGCTACCAGAACCAGCAACCAAGAGGTGAAGGCACACAAAAAGGCTGCTGATTGTGGCTCTGAAATATGAATGCAAGACTCTTCCAAAACTGAAAAGTCCATTTATATATCAAGGCATTATTTCTGCTAGGGGGAGGAAACAGAAGAAATAGATATTGTGAAAAGTATTCTTCATTCACTGAGGACAATGGTAAGATCACAAAAAAAAATTGCAATAGCCTTTTGATTTGCTCCTAGACCAATTACTATACCTGTGGAAAGGAGATATCTAGATTTTTATAAAGTGGGATAAAGAGCATAGTCATGTCCAACAATCTAACATGAACTAAATTGGAGGAAGACTATGAAGTGGTTAAATGAAAAAAGTGATCTTCTAAACTTGTACTTTATTGGACTTTTCTTGAAACATAATTTCTTCTTATAATTTCTGATTATAGTAATATTTATACATGATAAGGTACACAATCCACTACTTAAACAGACTGCTTATATGATATTTGGAGATGAATAATAAATTTTTGCTGTAATAAGACTGCAAATTATAAAATGCAAAATTTATTCCAAATGAGACTGATTCTAAAATGAGGAGATTGTAAATAGCATGATTTATATTACATGTTTGGGGTCAATCTCTGTGACTGTGAAACAGGGTTGCTTATACTTAATAAATATAAAGTACATTGATTCTAATTAATAATTTTATTTTAGTGTGGCTATGTATTTTAAGTGTGTGTGTGCATGCATGTTAAAGCAAAATGTTTGGGAAAATTCAGTCTGGGACTTCTGATTTAAGCAGTTTTCCATGAGCAGTTGTGTATAGGCATGTCTTCACTACTAATAAAAATCTTTTTCCTTCTTCAAAAGGTCATGTAAACGAACTGTAAAGTTTCAGCAGAGATTTGTGTATTTCTGGTGGAGCAGTGTGCTCTGCCAGATAGTTAGCAGTCTCTCCATTCATCAGCAAATGGTGAATCATAAACTGCTGGAAAGCAGAAAAGAGTAAAAACAGTCACAGTTGAAACTTTGCAGCTGTAGTTTGATAGATAAAGTTTGTAGCCTGAACATACATAAAGATATGAACCAACATTGACCAAAAAAAAAAAAAAAAAAAAGGTGAGAAAAAAATCTCTTCTGAGAACATGCATCTGTTGCCAAGGTAATCACTGTATGTATGTCTTCAAACAGGCACCTTTTGGGGGTCTGACTCCCAGCTTGTGCACCTCACACCAAGATGTCAACTGAAACAGAGAGTAGAAACACACTATGAAAAATATTAACGTATTACAAACAGATAGGGTTTTCTATGTGTGCATACTACTGTATCACTGTCTTCTCTGAAAGTGAGGTCTGGACATCTATGTGGTAAATAAATATTTTTGAACATTGTGAACTGTGGACCATCTCTTAGATTCTTACAGCAGGGATTGAAAGAAAATGTCCTTAATGTCTCTTTAACATTTTATTTTTCCTTTCTGTAAGTCCATTATGAATTTCTCACTTTATGCTCTATTAGGTCCATTGTGAAATCACTCCTGTTCACTAACAGGGAAATAGCTCAAATATTTTTTCTGGCTTCCTTTTCCTCTTTTTTTTCCACTTCTTCACTATTTTATCAAACATCCAAATGAAGTAAACTTTCTTCAAAAATGAGCAAAACTCTCACTTTTTTATTAAAATTTTGCTGTTTAGGACATGATCATGAAACAACTGAGTTTAAGGGAAGTTTTGTCACTGTTTTTTTTCTTTTCCCTCACATCAGGAATATGTCATACAAAATAAAATGGTTTCTTTCATATATTCACCTCGACTTTCAAAAGACTGCTTTGAGGCTTTCTTTCATACTCTGCTTAATAATCTTAGTGCTTACAAAACTTTTATAGTTTATATAACATATAGTTTTCTGTATTTCTTTTTGAATTCTATATAAAAAATACATTTTACAATTAATTATATGCATGTTATCATAGAAGCATAGAATGGCCTGGGTTTACAGGGAGCACCAACTCTCCTGCTGTGAACAGGGATACCTTTCACTAAACCGGGTTTCTTAGAGCTCCTTCCAGCCTGGCCAAGGATACTTCCAGGGACAGGACATCCACAACTTCTCTGGACAACCAGTTCCAGTGCCACACCACACTCACAGTAAAGAATTTCTAATGTCTAATCTAAACCTACTGTCTTTGAAGCCATTTCCCCTTGTCCTATCACTACATGCCTTTATAAAAAGTCCCTCTCCATCTTCCTTGCAGGGTCCCTTTAGGTACTGGGAGGCTGCAATTAGGTTTCCAAAGCCTTCTCTTCTGCCGGCTGAACACACCTGGTTGTCTAGCCTTTCCTTGGAGCAGAGGTGCTCCATCCTTTTGATCATCTTGGTGGCCTCCTCTGGAGTCACTCCTGCAGGTCCATGTCCTTCCTGTGCTGGCACCCAGGGCTGGATGCAGCCCTACAGGTGGGGTCTCAGCAGAGCAGAGCAGAGGGGCAGAATCCCCTCCCTGGCCCTGCTGCCCACGGGGCTTTGGATGCAGCCCAGGACACGTTTGGCTCTCTGGGCTGGCAGTGCCCATGGCTGGGTCATGTCCAGCCTCTCACCCAGGAGCACCCCCAAGTCCTTCTGGGCAGGGCTGCTCTCCATCTGTTCATCCCAGCCTGTGCTGATCCTGGGGATTGCCCCAGCCCAGGTGCAGAACAAGCACTTGGCTGTGTTAAACCTCATGAGGTTCTCATGCGCTCACTCCTCAAGTCCAGGTCCCTCTGGATGGATCCCATCTTTCAGCTGTGTCAACCACACCACTCAGCTTTGTTTCATCTGCAAACTTGCAGAGATTGCACTTGATTGCTTTGTCTATGTCATTAATGAAGAAATTAAGTAACAGTGGTCCATAACAGACCCCTGAGGGACACCACTTGTCACTGGTCTGTACCCTTAGCCATTGACCACTACCCTCTGGATGTGACCACCTCTCCATCTAACAGTCCACCCAGAGAATGCATGTCTCTCCAACTTAGTGAGAAGGATGTCATGGGGGACTGTTTCAAAGGCTTTGCAGAAGTCCAGAATACATGTGTTCAAACACATCTAATTGTGATCTACATGTGATCAATTTGTTCAAACAGAAAACAAAGCAATCTTCTTAATCTTTTGGTTGAAAATTAATAATCTTCACTAATTTTTCCTTTAGCAAAAGCTAAAACTAGATATTGAACTGTTCTAGAACCACAAATGCAAGGTTCAGTCTTGCAAGTGCTTGTATGTGTGCAGCATTATTCAGAAGGGTAGTCCTGAGTGCAAAGTGAAGTCTGTTCAATTATCAGTCTGAGTGAGTAGTCAGGTGTTTAAAGTGTTTTTAACCAGGATTTCAAAATAGAAGCTATGTTTCTTGAGGCTGTAAATCTGTAACCATGTGTCAGTTCTTATTGAGAAAAAAAATCATAATATTTAGAACTGATCAGTAGTACAAAAAGCTGTCTCTATTTTCATCATGCTAGATTTAAAATGAGCTGGATTCAGAAATCTTCACAGTTCCTTTGTTTTCATTTCTGCAGATACTGAGGAAATCTAGCTTCACTTGCATTAATTTTTGCTGAAAGCAAAAATAAAATTCTGAAAAGTATTTGTATAATATGTTAACAGTTCTATTCTATCAGAATATTTGTCACTGAAACAATGCCTTGTCACTTAGTAAACCAACAGCAATTAGACATCACAATTTAATTCATTCACATGGAGTAAGAAAATGTCCAAGAAAGAGAACGATTTTGCATCATTGCAAAGTAAAATGAGAATTTCTAATTTTTCTTAATGCTGGATTTTTGGTTTAGCTTCCATTACTTTCAATCAAATTAATATGTTCTCTCTTCCTGGAGTAAAGTCAGGATAATTTACTGTTTGGAAATTATTTACAATGGTAAGTAAGATAATTAAAATAACTGATTAAAGAGGCATCATGATAAAAACAAGCATGTAAACATAAAATAAATTTAAACAGAGGTTTCAAAATCCAAATTAGAAATAAATTGTACAACTATTGTACCCTAACTACCTCATAACTGTGCTAAGAAGTTAAAATATTCAGATCAATATAATGGTCTTTACAAGAAACTGCTGAATCACAGCAAGAAATTTGTATTATTCTGAAAACTGAGATCTCATCAAGAACGCTCTACCAATCACTTTGAGGAAAGAACCATGATGGAAGTACACCATAACCTACCAGGAAATAAACATCACGCATGACACACAGAAACCATATACATAGATTATGTTTCATTTAAAACAATAATAAAAGATAAAGTAGGTAAGGAAAGCTTTAGTCTTTTATTTAGCTGGGTTTTTTTGTAAAAAATAGTTACTTTTCAAGGACTAGAAGGAATACTTAATGAAAAGTTTACTTTCTGAGACCAGGTTAGGGCTAGGACTAGGTTTAGGTTAGGCAGAGGGAGAAAACTGGTGACCTTGGAAAAGGCTGCTATGAGACATTTTTCCAATTCAGAATTTCCCCTGGGGCCTCAGTATATCCTGTGGCAAGGATTTTCCTTCAAGGTGTACGATCAGTTGGGAGAACTATCCTCCTTCCTCCTGGGAGGGTATCTCTGACAGGTGTGATCTGTTTGAGGAGCCTCCCCTGACCTTGCAGCTCTCTGAGGAAGAGCTGGAAGAAGCTGCAGGGGGGGTTTCCAGCTCCCTGACTGGCAGCTGCATTAAGTAGAGGTTCTCACATCTTGTCTCCATCTCCCACATTTGGTTCAATCCAGGACTGCATTGAGCCATGGCAGTGCCTGTGTTTGTGCCTTGTTGATCTGGACTGTGACTCTGACCCATGGGATGAGTTCCTGACTTCCTGGCCAGCCTAAGCCCTTCTGCCTGCCATGCTGTCATACTTGGCTTCCAAATTCTCTTTTCCCTGCAAGGGAGCAACTGCCTTTATTGTTCCCTGAGAGACATATGAGACCCATAAGAAGGGTGAAAAATTGAGGAAGTAAAGTAGGGGCTTCTGTGAGAGTTCTCCTAATTGCATCTCTTTCACATGGGGCTTCTGCATGTCCCACTACAGAAGTGTCCACTCACACTTGGGGTTAAGCTATAGGAGGAGCAAAAGATATGAGACTCATGAAAAGAATGGGATTGCCAAGAGCTGGACAAGCCATAGCAGCACTGTGGCTAATATGGGAACTCCCTCCCACCAACTATTTCCAACGATGGCTTCAGCATGTCTCTTGGCAGAAATCTCCACCCAGATTTAGCACGAGGGCTAGATTTATGGGCAGAGAGTCAGATATATATATTTTTTAGACAAGTGTTTTAAGGCTTATCTGCACAGTGAATGGCTACTTCCCACATTTCTTAAAATTGTCAGAATACATCCAGGGGAGGTTTTCAGTTTAAATTAATAGAAATTGTTCATTGAAAGGCTTCAGTGATGTGAGAGTTTCCAATTTGAATTAAATATTGAATTTTTTATATGAGTTAGAAAAATGCACTTGAGGACCATTTTTATGATAATATTTATAATACTTCTGTAATATTCTAGTATTTTATAGTATTTATGACATTTATATATTGATAGCTTTTATGAAAAATTGAAGATTACCATTCTGGCTTGGAAAAAGTTCTCATAGCAGTAGTATACTACTGTTCAGAATGCCTACCATTTACCCTTAAATCTAGTTATGGGATTAAATCAACAGAATTGATTGAGAATTATATGAATATACTATAAGTAAGGTATAAGTTTATCTTCTCAGAGGGAAAAAGAAAGAGCAACTTACTGTGCATCAAAGAACATTGGAGTTCTTGGAGATGAGGAAATACAGTGTAATGTTCTTCAGTCGTGATTAAAATATTTTCATTAGAAAGATACCTCTGAGATATATAGGGTTACATATGTTACTACTTCACAAATAAATTGATATCTGATACAGTATTGACACTATAATTTGATAAACCTATTCAATAGTAATTTCAAGACTGAGTACATGCCTTTCCTGCTCTTCTTTTTCTGTTGTGTTTATTTGTTTGGTTTAATTTGGTTTGTGTAGTTAGAATTTCTAGAATGACAGTGATATGAGGTTTAAACTGAATGTAGGCATTAGGCAAGAAACCTTGCAGGATATTTCAGCATCTCATTGTTTATTTTAACTTGAACTTAATTAATGTGAGATCTCAGACTCTGTAAAGACAATGAATGCCATCTATAAATGCTAATATAAATCAATAAAGAGGAGGAGGTTAAATGATTTATGTTGGAACTGAGACACCATGTAATAACTGATGCTCGTTACAGCCTCAACAATGAATGGGAAATCAAAACATTAAACAGTGCAAGCAGGAAGGCCATCCTATTTTGCAGTAAGCTTAAGATTCTCTATTCATAATTAATTTTTATCCTATTGAAAGATAGGTTAAATCTTTCATTTAAGTAGACATCTTGCCTAAGAAAGGGCTGCTGTAGTTTGCCCAATGTTTCCGTGCCTTTCAATTGTTGCCAGCTTTGCCTGAAAAGTAACAAGTGTAGTCACCAAAAGCTACATGAAATAATATTACTGTTAAAGGAGTACTATCGGTATAAGTTTTAGGTATGCACTGCTTTTCATATCTATAGTAGAGTTTACTACATTATTAATATTTCATTTTCATTACTTTATATTAGTAAAATGGGACTTCAGAGTTGTTTTGCATATCTCTCTTGAAGAATAAAAATAGTTCTACTTTTGAGCATTGATTGGCACATTATGAAAACATCGAAAGAGCCTCTATGAGTAGGGCTGCCTTAACACACTGAAAGCAGGTCTAATATTTCTCCAGAAATTTTATTTATTCTCCTAATTTCTCCTAATTTTATTTATTCTCCTAATGTCAGCACACATTTTCAAAAGAGAATTTCACTCTTCCTGTCATTTTCTTAGTAACTGTATTTTAATTAATTTTGAACATAAAAGATTTTACGTCTTCTTTCTGCATACACGGTTCAGCTCCAAAAGAAAAAAAAAAAGGAGGTTGAAAGAAACAATATCTTCCCTTAATTTGATGCTTAGAAACTCTTAGAGATACCCATTCTTTGGTAACATTTGAAAGAGAGATCAATTTTGAACATTTTTCTGGGTAACTGAGAGAAATTTCACCAAGAGTAAACAACTAGTGGAACTTGACTGAAAATGTTGTCTTAGGAAGTGTTCCTGTGTCAGGAGGCTGTCAGGTGAACCATTCTCTTTTCCAGATACTACTATTTGAGTGCATTAAAATGAGATGTCAAAGTCCTCTGCAGATTCTGGAGTTACTGCAGTTTTGGCTGTTTTGCATTCCAGAAGGCATTGTCATGGAGATTTATGAGCATGGGATTGAAGCACACATGAATGACAACAGTTGGTAGAACTATAACTTTGTAAATGGGTGTATTTTACATCAGTTCCCAGCCTTCTTACCAAATTTGACCCTTTTAAGTAAGAAAAAAAACATAATCACAGACTGTTTCAGAATAAAGTTAGGAGAGCTATAGATTCCTAGAAGAAAAGATATGTAGGTCAGTTTTTGTGTTCTTTGTACCTACCAGTCTGTCCACTTCCTGAGGAAGCTCCCAGGGATTCAGGCAACTGCCATTTAAATAGTCCAGAAGAACTGAGGTTACAAGATTGTGTGGGCCACCAGAATGATTAACAGTGTATACCATTAAATTGAGACAGAGGTCATGGAAATTTGCCTAGATCAATACCAAATTCTTAACAAGGTCGAAGATATTAACAGGCTCCCCAGGGAAGTGATCGCAGCAGCAGCCTGACAGAGTTCAATAAGCATTTGTGCAATGCTCTCAGACACATGGTGTGATTATGGTGACTGTCCTGTTCAGGCTAAGAGTTGGACTTTGATGACCCTTATGGATGACTTCCAGCTCAGAAGATTCCATGATTCTATGTTGCAATTTATGAAAGTTGTATGAGTAACTTTTTGATAAAAGACTCTAATAATGGAAATTTCTCATCAGCTTGCTTCCAGATACCTTGACCCAAGAGTAAGTTCACATGATAGTTAAAATGTTTTTGTTTTCTTTTAAATATTTCATTTTTTTGTTGCAGTGTACTAAAGGTTATAATAACATTCTAGATATAGCAACTTTTTGGTTTTGAGAACTGTTTCAATTTATATTGTAGGTGAAAATAATACACGTTTTAACCTTTTAATTGGGTCAAATTTTCAAAGTTTTGTGTTTTTATAACGATTTATTTTTGCTTAACTCAGTTTGGAGTTCTTTACTTTCCTCTTGAGAGAATTTTCCTCCATGATTAGTATTTCAACTTACTTTGATATCCTTCTGGGAAAAGGATTCTCTTTAGATGTGAGTGGAACTCATTCCTGACTCAGCTGTCCAAGGACAATAACCTCAATACCAAAAATTGAGTCCTTCTTGTCTTTAGGTGGACATAGAAGCTGCTTGCCAGATTTGTTGCATTTGTTCAGTAATTTCAAGTGAGAGTTTCAGAAAGTTATCATCATGTCTATGGAACTTCATTTCTTTACCAATTTGTGTGTTTCTTCTGCTCATGTTGACTGCCTTCATCAAGGGTGGTAGATTTTCAATTATGTCGAGAGGTTTTAATACTGCAGTTTTAGATGTAGTGGAGTCAGCCCTTGAAACAATAATGTTGAAGATATACAAAGGGTCAGACAATTTTTTCATTAGCCTAAGACTAATAGCTCTAGTCTGAAATAGGATTTGAAGCTACAAGGTGTGTTTAAACACTCCTACTCTCCCACCCATCGCTCTCCAAACTGTCTGCATAGATCCTGAGCTCTGAGGGGTGTATTGACTAATAGTGCTTTATACAAGTGACCTTTCATATGAAAGAGTTTAAGTAACAGGCTGCTGTCCTTCTAGAAACACTTTTCTGCCTCTTCTAGCTTTTATTTCCCAGCATTCTTTCCTTCATATGAATGAAAGGATAACTGTTTGGATATGTGAAATGATGATTTATTGTCAGGATCATTATAGTAGTGTTAAAAACAAATAACTCACCAACTGTCTGTTCTCTTAAACATGTGGTATCTGAGTGCTTCAGTGTTCTGTTCAAAGCAGAGACTTTATCTTTGTTCATACAATAAAAAGAGCCCCTTTACATTATTTACTTTAGTTTAGATTACTGTGTTTCCAACTGTCATAAGTATGTCAGAAACAGAAGATTAAAACATTATATTTTACTTGCCAAAACAAGAAATAAAAGAATGAATGGGAAATATTCTAGGAATTAAAAATATTTGACTGTTTGAATGTAGCTGTTTCTAAAGCAACAAAAAGACAAAAAAAAATTGTGGAAGAATGAAGGGCAGTTTGCTCTCCTTTAGCAGAAAATGACACAGTATATTCGTATTTCTGGCAAACTAATTGTAGGCTCAGGTTATCTAACCTCCTTTTTCTCTCTTGATCTGCATGGGATGTTTTTCATAGATTGTCCTGAGTTGGAAGGATGTGGGAAAGGATCATTGAAGCCTGTTCGTGGTCCTACACAGAAAAACCCCAAGGATCACACCATGTGCCATGTTCCAGGTCTTAGATGATTGTATTCAAAGGGTCTTGTTTTCCTGCTATGTATTGTGAACAACTTTGGAAGAAACACCTGGAAATGCTAATATTCTGTGGTGACAACAAAATGCTGGAATAAAAGAGGGAAGAAGCTGGATATCCTGGCAGTTCTGCAGTTCACCAAGTCTGTTATTTCTGTTCTGTCTTTATAATGGCCATAAAATATGAGCTGGGAGTATGATGTCAATGCATCCACTTTCAATAATTGATATGATGAATAATCTCAACCTCCTGACACTTTCTGTATCTTCTCACATCTCAGGAAACTTCATTCATCAACCACATTTGAAATGTTTAAGTAATCTCAGTGATGTATGGAGCACTGAAACTCCCTTGTTAGAAATCTATGCTACTAACATTCTATCAAATTAAAAAGCCACTGAGCTCTTGTGCATAAAATTATCATAAATTATCTCTGAAGGTTCATTGCTGTTTGGAATGTTTAATTGCTCACTCAGCTGAACTTCAGCAGCTCAAGATTATTAATCAATTTGTCAGAAGGTTTCTCATAATGTCATCTTTTACACTGTGGTTATATGCAAGAAAAACCCATGTGCAAGACAGTTTTATGCAGCAAGTCAAAAGTATCCATGCATACCTTTCACAATATTCATTTCATGTATTTATAAGAGTATTTTTCAGTTGTTAATTCCTCACAGAACATAGGAAAATTGTACTTACCTCAGTCTAATTTATCTGGATGGAAAACTAGATTCCCAAAAATATATTTAAAAGTAAAACGGTGACAGATAATAAAATGGAACTCTTGAATTATTTAATGCCAACCTACTGTTGATTGTCTTCATTAAAGTAAAAATTTTGCTAACTGTAATAAAAATCTTTTGAAAATGCCATACCTTAGATGTACATGGACAGCATCTTCAGCCATTTTTCTTACCACAGAATGCATGTTTGCTTTAAAGTAATTTTTCAGGAGAGAATTTGACTTTGATGACACACTAAACCAATGTATTTCATCTTAATTGAAATACACGTTCCATTACTTGTTTTGATTTTTAAATTATTTTTAAAGGTTATAAATTCATCCTTTTTATACAGTTTTCTTTGTTTGTTTTATAAAGGCAACTGTGTATAAGATTTTAATAGTGGGTTGATAGTAATGCTTCTATTTGTAATTTTTTTATCCATCAATTCTTTTAGGAGCAACAAAGAAGTAGAGGATTCTGCATTTCCTGTTCTAGAGAATTGAAGAGTTTTGGAGAAACATAATAAGAATCTTGAAGCCACTTTATTTTCTTAAGCTGAAAAAGTTTCAAAATACAAAGACTGGAAAGATCATGGAAATTATCCACTTTTGTTACTGCATGAATGATCAGCATATTATTTCCTATGCATGTGGAAAGATAGTGGATGAAAGCCAACATATAGTTAATAATTGTCAAGTATCTATTTGATACTATTTATGCAGTATATCACGCCATGGTGTTTCTACCAAAAACTGAAGATGAAACAAAATATCAGGTATCTTTTTGTCAAACTTCTTGCACAAAATTAAAATATTGGAATGATAAATATTCTTGTGTGTCTAAAAAATGGTTCAGTTATCAGAAATATGCTTTGAAATGGCATTAGTATTTTTTTTCTTCATGCATTTTTACTGTATAGCTTCAAAGCCTTTCTTAAAATGTATTATGTCCTTCGGCTGATGATAAAATGGGAAACAAAACAGAAGTAACAAATACATCCTATACACTTTCTGACATCTGGGGTTATGGAAGCACATCACAACAAACGTAAAACAGATCCCTTGGTACAATTTCATCACCATATACCCATTTCCATTACAACAAAACTTCTAACATAAAGAAATAAAGATTGTCATTATCTTTGGCTTTGATTCAACCCCAAAATGGTATGCTGAAGATTGAGTATAAAATCTTCTGAAGAAATAGGAAGAGAAGCCAGATCTTCAGATTCCCAATAATATGTCTTAACACATTAATCCATCTTTCATCACCCTGCTCAACGGTGATGCCTTACAGATGAACAACTGAGCTGTGATTAAATAGCTTATAGACTTTTCAGCATTTGTATTTTTTTTTTTTGATCTTTTCATTATACAAGTCTGCCATGGCATATATTAGCACTAGGAAAATATAGGAATTAGAAATGCAGAGATGAACATGTTTCAAATGCACTATGGATGTGGCAGATCACAATTTCTAGAAATGTTCACTTCTGTAAGGTCTTTATGGTTCTTTCTTTATCCAACATCTATTTATCCACTCATTGATTACTTCAATCAACTTGGATGTAAACATACTATTATGCATGATACCAAACCTGCACATACTGGGCTCAAATGCCCTCAGAACCATACAAAAAATAAGCTCATCAGTAAGAATCAAGACTGTCACTGTTGCAATGAAAAAAAAATTGAGGAGCAGGCAGGGGTTTTGTATATTAAAAAGAAGGTTGTGCATCTCTGGCCATGTACATAGAAAGTGAAAGTGGTGCTGTAATTAGCTCACTGATAAATCAATAGGAGTGAATGATAACTAGCATAGCTTGGATGTCCAGAATCCAGAAGCTTATTATGTGTGTAATAAAATAAAGATCAAGACACATAAGTTAGAGTTCACAACTTTACTTATGTCTGCTAGCTTTTTCTCCTTTCACAACACTATCCCTCTTCTCATTTAATCATGAAAGCTAGAATAACTTCTTTTGTCATTCAGCCATTTAGAAAAACTCCCTGATGATTTAATTTCTTTATAATTTATATCAACTTTAAGCCTCAACCAGAAATTCTAGTGATGTAGTTGTCGGTCGTCCCTTGCCCAGAGACAGGTATGTTACAAGTAAAGATTGCTAGTGCAGATCCATGTCGTTCCATGTGCCAGAACACCTAAAGTAACACAGTAATGCATGCTTGCATATCAGAAAGTGTGCTAGCTTTTGATGTACTTCTTCCTCAGTACATGACTCATTAATTTAATAGCTCATAACACCCCATTGTGTTAGTCCAGCTATGACGTATTCTGTAGTGTATGTATGAAATGTTATTATGTAATGTTTACTTGAAAAAAAATGCAATATTTAAACATAAGAAGAATAAGAAATAGCATTCTGATATCTTTTAACATGTAAAAATTTTATTGATCATGAATTTGTATACAGTTTTAGACATAAAAGAGATTATTTATATTATTTATATTATTTATATATTCTTCATTTATATATTTTTGAAATGGAAATGCTGAATACCACATTTTTACTTAGTCATTTATTTCACTGTCCATTTGAGTCAGTTTCTGTTACAGATTTGTCCCCATGTATGTCAACAAGAAAGAATTAACAGTGATTACTCAAAAATTACTTTCTAAGAACTCAGTTCTCAATGTCTTTTTTGAAAAACTGTGCATCAGTGCCTTCTCAGAAGACTCAGAAGAAATTATCCATGTAGTTGATTTATAAAGCTTGAACTTCTGTGGTCTCTGTGACCATTCCAGGCCCTCTTGGAAACTCAGGTTCCATCAGTAGCCACTTTAGATGCCTAGGTTTAACAGAGTTAGCAAATGATGTCTCCTATCATGCTCAAAGTGGCTTGATGTGTAACAGTGAGTAGGCCTCTCAGATGAACAAATCATACTGAGAGCTGCTGTCCTGTTCTGTCCAGGACAGGGTTAATTTTTGCAGTAGCCAGGAGGGGGCATGTCCCAGGAGTTACTCTTTAGCACTTCATGTCATTTCTGGGGGTAGCAGGAAGAGAGTCTCTTCTGTGGAGAAGAGGTTCCTGCTGCTGAGTAAGAGTGGCACCAGTTCCAAGGTGGCAGGAGTGGTTGGGTAATACCAGTTCCGAGCTGGAGGGAGCAGTGAGGGAGGTGTGGAGGTTGAGTAGTCTGTTGTTGGGGTTTTCCAGGAGGAGCATATGTTTATTGTCTTATACCCTCTGTCATTATTATTGCTGCTGGGCTTTTTCTTATCACTATTTTCAGTCAATTGTTCTTATCTCAACCCATGACCTTTACCTTTCGTAGTTTTAAATCTTGAGGAGGAAGGTAAAGGCAAGAGAGAGGGGGAGAGGGAGGTGAGTAGTGAGCCAGCTTCTGTGTGGTTTGAAGTTTCATTGGGAACACTAAATTGAGGAGTACCATTCTGAAACCATGACAGGCACTAAAGAAGAAGTTCACCTTTTAAAGCAAATTCCTAGTGCTTTTACTCTATTGATTTTTCAAGCTTTTCCTGGAAACCTCTGACATATTAAGCTAAAATTCTTTTTTTACTTTATAATGCATTAAAGGTATTCACAAAGAAACAAACTGTAGGAGTAAGTTGCTTAAACACATTGCAGAGTAAGGATGAATTAACATGTTTTGAATACAAGAGACCGGATTCATTCAAATCTCCCTGGATGATAGAGGTTATCCAAAAATTGACACAAACATTGCTTTTTTTGGGACAAACATCAGTCAAACATTACCCTTCTAAAAGCTATAGGGACATTACTTCAACCCTTTCCCATTGACACATCTTTCCTCTTTCATTCCTTTGAAATGCTTTTAGCAGGCTAAAATGGTTATTACTTCATCAGATGTCCTTGGGAGGGAGGGTAGTTGAAAGAATCCTTAGCATGCAGACGACTCCTGCTGGGTAATAAATCTCAGCCTGAAAGTGTGGTTCTTCTCAAGAATCTCCCTAATGATTCGCAAACCTCATCAGGAAGATGGTGATGTGAAGGGTGAGCAGACATAGGTAGTTTTATTTCCAACTGCACTCTACCCTGTCTAAAAACATTACAAACAGCCATGTTCATTTACATTATTAAAAACACAGGATTTATCTTTTTGTATTTCTATAATGGCTGTGCAGGCTACCCATACTTGTATTGATAGCAGGTAGAATAGTGGTCAGTCATTAATCGTTAGCATCAGTCTTCTTAGGCAGTTGGAGACATTTTCACTTAAATATATATATATATATTTAGTGGACAAGATTCCTTCCAGAGTCTGTGCTCCTTTTGAATACAACATCCCAACAGCCAGGAATGAAGTGACAGATAGAAGTGCAGAGTTTCTTTACACTGATGAGGTTCCATTTTGTTTATACCATCTAATTAGCAGGAACTGAGTAGATGAATGATTGATTATGTCACCTTCATGGCTTCTGAAACTTCTCTCCTACATACCTGATGATAGTTCATACAAAGGTGGTCCATGCCACCAGTATTTTAATTATATCTCTTGAGATCCCAAACCGTCTCTCCTCAGTACCAGAAAGTATAAGTAAACAACAGCAATCTTGGTGCAAAACTAATTATGATAAGAGATCAACAAGTTAGAATTCATACTTTAAAGCTGACGATAGCTGCTGAAATCAAATTAACATGGTGGTTAAACAAAAAGACAGAGAGTCTGTGCATATTTCCATTCCAGCTTCTACAGCTAGAAAGGAACAGTATGGTGCCAGTACCATTTTCTGCACAGCTACCACTGGCAGGCCTTCAGCCTTGAACCATTTCTAACGTAACCTACAGGTCTGCTGTTCTTTTCTCACAGTTCAATGTGTTGCACCACCATATAACACTCTATTAGTAATGGCCATATGGAATTTTCTGTCATCTCTGATATTCTCTACAAGATCTTTAAACTCTACAATGAATTAGAGATTAGATACTATAAAGTTCAGAAGTCCTTTAAATATAATTTTTTTCAGTTGCATTTCAATATTTTTGAAAGAAGAAAATTGGCCAGAAGTACTAGCCGGGCAAGTGCTCTGTTGAGTTTTTGACATTGTTCCACATAATCAGAAATTATTATGGAAAGACTCCAAGCTTTCTTCTGCTACTATGTCATTTTAGTGGTGCTTCCTTTGATTTTCCCTAGTAATATTTTCTTTCAGTGAATGTTTATAATCAACTTCATGACCTAAGTAGTACAGATAATGTATTAAAATGTATTCTCCTTGGTTTTGGGTGTTGAGTCTAATTATGTCACCCATGAAAATAAACAATTTTTCCCATGTGCCAGAAATCAATTTTTTATCACTGCAATTCAAAACTCCATTTCTTTCAGTTCAAGTTCATTAGGAACCAAATCAAAACAGAAATTCATGTTCATCAGATTTCAGTTAGCTAAATTTTAAAAAATTATATTTATCACTGAAATGCATCTGTGTGCCAATGAGAATTCCACAAAATATTACTTATTTTATTCTTTGTTATTATTTTTGAACACTCTTGGAAATTTCTGCTGTGTGAATCATTCAGTGTCTCTCCTTCACTGCTAGTGAAAGTTAGTGAGTTTAGAGGAGAAGCTTGTTACAGACACAATAGACTTTATACTTTTAGGGGAAAAAATTACTGATTGTTACACAAATATTACACACAAAAATTCCAGAACACAAAATATGTACAGTATACATATTTTAATATTATAAAAGTTTTGTTTCCTCTACCCTTTTCCCTAAAAAGGGGAATATTTTTTTGAAAGAAATTAGATTAATGTATCTAGTAAAAGAAATGAATCCTTTACTTATATACAGGGCAGAAATGGTCAAGCATCTCTTACACACAAGTGCTCATGCTTGATATCCCACTCACTTAGGGAGAGACTTTTTTACTTTGATACAGATAGACCTGTCTGTCTTGATAGTCTCAATCTAAGTATAAACTACAAAGCTGATGTGATTTGACACCCTAGATTTCAAATTTGTATTTTTTAGTTTAGTTTTTTAACAAGAAAATAGAAGAGGAAAATGGGAAGTTCAATCACTGACGTGTTTGATCACTGGCACACTGGAATAATATGAAGCAACATAAAGTTTTAGATTTGTAAAAATAGCTATCTTCACCACTAGATAATTAATATTTTTTAAGTGATCTGAAGTTATGGCTACATTTATAGGCCTTGACATTTCTTACAGCTGGTTTTTATAGCACTTTATATACCCAAGAAAGATATCCAACTGAAGATGACTGTCAAACAAAGCTGAGGAAAAGAGAAATAATTGTATTCAGTTTAAGTCTCTTCTACTATTAGCTAAAGAAATAATTTCTTGAGACAATTTATTTTCAGCTTCTAATTAGACTGTCTATATCACATGGCCAATTTCTTAAGTGTATCAAGAAAAACAAGTTCTTGAGAAAGAACTGCAGAGGCTCAGTAAAAATCCAAGGCATCTGGAGTGGGTAGATGGAGAGAGATGTTGAAGAATGAAAGTCCTCAAATACAAAAGAAAGCTTTCAGTCTAATAAAACATAATGTGGCAGCCCACAGATATATTAAACTTAATGAAGTAACCAAAGTAGGTGAAATGTTGAGCATCAATGTTCTCTATTAATACATGATACAAGCATGGTGTGAAAAAGGCCAGAAAGAAGAAATTGTTTAGGACTGACTTAAGAAATTAGTCTTTTTCAAAATGTGTAGACAATATGTAAATAAGGCTAGAATTATGATGATAACTGCTGCTGGATCAAATAGAAAACTGCCGTTGGATCAAGCCTCTGTAAATGCCCTATCCTGACTTGGAGCACATGCCAATGAGAAGCATATGGAAGCCAATGACAACAATAGTGTCAGAAAGAAAAAGTAACTTGTTAATCATCAGTTCTAGGAAAGTTACTATGAGAATTTTAGTTTTCATTATTTTTTTATTTTATTTTATTTTTAATTTCAAGTCAACAATTTGTTTTATTAATATTTTCACTTGTAAATTGGATTCATCCTTGTATAAAATTTAATGATTTATTTTTGTTTTCAAATACCATAATAACACAGTTAGAATTACAACACAGTTTAGATTACACAAAAGAAGGCTTCTGACATCTATCTTCTTCCATTAGACTATTTAACACATAAATGTAGTGAAATTGTAGGTGAAGTTTTAGGTCTAAATTAGGAAATGGAGCTTATTCTTTGATCTTATTTCCTCTAGCAGAAATTTTAAAAAACACATATTTTTCTCCTGGGCACAATTAAATTCCAAAGTATGCTGCCTTTTGACAACTGTGAGTAAACTTTTAAGCTTGACAGAAAAAGTAATTGCATCTCTGCTCTATCCATTGTAGTGCTTTACTTAATAAATAGTAAAATACATGTTAATTCTGGGGGTTTTTAGTATCACTAGGTGCACAGAGATATAATGAAAACGGACTTCTGAATGTTGTTTGAGCTGCACTTTGAGTTACAACTTTGTCACAGTCACTATCCATATTATTTTACTGTTGCCTTCATCTGACTGATTCCTCCAGGCACAACCTCAACATAAATATTAACTGTTATTAGTGTATATAAGGGATAAAGTGATAGTGATGAGAGGTAATAGATGTCTATGCACAATGCATTCTTCATAGAAGTCTCTGGCATTTAATGCTGAAAACCAGCCACCTCAATGCTGAAAGTCAACAGCTTTAAAACAATTTAAACAGGAATTGAAGATTATACACAACTGAAAAAATGGTCAGAACTACAGACCAAACAATGATACTGTTCTTCTGTTCTACCAAAAGAATGCAACCTATTAGATTTTATTGCCATTGTGGTTTTCCCTTTGTAGGCTAGGCCTGGAAGGTAAAAGGCCTTTGACAATTAAGCCTCTTTTTATCAATTTGATATAACATTTCTTAATAGCAGTATACTATTGATAAATTACACTTCATATATAGTCTCCCTATAAAAATTACAAAAATTACATTATGTAATAATTTGACTTTTACACATATTTGTGTAAGAAGGTGGAGGGTTTTTGTTTCTTGCTATTGGTTTTTGAGAAAAACTAACAAATGTCAGTCTGAATTCCTGCTGAAAATATTTTCATTTTGTAGCTTACACAAGCAGAAGAAAAACAGGAAGTTTCAGGTGTATAGACATAACTGCTAAAAAGTTATAGGCTAAGTGTAAACTAATTATCTTTACAGTGAAAAGTGGTTATGGGACAGGCAGAATTTCTTAAGGACTTAATTACTGACTTCTGAGGTATTTCCAACAATACAGACTGAGAAACCTGTGTAGAGGTTTCCCAGATAATTGAAGAGTGGGAATAAGACAGAGAATGGCCTGGGCTTTCCTTTTGAAATCAAGTTTTCACTCAAAGAATCAATAAATTTGGTAATCCTAGGAAAAAAACCCAGACCTATGAAACTGATTCTGCTCTGTCAGCTGTCAGCTCATTGTTGGCTGGTTTGTTGTTTTGTTATCTGATCAGTAACTTCACAACAGGAGATAAAACCTCCATTCTTCACCACCAGGAAAAGGCTTCCACTTTCTGGTTAATGCAGCAAGTTGCTTTGGAAAGACACAGTGGGAGTCATCTCACCTAAGTTTAGCCTTCACAAAATGTCAGAATTGTAAATATATCTTCATTAAGCTAAGGTCAGACATTAAACTCTTCATACTAGTTCCTGGCACAAAGCCAGGAGTCACTATTTAGTGACTCAGCTGCAGCAACACTATAGTTAAAAGAAGCAAACAATTATCTACTGTGAATTTGGGCCTGGCTGCCCTAAGGATCCAGCTGTTAGATGAAGTTTACATTAATAAAATATTTGTCCCTACCCAAGGGCACTCTGAGCAGCCTGTATAAAGAACTCCGGAAAAATGAAAAGTAGATTTGTTCCTAGCAGGCAGGAAGGAAGTTGTCAGGCGGGAAGAGGATATGGACCTGTTTGCATGCAAGGGTCAGTATTTGCTTGCTGGCTATTTCCTCCCTGTCCACACGACAAGAAAACCCTCCGTTTCCTGCACTGGACAAAGAGCAGGAAAGGGTGTGAGAGTTATTGAATGACATTATCATCTTATAGCTTCATCGGTGAGGAAGGCTGCTTACCGAAACAGAGCAAAGAACTCAATTTTTAGACCAGATATAAGCAGCTGAAATTGTTAAGGGGTGCATACTTAATTTCTTTGAATGAATTTAGTTAACATGCTGTACCATTCTTTTCCATAAGTTCATTAGTTCATTAAACTGTGTATGGAACATGCCTGAAGAATTGGAAATATCTACGGAAACAAACCTTAATGACTCTATTTCAAGCAGGAATGTTAAAGACTTCAAAAGCTAACATTTTTAAGGAGCAGCTTCTTTGGTCCTCGTTTGTTTGTTGCTTTGGGATTTTTTAAACTAAAACTGTTAAGACATTGAAGTCTGGCAAACATCTACTCCATTGGATTGCTTGTGTGATCATAGACCTCACCAGCCAATAAATAAAACGACTTGACCCTGGAAATATTCAATCTCACGTTAAATACAAACTTGACTCATGTCACTCATGCCTGAGAGGTTATTTGGGCAAGACAAATTTTTCCTGTGCTTGCAGGAAAGGTCATATGACTAAACCTGTTAAGTTTAGTGATTAAGCTATCCCTCACTAGCAATTTATTTGTGAAAATTATTTTTTGCAGAATTTGGTTCACAACCCTTTTGTTTACCCTTTTCCAAAACTTCATCCTTTTTCACATACTTATTGAAAAAACACATTCAGCTGTAAATACAAACTCAATATTGTACAGAATTGGTTTGTATTGCAAATCAGCAGAGACCCAAAATAGTCCAGATCTGCTACTTTATTCTAGGCTTTCTAAACACACCATGTATGAGTTCTGGGCATATCCACGTAACATGAAGTTATAAATCTGATTTGAATTGCTGTATGCAAAAGACAATGCAAGCTGAAATCTATTTTATAGCATCTAAGTAAAAAACTTATATGACTTAATGATACACATTTCCTTGTGCTACTGGAGAGACATTTGTGTTTACTGAGTGCTAAATTAGAAATTCTGGATGGAGTGGCTGTGGAACACAACACAGTGTACTCCATAAATGTGTTTTCTTCACACACATGTGCACACACATGTGTATTTATTGCATTAATCTACATAATGGCAAACAGACTTCAGAAAGTTATAGGAGGGGTCATTCATCTATAGCAGATGAGGCACAGCAGAAGCATGATGAATTGGTTTGTAGGCCCTGAACTGCAGGGACATAAATAAAGTATCTTCGGGGCTACACTGGGGATCCAGTTCAAAAAACAAAAAAAAAAAAAAAGAGAAAAGGATGATGGAACAAAATTTATTCCTTTCTTTGTTGTTTGGTGCAGGGTTTTCTTTGACACATACCATTTAACTGAGAAATGTTCCTGTGCAGTCATAACTTTTAATGTGTACAGTATGATAAATATTGAATTTGCACCCCTTCATCACTTCCACCACTACTGCAACAATAAACAAGTTTTCTTCAGTTATTTTATAGTAATTAGTCTAATGTCACATGTAGTTTACATTTATATTTATTATATATAGGGCCAATATCATTTATAGTCTTAGGGAATCTTAAATATTGATAACATGATGTATGATGGAATTATTTCACTGCATAATATTAAGAAGATATCTGTGTCCTATTTTATTATCAATGCCATTGTATGATATCCTGTTCCTTTATGCCATGAGCATACTAGGGAAACCAGTTAATAAGAATTTAATTTATGGCACAAATCTTTCATAGCATAGAAATTCCCTAAACCTCATCATACTTAACTGCTATATTCAGGACAAATTAACTGTGTCCTTAGATTAATAAACAGAAAACTCTATGCTAAATAAATTAGATACATATTGTCTATGAGAATGCAATAGCCCAGGTGTTCCTTCATTCTGGTGTAAATCCCCATAGAGAGAATTAGTCCTGAAGTCCTTCAGAGAAAAGGGAGAATCTGAAAATGGAGGGGAAACTCTCTTACTCTTTTGCATCTACCATCTTGAATCATATCACAGCCATATTTCCTCCCCACCCTCACAAATCCAGTGGATAAACAGAAGATCTGCTATATCAAAGAGGCAGCTGAACACAATCATTGCAACTTTAAACTTGCACATGCTTCCTTTCTATGCTGATAGCCTTCAAAGCATCAGAGAGAGGCACAATGTTATCTTGACTGCTACTCTGAAAATTTAATGTGGCTTTTTCATACTGGCTTGATAGGAAAGAGTATAGCAGGTACAAGAAAAAATGTTTTGAAAAAATTGCAACCAATCAAAATCAAGGTAATCCCTGCAGCGAGCCCTGAACCTTTGAAAACCCACATAAATTATATCAATTGTGTGTTCGTGTTCTGACTCAAGTAGAGAGGTAGCTGTGTCTTCTCAGACTAAGCTGTGATCACAGTGATTATGGGAACTCCTCCTGGGGCCTAAGGACAATGACTAAGAGGAAAAACATGCAAACAAGCAAACCAAAACATCTTAAAAGCAGAAAAGATTGGCACATAATGACATAGTCTGAAGATAATATTACCAGCACAGAAACTAGAAAAAGAAGAAAGTCAACCACATTACAGAACAAATTTGTAGGCCAAAAGAGGAAAAACTTTGCCTTCTGGAAAAAAATCTAAAACTTTCCCCAGGAAATGAGTAATTCATGGCTCCTTCTTTTTCCAGGGCAGTACTTTGAACTTTATGAACCTCATATGATTGGAGTTGTGAGCAAAATATTAAGCTTATTAAGAATATCACAACATTCTAACACTGATCACTAAAAAAAAAAGTAGAACAGTGAAAAAGCCCAGTTCTCTTCATATAAGCAATGTGACCACTCTTTAGTTAAGTACAATGTTTCGTGCTTTCGATTTGCTCTCCCACAAGAGCTAAGTTCTCCTCATTTATCTCAGTCCTTTTCTTCATAAAGCATCTAAATGTTTCTATTCTGGTAATGAAGAAACTGAGAAACAGAGACTTCTTTTACAGCAGTACAGTCATTTTGGATGTAGGAAACTAGGCTGAGAACCCAAGTTCCCTCATTTCTAGTAAAACAGTCTATCCAGCGGACCACATTTCTTCCTAGAGTTGACACTGTACACAGCTGTTATACAATGTCAGTTGGGGTTTTATTTTTCTTTCATTTGCACGCCATCTGTCCTGTGAGTAAAAAACAAGAAGCTATTTAAACATTCCTCTCCACTGATCTCTTTCCTTCCTTCCGTCCGCCAATAGGCTGGGGAACAGAATGGTTTTTTAAATTACAGTTTACATAGATACATGGATACACATATAACTGTAGACAATGCCACCTAAGAATCCTGCAACCACTTTAAAAAGAATGCTTTTTTCACCTTTTCCCAGAAAAATACTCTCAGGTTAGGAAAACAATCATGACATTCCTAATCTCCTGAGCAGGGAAGTTATTGAGGCCATTACATAATATCACATTGTTATATATGTACTCATGGAACATGTCCCTTTCTTGTCCTTCCCATACCCTACCCTCTCTTTCTCTTTTTCCTCCCTCTCTCTCTCCCTGTGTCTGTGTGTCTCTCTCTATTGCTGTTCCTCTCCTTCTCAGTAGCCACATTTACTTTTTTGAGTCAGTGAACTGCACAAAAGACTTGTCAAACAAGTATTAAATCATAGATATCTGTCCCCTTGCCACTGCAGCAAATGCCATAATGCCCAGGTAGCAAATATATCTGGTATTATACAGAAGATAAGCTTAATCTTGGACCTTAGCTAGACAAGCTATGACCATTCTTAATACAACAATTATCTCATCACACCTGGCTGCATATCTTCTATTTCTGAAGAAAATTTAGGACTGAAGATGTTGATAAAGGAGATACATGCCCACACCTTAGCACAGCCATCAGAGAAAATAGTTAAGATGAACACAGGTTCAGCTGTGGATACATACTGCTTTTTGCTTAGTCTTCCATAGGACTGTAAGTTAAAGCAAAAAACAGAGCAGTCATCTGTGGGTAAAATCTTATAGTAGTGCAGAAAGATCTGCCAGAGCCCATCTGTTGAAGCTCTTCATCATATGCTTTGGGTTTATGCTTTCTCCTGCTGTGCATAGGCAGCTCTCAGTAGATTGAGGGAAAGCCAAGGACAACACCAGGCAGGTGCAAGGTACAAATCTTGATGAACACTAAATGTGGTTGGGGTGCAGCCCAGTGTATTGCAGGAGCAGGGCTTTCAAAATTTTCTGGTACTCAGCGAGTGCTTGAAGGAGCACGGGTAGATGGGTGCAGCCAAAAGGAAAACTGTTGTATTTGAGTATGAGGGTGCTGTGACCTATTGATCCTGGACATCTCTTGGGAGCTATTGACATAAGAGATGTCCCTTTGTTTTAACAAGATAATAAGTTTTCAGTATGTCCTTGTCCAACAACTGTCCTCTACTTTGGAGCTCGCTCTCTGCTTTTGTTGAAGATATGCAGCTTTTACTGGACACCTGGAAAAAACTGACTTTCTACAAGCATTTAGGTTTAAAATGTGCTTGTGCTTACATTCAAAAGAGAAAAAAGAGTTTCTACATGAGTATGTTTAAATTTGTCATCTGCTAAAGAACATTTATGTTGTATGCCCAAAAACCTGTTATTGATCCGTGCTTGATAGAGGTTTACATTATCAGAGACTGATTTTCAGGGAACTGAACCCCTGCAGCTTATATTGACTGTCTCTCTGAGTAGTCAGAAGTCCTGTAAACCCTACTCCCATGATATATAACACCAATGTATTTCTAAAAGTGGTCTTGTGATAAGTGGGCAAATAATAAGTCATGCTCCTTGCTGCATGTCAAATCCTCATGGCTCCTGATTTCCCTTGGGAATCATGTAATTCATGTTAACAGTTCTCACATACTCTTTAGCAGTGGGAATATGGAGTACCTCTTTGGACTTCAGACTTCTAACTTTTTTTTTCATTAAGAAGAAAGTGATCTTCTGGTTTTCTTCAAATATAGGATGATGTACACCAATTATATCTTTCAGCTATTGGTGTAAAACCCCCAGTACTAAGAGGCAATGTAATTAATATTGCTGTGAATTATCAGATTTTGGTTACTCCATTTTATCACATTTACATATAACTGACTGTGTGATGTGCTGAATCTAAGAGAAATATCTGTTGTTAGCTGTTATGTAAACACTGTTTTTACCTTCTAAGCACATAGTTTACTGTAATGTCCTATATATAGGTTCATATTTCTTCTGGCAAGCAGCTTCAATTTATTAAAATAGATACATTGATGAAAACTTTTCAGAACTTTTAGAACAATTTTTGATTCTTTTCTGGCTTTTACAAATACTCTTAGTTGTGAACAGCATCCGCCATGAACGTTTAAAGGAAAGTAAAATGGAAATTTAGCTTTATTTTGTTGGATATTTTTCATAGTGCATTCTCCAACAACTTCATCTTCATGAAGTTATGTCAATACCTTCAGCCAAAACATAAGGCTTTCATCCAATTTGTATGCTGATCTCCAAAGAGAAAATTTTTGGCTGACAAGGAAGAGGATTTAGACTCTACAAACTTGGCTTGTCTGGAAAATTGTACTATGGGGAAACAGTCTAGACATGCAAACCCTTCTTGCCAGGACTGATTTTTCTTCCCAGGCTCTACATGTGGTCTTTTCTCTACTTCCCATTTTTTGAGTCTTTAATCTTTCTTTCACGTCAAGTGACTATGCATTATTATTTATTATCATTATTTTGTCCATCTCCATCTTCCTCTGAGTATAGCATCTAGAAGACCATGCCTTGTGCTATCAATCTCACTTTTTGAGAGCTTTTTACAATATATTTGATCCTCTTCTTTCATTTCCAGATTAAATGGGCAAATTTATGTGTTTTCTTCATTTCCTTCAAGGGTGAATATACTGCAGAGGAAACCTCCCAAGATAAATTATAATTGAATCATTTCATCTTAGCTGCTAGAGGTTTGGGTGGTCCTGTGGTTTGCAGGTCAAGATATTAGCACATCCTTAGTATGATAAGATACACAAACAGCTACGCCCATTCTGTCCAGGGATGATTCATTTTACAGAGGGGAGGGGATGTTTCCGCAGCTGTCCTGCGGAGGGGATGTACAACAGAAAAGCCCATTTAATCACTCACCATGAGCACTTCCATGGAAGTTCTAAGAGTGGAAGTTTCAAGAGGGACATCTGAATCAGTGTGTCCCCTGGCTGCCCTGCCTCTATCGCTTTACACTGGATGCTCTTTGGGGCCTGTGCTAGCACATTCTAGTCTCTCAGGGTTATGGGTTGTGAGGGATTTCTGCTGCTGAAGGCCTTCTCAAGGAAAGCTCCTTTCACTTCCAGCTCTCAGATGTTTGGCACAAACCCAAAAAGAGTATGGTGCCCCTACTAATTAGTAGATGTTCGGATATTACTAGCCCTGTTTATTGTGTGTCCAATTCTTGATGAACCAATGAATACAAATGATGGCAAAAATACTGTGGAGATGTGACAGGGATAATTCCCTTGATGAAGACTTGACAGATACGTAAAGAATTTTAAACCATGATATTTAAAATAATGAGGCTCTTTGATTAAACAAACAATCAATCAATCAAGTTGCTCTTTTATTTTGTTCTTTTTATTTTTTCAAAAATAGCACTTTTAAAACAGCAGCTTGTTTGGGGTGTTGCAGCCCTACCAATAAAATGCATATAGAAGAGTGTTTCAACAGGGCTAGTTTTTGCAATATTGCAATTGAAAGGCAACAAATTTTGAAGACTGAGAAAGAAACTTTCATTAAAAAGCACAATGACACTTAGGCTATCAACAAATTTCAAGGTGAGAGTGCCAAATCTTTTACCTTTTTCCAGCTCTTTGTTTTTCTGTTCATTCCACATCAGATACCAACTACAGCAATATTGAATGGATAAAGCCAGAGTTCATACAGAAGTGAATGAACTACAAACTACAGCTTGTGGGTCATCTGCCCTCTAAATCCCGAGTTCTGCTTTTAAGCATAAATAAATAGAGAAGAGAAAAAGTGAGGAATATTCTCTTGTAACAGTGTTCCTTCCATTACAAGGGCAAAAGTAGACATTAAAATCAACGCTGCTTTTTGCATGGCATGGAATCATATTAATAACTTTTATTGCTAACTTTTGAGCCACTGCTAGGTGATGAATTCATAATTTTAGCAAAGACTTCTGGGGCTATTGTCTATGTTCACTATCAGCTGTGGCTTCTGTTCTCTTCACAGTGCCTTTCCTACTAAAGGAAAGTTGTGAGTGTGAGAAATCTGCCTAGGAACCATGAGTCTTTAGAGGTAAATCTTCTATTGTGTATTTTATAAGGAAAGCTGAAAATTTGGTCCCTTGACAAAAGCTCCATCCTGTTCTAAAGCAATTTCTTAGGCACACAGACTGTGTGTGAAACTGACTCTAGTTTCAGTGATTTTCTTTCTTCCTTAAATTTGAACAAACTTTAGGATGAGGTTGCTGATCCTAAAACAACTATTCATTTTCATTTTGAAAATACTATATTTTACTTTGTTAAATTTTATACTTGAAATGTTTTTGCAACTGGTCTCTAAAACAAAAAAAGGAAATCACAGCCCCTGTGATCACAGAAAGTGTGTAGGGTTCAGAGCAAAAATACTGTACGAAATGGGAGGAATACTTTGACTGTGAGAGCCATTTCATCAACTCCACAGTGACCAAAAAAGACAAACTTATCAATGGAAAAGCCATGTGAGCCACAAACTTTCACATTTAGCATAAAAACAATGGGTGTCATTTTTTCATGCTTTGTGAACAGCAGAGAAAAAGGTAAGAAAGGACTACAACTGCTATCATAATGATGTTTATAGCAGAAAGCCTTTGCAACTTTATGATCAGAAACACAGGTGACAATGATAATTCGGTCAACTCTTTAGCTGTGAACTTTAACCAAGCCTTGTGTGATCAGAGTTAGGATTTGAATTATGCCACTGAGAGGGTGCAGAAAAGACACAATCTGTTTCTGATGTTCTTAGACATTTCTGATTAGGTTACACTATTGTTATCCCTGTAGGACCAAGCTTTCACACCTGACTAGATCTGGCAGTCTTCCAGGCAGACCACATATCCCTCAAGAGAAAGAGACAGCCTTGTGGCTATGACAAAGTTGTACTGCCCTAGGGGTGTTCTGCAGATCTAGAGACCAGAGAAAGTTACATGTTCAGCCAGGGATATACTAGTTCACAAATGGGGTTAAACTACATATTGCTTTAGTGCCGAGTCTATTGAAAATATTGGAAAAGTTATTAAAAGTTATAATTGGAGAAATTGCACTCCTCTGATGTGTACCCTCCTTCCTTGAGTCATTTTTAGTTTTGGAAGCTCATTTGCTTCCCATTCTGGTCACAGGGGCAGAAAATGTGTGGCTTTCTACTGTCTTCACACTACCTGCAGGAGTAGCTGCTAGAGCATGTCCTCCCTTTTTCTTATGCCCATTTCAGATTTTATTGCCACTAGTTAGAAAAACTGCAAAGAAGCCTTAAAACAATGATCAAACATAAGAAGAAAACCTTATTCCTGTAAATGAATAGGGGGGTGAAAAAGTGATCTCTCTCCACTGTGACCATTTTTCCCATTGGAATCTTCAGAGTTTTGCTCAGACCTGTGATTTTTGAAAGCATAAATCTTTCTTGGTCAAGTTGGATTGACAAAATGCTATTTTAAAAAATCCCAGATAATTATAAAAATGTGAATGTGCTGTAGCACTAAGCATTTCTAAAAGAATGTTCACTAGTTCTGACAGTGTTTTCATCTCTAAATGCTGGGTGTGCTTTCAGGGCAAAGTAGAGTAAGCAAGGCTGTAGCCTGCAGGGGCTGCTGTCATGCAAGAATAATTATACTAGGATGGAACAAACAATCAAACTGTAAGGACAGATGTTGTTTGGTTTTGTTTTATGTTAAGGGCTAAGTTTATGTTCCACATTAACAGAAACAGTATCTTTTTGTGGAAGTCTTGGGATACTTTCCAGAACTGATTAAGAACTAAGGCATATACTTTTCAACATGTTGGGATCTCCTATCTGAGAGGATGTCCTGTTTACATCTTGTGCTTTAGCTAAGTAAGTATGCTGCATAAGTGCTCCAGAAATGAGGTGAAATATAAGAGGGAAAGATGGCTCGAAATGGATTTTCACACAAGTTTGAAAAATGACACTTGCATGACCTCTGTCATCAAACCATTTGGGATTAGTCCTACAAAGGTATATTTTTAATGAGAATAGGCACTCAGAAGGCATAGACCTTGACATCCATGGAATGTATTTCAGGCAGTTTAAAACTTTTTTCATCTTTTCAGAAAGAAAATAGAGAGCAGCTGATAATGGCTCATAGCCAGTCTCATTTTATGAAATGACCTGTGTAGGTAACCAAACATTGATAAATCTAAAACTAGCAAAAAACAGCATCTAGGAATAGCAAAACTAATACAGCAAAAGCAATGGTTTCTTATATTTATCAGCCCTTTATCACCTAAAGACTTTCTGTAGGACAATGGCAGTGTATTACAGAGCACTTACATTATATTACATGAAGGGCAACAGAAAATCAAATTCACTGTTTTAAGGTTGGAATTAAATTTTTTTTTTGCATGGGAGGTGGCTTTTTTTTTTTTTTTTTTTTTTTTAGAAGGCAGAAACATGTAACAAAATGGGAAGACAAAATGGCAAATTCCAAAACCACAATAATTTCAATTTCAATTTTAAGCACAGGCAAAACATAGCAGACTAATGGGAAACTACCTAAAGGAATATAATAGTAAATATCATATGTAGTGTTTCTGCACACCCACAGCTTAACTGCTGTCAAGTTTTGGTACAATTCCAGGAAAAGGAAAAAAATTTAAGGCACAGTTTGATAAAGTGTTAATTTTTAAATGTGTATAGGGAGTTTTTCAACCCTGTCCAAAGGATACTGATGGGCACACTTCTGTTCTCACTGTGACCTCCTGAAGCTAACTAAAATTAACAAATCTTCATTTCACCATCCGGGACTAACTCTCTCTCTCTGTGTATGGATAGATGTATAGATGCAAATCTTTTCAGAATTTTTATATTAGGAATTGTATCCAGGGCTAAAGGCTGAAATTGTTATTCATCTGGGTTTCCACTTGACCTGATGATCCCTACATTGACTTTGGTAGTGTAATATCTTAAAGTTGTGCAGTATCCTTGTGTACAATTGCATGCAAAATGAAGTTCATTGACACAAAACAGTTTGAGATCTGAATAATGTAAAAAAAGACTTTTTTTTTTTACATTAAAAGAAGAGGTGATGGAACTGCTTCAAACAATAACTTCAGTGTATCCATTATACAGAAAGAACTGTCCTGATATGGCATTCACTTTTATTTCTAATTAAAAATTTTAGAAATCTTGATCTTTCTCTGAGCCTTTATGTGGAACTTATCATCCCTGATTCTGAGAAAATGAGAATAGTTCATTGTATATACTATGAGGTCTACCAGTGTTATCTCTGAAATATGGGAACTAGTGGTATAATAAAATGTACTGCAGAACTCTGAAAGCCCTTGATTCTATATTTACCTCTCTGAACAAGCTCACTTTGACTCATAGCTCCCTAATTAGAGGCATAGTCGTTTTTCTTTTCTGTAGGGCATTTTTTTACCCTCACAATACAAGCATACATTTGGTAACTAATACCAGCAATTAGCCTCATCTGCTATGTAAATGAGTGTAATTGCAATTAAATACTTTAGTGGGCCCGAAGGGAAAACATGCAATCATTACAAAGTAAGTAGGAGTACATGGTAAAGGGACTTTTAGAAGTGCTAGAAGTGTTTTTTTCCCTGTGGTGTCTATGGTCCTTTCCATTATTAGTTATTTCTTCAGGAGTTTAGAACCTGGTTGAAAGGATAATCTTTCTCTCTTTCATTGAGAGCTGTGAAAACCACAGAACAAAGAATGACATGTTTTATGAAGAAAAGAGAAATTATCTCCAGGGTGTTCAGAGGATTTTGTGGTGAACATCTGAGCATCACAAAACAGGATACCAAAAGCAACACTGGGAAAGTTCCTGGATTGGGTTTGTTGTCAAAGATTTGTTGAAATCAATGGCTATGACAGTTTTACACTAACTAAATAATTGTGTCACTGAATATGTCTACATTATTTTCTGTCTTCCACGAGAGCTGTCACTGGCATACTGTAGGCAGCCTGTCTGGATGGTATTTGATGGTATACTAAATACAACATAGATATACCAGCATCATAGTGCTGAGCTTGGACTCGATGTTTGGACAAACTGCAAATCAAATTTTGAGTGTGTTCTCCTAAAAACTAATAGGGATGCGTTATCAGATATAACTCAATAATATAAGTATGATTCAAAATTCTCATTTGCATAACCTTTATATGTAATTTTGCTTCTGTGTCAATAATTTTCCAATGTAAAATCTGCCCTTTGAAATTTAATTGTATGTCTCTAATTTCTTCCATTAGTCCATGGAAGGTAATGTAACTATCTGTTGAATCTGAGTTGCTTGAAATTTCTTTAAGACTTGCAGTGAAGCATCTATATTTATTGTGTGTAAGTATCTGGAGAGTGGAGGAAGCCTGGCCAGAACACTATCGAAATGATTCATCCATCTCCTAAGCAGTGTTTCACTGCCCTTTCTTATAGATCATCACTGAGTTACTCATTCTGGCATTAAAAGTCCTAAGGGTACCCAGAGAGATTTCCATGAGCTTTAGTTTTACCACTGCATTTAAAAAAGAAAATTAAAGTTTTGCTAATAAGACATTCTGAGCTGCTATTTTGTTAATAAACGATGTGTTAAATTTTGACCAAATTTAAGCATTGTAGATGCTCATCCTTCTTTCTTGAAAAGATGACTGGGAAGGAGTTACAACTCATTTTTATCTTAAAAATATCATACACAATAAATATATTCATGGCCTGAATTAGCTAGACAAGGTCACAGTGATGAGGCATGCCTGAGGTCAGGATCAGAATCCATATCCACAGGGTCTAGATCGATAGCTAGAGCGTGGTCCTGTCATGGACCAAGCATGACAACACACCCTTGAATCCATCTCCCAGCCAAAGGACGTAGGAACTCCTGCTGCAGCTTCTTCCAGCTGGTTCTTGAAGATCTTCAAAGCCAGCTGGGGCTTCTGAGACAGATCTTCTTTCTGAAAGTTAACCTGGAGAGCACTAACTGCACTCCTAGGAAGGTTTTGGCTCTGACAATCTGCTAGTCTGAATTGTTCCTTTACCTAGAAGAATGTTAAGACTATTTTGTTTATGAAAAGTGTCAGTAGAATAGTGACAACAAACCAATTGAAATTCAGGCTAGGCAAGACAGAAACAAGCTATCAAGAACAGAAGTACCTTTCAATAGAAGTAGGTGCCTGAGTTTATCAGTTGTTGAGATATATTGTGCACAGGAATCAAAATCCTGGTGAATTATTTATCCACTACTTCAATGAAATTTTTCTCTGTGATATATAAAGTAATTAATTTTTCTGTCAGACAGAGTAGTTGTTTGGGCCTATCCGTCTCTCAGGATGACTTCAGAACACCAAGTGCAGTGCAAGTCCCATTAGTTACACTTACCAGGAAAATATTGTTTCTAAATTAGTGTTCCTAGGTTCCCACAAACTGCTTGATGTGATTCAGGAATGTAGTGGGAAATACACTACTTGGCATGGGTATCCCTTGAATAATATCTTTCTCATGTAACTGAAAGCACCCCCAACTGATGACAAAAATACTGCTGTTGAGGTTTAAGTTTGCACAGTAGGTAGGGAAATCTCTCTCCAGTAAAATATTATTTCCTAAATTCAAAGGTATTTTATTTGGTAAACTTTGAAGATGATAACCTATTTGATAGCAGTTTTACACCAACCTTCACAAGATGTTGTGGGTTTTGTACATTATATGGAACTAAATAAAAAGTAGTTAAGGGGCGTTTGGTGCTTTCCAGAATCACTGCTATAAGAATTACGGTTGCATTGTTTATTTTATCTCTTCCACTTAGAAATTGATTTTATATCTTCTGATACAAACACATTCTAGATAGTAGGAGCAGAATGTGCTTATCAGAGCTGTATATACATTTTCAAGAGGAAAAGATTTCCTTAGAATCATAACACTGTTTTCAAGACACTAAAATGAAATTCAGAAAAGTAGCAGTCTTTTTTTAGGACTTGGAACTTAGAAGTGATTAAAGATAGGTTAAGGTTCACCATATTGCTTTGATGACTATCATTAGCAATTGTTTTCTATTCCAGGGACCTTTGAATTTAAGATCTTCCTCTGTTTAATGTTATGCTAATTGCAGGCACAACATATCTTTATAATTGAACATTCTCAATAAAATTTTTGTTTTAATAGTAGTGAAGAAGTTAAAATTAAAAGTGAGTGTTACTGGTTTGGGTCTGTGGAACACAATTTAAAGGAACTGGAATTCAGGCCACAGCTTAGATTGTAAGTTTTAAGAAAGGATTTGCAGAGAAATGTCAGCTATAAGCCCAGTGCTTAACACGTGTCTGGTCTGTGTGAACTTGCATTCACCTTAGACCTGTGGAGCACAAACTTTTTCCTCCAGCCAGCTGCAATAGTCAGCCTGTTTGTAACCTCCTTGTAAGTGGAATTGTTTCAGCCTTTTCCCTGCCGACAGCAAAACATAAACATGAGGCACATTAAAATGGAAACAGGATCCTGGTCCTTTCTGTTTCTCAGTTTTACTTAGCAGTGACCTTTAACCCTCATTAAGATACTTTAGAAAGTTTGGGACTCCTTTTTTTGTATAGCTCATTGTGGGAATATTTAGGTTTGTTATGTTGTTTTTCTGTTCAAAAATATTTAAATGCCTTTGGGCAGTTGTATAAAACATAAACTCCCACATTTACTTATTTTAAAAAAGATATCTGTAGACAATATTTCACAGCATATGCTCGGGTCATTAAAGCCATCCCATAGTTACAAGGCAAACATTGACAAGGCAAATATTTTACTCAAGAGGAGTATCAATGCACACCAAAGTTTTGTCCAGGGCAAAACACACATTTGTATACACGCTAATGGATACTAGCCCTAAAGTATATATTAATTACAGAAAATATCAGATATAGTTGTTTTATCTATGAAAATGTGACTTAGCTTCACGAATACAAAAGTTGTGTGTTGGAATTTGTTTAATGATTTGCAATGTGTGTCAATAACTAGCTATGTCCTCTGATTTGTTTGGCTTAGAAGATTTCTGACATCTTGACAAATATGTGCATGCCTTAGAAACACACAGAAATATGCTAAACATAAGATTCAATTTTAAAAATTTTGCCCAAGGAAGTTTTGAATATCTGAAGTCTGCAATTTCTAATGTTTCAATGGGGAATTCTTTCCCTTCAGTTAGAAAATTAATCATGTTTCCTCTGATTTAAATGTGTGGTACATTTAAAGGAGGAAGTACTTTGAAATATATGTGACTTCTTCTCCCAGAAAAAATGAAAAGTGCCACAGAGAGATGTCCAATAAATAAGGTTTCTAGTTGTTGATGGTACTGTTTGCCTTGTTGGTCTATTTTTGTATGTAAAATGTAGCAAAATAATCTGTTACTAACATGTTTTCAGAAACTGCATTTAGGCACTGACTTATGAAGTTAATTAAACTCATCAGAAAGGAAAATATTAAATTTTTTTCTTTGACCTTCAGAAAATACCTTCCAAGGGGACTATTTCTTCATCATATTTCTTCTAGTAAAATAGCTAGGAAATTTGTTTCTCTTTGTCATTCTCTGGAATTCTGAATTATCACTGTTTTTAAATACAGCTAGAAATCTAATTTTAAAAAATGTTGTATTTTATGCTACATTTTTAGAAAAGCAATTGCATTAAAAATATTTCCCTGCAGTCTTCAATTTGATTTACCTTTTTTCCCTGTTATTTTTCCTTTTCTCTTTATTCTTTTCGGTTCCTTTGCTAAAATGAACAAAAGAAGTAATATAAAAAGAGAGAACTGTAAAAAAAAAGGAGTGCAAAAAATTCAAAACATCTTTGATTTTCCTTTTATATATCAGATGGAGAGATTGTTCCATATTCCCTTTCAAAACAAGCTTTTATAAGGATTCTTTTATATCAATGTAAAATGCTTTATTGTCCTAATTTCTGAGACTGTAGGGTACTTCCTACAGATGCTGTGCTTTTTCAGATGAATTTTGGTACTATTTTTTGAGGTGTTGAGAATTCTCCTTATCTTTGATTGTATGTTTAAAAAGCTAAATGCTTTATTGTTTAAAATGCTTCCATTTCCATCTTCAAACCTTTTGGTTTCAGTACCTACTTATTAGCTCTTATATTTATCTTATTTAATGCGATTAAATGAAGGCAAAACATTATGTCATATCTTTTATTCTGATATTTAAATATTTTGGACATTTTAATCTGATTTATTTCCCCTGCTTGTTTTAGGGAGGTAAAACAACACTCTGCATTCAACAATGATTATAGTGAAATCAGGGGTGAATTTGACCCTACCTCTCCAAATTTGCAAAATTAAAGAGTTCATGTTAAGTATCTGCTGAAAACTGATGTTCTTTTTCCACAGTTATATATATATATATATATATATATATATATATATATATATATATATATTTACTAGTGAGGTACAGCCTTCCAGATTTAGTACAGATCATCATAATCCATAAATTATATGTCCATTAATGGTAACATTTTCACTTTTGTCTTTACTGATATTTGATGGCAAAGATAAAATTCTTCATCAATGATTTTTCAGGTTATAGCTAGTTCAGAAAAGAAAAACCAAGAATCTTGTGCGATGATACCTTTTAAAAAGTGACCTTGTCAAAGTGGGGCATTCTGACTTCAATTAAATTCAGAGTTAGTTGGTCCCACAGGTAATGCTAGAATATATAATGTTAGCTATTATAAGAATACTTTGCAAAAGTAGTTTAGAAAAACCTAGAAAGAAAACCGTTTATGCTGTGCTGGTTTGTAGGAAAAAAAGAAGGAAGGCTTTACCTTTATATTAGTAACCATTTATGAGGTCATTTTTGGAGTGTACTGTTACATAAAACATGAGGTCAGCAAGTAAAGGTAATTAAATTTTAGTAGGAGCAAGAGTCACCAAAAGGTTTTTTCTTTCATCCTACCCAGTCTAAAATAGCCATACAATACACCATTAATATTCTTGGAATTGTTAATTATTTCAACATGAATAGAAGTATCAGTGTTGCTAGCTTATTTAATACCCTCCTGGAGATTCCTGAAGAATTTATGATTACTTTTATTATTTTGTATATTCAGGAACAACAAAACTTCAAGAAAATCAACCTAAACATGAGCATACATTTCAGAGGAAGCACCTGTTTTTCTCCTGGATGAGAAATTTTCTCTGGAAATTTTTCATCAGAAAGTGCAATTCAACTCATTTCAAGTAATGTCAGATGAACAAACCTCTTTCCCTTAAATTTTCTTCCGAAGAAGATAACATTGTTCTCTTTTGCTCTTTTAGTTAAAACTATTTATTTAATATTTTAATAAAATTTCTGCGTATCAGAGAAAATAGTATTTAAAATTTAGTATTACACTGTTCTTGTATTAATGAGAACCCCCAATTTTATCATCATAAAATATTTTAATTTTAAAATTTGAGACTTTGGGAAAATTTGGAGCAGAAAAAAAATCGAAATCCTGGTGTTTCCCCTGAAGCTTATAGATTATTTTTCTACCACCAGCATAATTCAGTATTTCACTACTCAGTATAGGACCATTTACAATTTTAAAAATTAGGTGTTCTAGATTTACAGTAATGCACACTACATGTAAGGCTTGTGAAACGTTCTATTTCATGGAAGTGTGTATTGACACTTCTAAAGTTTAACTGAGCTGAAAAATCAAATTTCGTTTTCAGTTTCTAATCCAACTGTGCTTCTCAGGAAATAATATTCTTCATTTTCTTCCTCAGAATAACCTTTAATGTTTGGGAGAAAATTTAATGTTGGCAATTATATCTTTGATATATCTAAATCTCTATCTGCTATCTTCAGGCAAAAAGATTTTTCCTCCAATGGACTTTTAACTTTCAAAGAGGTGATGTTTAAGAATGCATCAAACCTTATGCAAAACTGTGTTGACAACCAGATTTAAAAAAAAAAAGGTGATTTAGCAGATGTTGTACAGTGTGGCGCAGCAGCACTTTTTAAAATATATTTTAACAGCTATTGATTATAATTTTTAATAATGTGGTGTTCAATAGATGTTTCTTTGTTCTGGTTTTACGATAGTAGATCTAGTCCCATAAATTGAGAGGGTGCTCTGGATTTGTTTCTGGTAGGTTGAATTGTACTGTGAAAGGAGAGATTTTATTTCTCTCCTTTGTTTGTGTTCTGATTTAAAAAATTCCAAGCAGATAACAGTTTCAATAAATATTTTTGCCCCAATCTGGAAGTAGAATTCCTGATAAGCATGACGAAGAATCTCATTGTATGGATTTTATTTGTCCCCATTTGATGCTTGTATAAAAATAAACATCAACCATGCTAGATTCCAGAAGAAATAACAGGATTTCTTAACCATCTACAGAGAAAGTGACTATTTATCTAGTTTCTCTACATGGTCTCTGATAGCACGTAGAATTTTTAAGCTGGTGGATTTCCACTGTGGACTTGAAGCATGTTAAGTATTTATGGAAAAGATTTATTGAATTCCTGGGGTATCTCAGTAGGAAGAGAAGAAATTGCTTTGAATTCTGGTGCAACCCCTGATCTGATAATTTTCCGTAATATTCCTCAGGTAACTCCTTACCACCCACATGTACTGTGAGATCCCTTGCTGTGTTGCTTAGTAATTCCAGGCTGGTTGATATTCCTATTGCTGTGACAAGTTTACATGTCTGACTTACAGGTACTACCTCCTCTACTCCTGTGACTAGACTGGAGTTTAGTGTGGAGAGGTCAAGAGTGGAAAGAAATGTATACTACTACCCACACTTTCAGTGTGTCCTTTAAAAAGTATGTATAACATTCAATTTGTCTTCTTTTGGTAAAAAAAAAGCTAATAGTTCATTGTCAGTGACTAGTGAGGTCATAGTTGCATAAAACTGCTCATGTCAAGTGAGATAACAAAAAAAAATTAATTCTGCATATTTTAAATAGAAAATGCAACGGCAGTTATGAAAATAACACTTTCAGTATGAATTAGTGCAAGTAATCTCAATAGAAGCCAGGTGTTGTTTGACCAGTTTCATCTTATTTGGCATTTGGGAATACCTTTCAGTCATGAGAAGCACGGGAGCATCCTTCTCCATAACTGTACAGTGAGCATGAAGAATTTCAGGTTACTGAACGTGTAATATGAGCAGCTAAACTGGTAACACATTTTCATGATTGTACATTGTGATGATGACTGGACAAGTATTTTTGTGATTTGATACTGCTTCTGGCAAAGTGAATGAATGCCAAGATTGCCAGAGCATCAAAGGAAGCATTTTTAATTTAAGTATGCATGCTGAGATGCAGCTGTGCCAATACATGCATATTTATTGGATCTGACCAGGAGGCAAATGCGCAGCTAATTAAACCACAGTAGTGCTGGCGAAGGTTTGAATCTAAAGGCCTGGGTTGTTGAAGACAGCTGAGATGATTTTGGTGGATATAGAAACAATTTAAAAATAAAATAACCCTAAGCAATGTTAAACTTGGACACTGATAACCTGGTACTTAGTTTTCAAAGGGATCAGGAAAGGCTCTGGCAGTAGGCAAGGCTCAAGAAAATCATATTTACAATATTTCCATACAATTCCATGTTTTAGTTTAGGTAGCTACTAGATGTTGCATCAGGATGCTATGACCAAGGTAAGCATATGAAATAGTTTAGGCTCATATTTTGGTGAGCCATGTTAGCTGAATTATAAACAGGACACCTACATCTTCCCAGGTGCAAGTAAAGTGTCTCTTCACAAAAGTTTCTTCTCATTTACCAGCACATAACAGATAATCTAGTTTCAGAAAGTCCACTTCTATGGAAATTTAGGAACAGTAGGTTTTCTAACTATTCACTACTCTGTGGAAGTTTTGCAAGAGGATGTGTGGTATGATGTTTTGATTTCTGAGAGGAATGTCTGTGCACTAGAAACTGTGCTGAGACACTGCTTACCCCAGGGTAGCTCAATGGCTGACTCTCAGCCTGCACTGGACTTCCAGGCCAAATTTTAAACAAGTGAAAATTGCATGAAAATAATTTATTATTCTTGTAATTTACATGAATTTTGAATCTTTATTATTCCAGGTAAAAACAGCATATTAAAAATGAGAATTTGTAATACATTCATAATCCCAGGTAGGCAGCATCACCAGCCTCAGGCTTTAAAAGAGTCTGTTTGCATACACTTCCTAGTCACAAGACTGATTTAAAATTCCTGAAGTTTAAAAATAAATGCATAAAAAGAAGGCTTTATTATTATTATTGTGTTGGCATTTCAGCCTTAGGGTACACATTTTTAAAGGCTTACTCCATGACCATGGAGACAAGTGATACAATTAAAAAAATTAATAAATGAAAACTGAGTTTAGAAACTAACATAATGATATGACTATATAAACAGAAGTTGTAAGAAATGCATAAAATCTTTCAATACAGAGAGTAAAATCAAGAGAACTGGAGCAGGTACCCATTTGATTGGGATATTTTACCCCTTCTCATGGGATCTTATTCTATCCTTTCTTCCATAAGTATAGTTAGTAAATTGGTCATTGAATTTTTTATCCCCTTTGAGAAGGCTGTAAGGAAGTGTCCTATCTGTTCCCCGACAGACTGTGCTCAGATCAACTTACTGCCTTGGAATTTAACTGAGAGAAGGAAGGGAGGAGACAGGAAGAAATAGCTGAACAGAAATTAAATAAACAAATAAATTCTGTAGCCTACTATAACCAAAACAAGATTGAGCATGATTTGTTCTTTCTGCTTGCCTATGTGAGTTGTGAGGGGGTTTTAATTTTTTTTTTAACTTTATAGCATAATATGTGTAGTCTAGCAAGCAGTTACTTTTCACAGTGAGTTATTCTGAATAAAATGTTGATTAACCAGAGAAAATCAAACTCTGAGAACCAGTATCATTCCTTCCTAGTCACAGACTCCTAGCTTGTTTATTTAGTGTCACCCATAGTCTGTCATGGCTGACCTAAAACTATCAGAAACAGCCACAATTGCAGCCAAGCATAAACAAAAATCTGAACTGAAGGTGCAAGGGGATTGCCATTCTAAAGATAAGATCTATTGCTATAATAGCCCTTGATTATGATGACCAAATTAAAAAAAAATAAAAAAAAAGAGAAAAAAAAAGAAGAAAGAGAAGAAACCAAACAGCAAATATACAGACACATTTCTGTTTATTTATACATGAAGGAAGGGAAACAAATCATTTACAAAGAGGAAGGCATATAGGGAATAGGGTTTCATTACATGTCAGTGTTTCTCAACAGTTTATAAAACATGATTTTGTGAAACTAAAGGTTTGCTTGTGGTCTTCTCTGTTTGCTTAATGACATTTTGTAAAGTGATAAAAATCACACAGAGATGGCAGAGAGAGAAAGGGAATCTGCCAGATGGTTATCTGTTGGTAGAGTGTTTTTCACCCTTCCTTCTACCTACAGCACAGAAACCTTGGTTTTACACTGAAGACAGATTTGCATTAGAAGATACCACATATGAATAAAAGCCTGATATACTAGGCTTCAGGTGTGTGAAAGATTTGTAAATTGCTGGTGACACAGGTAATGAAGGTGAATCATGTGTGACAAAAGCTGACTACTTATTTAAAAGATGTGATTTTCAGACAAGTTTCAATTTTCATTGTAATCAGTTTCTCTGAATTCATAGGGGTTTCTTTAAAAATAGGGAAGATTGAAATAGATTTAAACATGAACTTTGAACATCCTGATGTATAATCACTGCTACTGTTGCGGGAAAAACTGTTTGCAATCCTCTACAGTCATTCCAAGGGCTTGGTCACTTGGCCATTTTAAAGGTCAGTTCCTGTCTTTAGCTTAATTCTCAGTATCTTGCAAGGTTTCATTCATTATTTTTTAAGTAAATGAAATCTTCAAAGCTTAAAACTTCAGTGAGGGTAGTTGTGGGACTTTGTGCTATAGAAGAAATATTCTGCACTTCTATTGACATTTGCTGAGCAGATTAAAGGAGGGAAGAGTAATAATGAGACAACTCTACTAGTAAACTTTTTTCAAATGTGTAAATTCAAAGGTCTGTTAGGAAATAGATGAGAAATTTTTAAAATATGCGTATTTCAGAAATGATTTTGATTTGACCCATATTTCTTAAAAACTCCTGAAAATATAAGTCTTTTTTTTTTCAAATTAACAAAACCTGAGATATGTCATGGCTCAATTCTTCTATATTTCCTCTCTATCTTCCTTTTTTAATTTCATTATTTTTCTTTATCAACCTACATTAGCTATACAGTAGTATCAATGGTCTATTCAATGGCAGCCCTTAGACACAAAGTACCCAAATGCTACTCATGCATCATAGCTTCTCACATATTAACAATTGACTTAAACATTGATTTTTAGGACCTGCCTTATTCAAAAAACCTCTGTTTAATAATTATAGAACAACATTAACTTTCACTTGTAATCCAAACTAAAATTCTTAGGTATTAGTTTAGTCTGTCACCACTTTGGCACAGCGATAAGTATCTACCTGACCTTTCTGTTTGACTGGAAAGAACTCCATTGTTCTGAGTTCTGTATAGGAGAAATGCCCAAAGTATTGGCAGTTTAGGTATATTGGTAAAAAGCAAGCAAACAGATGAACCAAAACCCACCTCCCCTCTTATTTGGTTTTAAAATTAATTAAAATTCTGCTTGGAATTAATGTGAGGTATGTCACATTTACTTGTTAGTTCTTCCTCTCTTTTCTTGCCCTGCAAAGGAATATATCTTGATTCTGGTCTACAACAAAATGCATTTGGAAACCCTGGTCTTAAAAAAACTTGACCGATCTACCAACTAACCTAAAAACCAACCAAAAAAAAAGTGGATATAGCAAAGACATCAAAGAGTAGTATATCATGGAAATTTCAAGTTAACATTTTGTAATTTCCCAGAAAGGGAAAACTTTCTGGAAAAGTCCCTTGAGACAAAAACAGCATGCATGTGTGCTGAATGTATGCCCAGAAATACACTCTTAATGAAAGGAGCTTGTAAATGTTTTGAGATCCTTAGGTGGAATGTATTATGGAAGTGTTAAGCATTCATCTATTCTTATTTATTTCATTATAGGGGAAGATACCAGTTTGGGAGAAGCCATGTGAAATTTGTTGGTGATATTTATATACTCAAAACATAACATTCCTTATAATTTTCATTGTAAACACTGTTATTAGGGTCTGTTGTGACTGTCCAATGTTCATCTGCTGACAGGGAAAGTGTCTTTTTGAAATTGTATGGGTTTTATTGATCCACAAATAGATCTTGCCTACTTTTGGTGGGTTAAATAAGGAAAGAGGAATTTTCTCTGGTAAATAAACCTATGTAAGTCTGATCTGAAGCTCCCTGAGTATCTGCAAGCTGGCTGAAGGAATACATTTCTTCCCCCATTACACCTTAACTGGCAGCAGTTTAGCCAAGACTAGCAGGTTTTTGTGGCAATCCATCTTCCTGGGTTACTGACCAGGACCAGGTTTGGCTGTAGATTTGAGTATTCTGCTGAAAGCAAAAACTTAAAAGAATTTAGATATCAAGGTACTTAGCATGAATACATGCACTTTAATAAGTTGGCTGCAGTTGGTTTTCCATGGGAGAAAATGTTAACCTTTGCTCTTCTAGCACTTGCTTCTTCTGGCACTTTTTCTCAGTGAGGACATTTGTGAAGCTAGGAAAGATCCTGGAAGGAGAAGGAATTAGAACACATGCACAGCTCAGTGCAGAGGTGAAATATAAGCTTTCAACAGTGTAGAGCCGCAGTTCTATACTGTGGCTGAAAGTTGTTCACCCTTGAAAGCTTTTCAGTGGTCAGGCTGAAATATGTACCTTGGTGAGCAACTAGTGAACAAGTGTCAGTAGCAGTAAAAATGCTAACACATTTCACAATTCTTTTGGCTTAACACAGACAAGCATGTTTACTGAGGTTTATTTTGCCAAGGTACTAAATAGATAATGCTGGGAATACCACATAACTGTATGTTGGGTACTGACTCTATACCATTATTTATTCCAAAGCCTCAGAGTCAGTTCTTATTTGCAAATAACTTGGGATAGCAAGCAGCTGATGAATAACGATGCCCTGCCATTTTTCAGTATATATAGCATCCTGCAGCTTCTGTAAATATATTTAGAATTACTTTATTCACTATTTAGTGATTTCATTCTCCTACTTACAAAGCATGATTTATTTTGGGCCAGTGTAGCCAGTAGCCAGTGAATACACAGGTTGTGTGTATTCTTCTACAATTTCACTACTATCTATGATTTTCAAAAGGTGATTTGCAAAGAATATGTTGTGTAAAAAGGCAGTGGCTCTTCAGCTTTTGTTGCTGCTTCTCCATGTTTTCTGCTGCCTCATTGCAACAAGAAGTAAAAGTACAACATTCAAAGGGTGGGGGTTCTTTAGCAAGTAATTGTTGAAATTGCCATAGACAGGTAAAACGATTGCAAATGAAAATGAAGGAGCCTATGATAGAATCTCTTCATTAATACAGATATTACAGGATATCATGTCTAATTTCAACAACTTGTTCTTTAAAAAATCAAGTTACTTGGTCACTGGAAATATAAAACAACTGCATAACATTATTTACCTTTGTAGCAGAGCCTCCTTATTCTTTCCACTCATTAAAATATATAGAGAGGGTCTGACTAAATTTTGGTTCATCGTATTTGGCTAAGTCTTAAAAACAGGAAAACTTTGTGTTAGTTCATCTGCTGCGGCAAAACCAGTAAACATATGATTATATTTCTCATTAGTTATTTGGGATTATTCTGATCAAACTAGAAGAAAAGTTTTGATTTGTTTGTTTGTTTTTTTAACTTACACAATTTTTTAGCTATAATTCCCTGGTTTTAGAATTTTATAACTTGACAGGAAAAAAGTGATTTTGGTTGAAATTGTAGACAAGGTCTCAACTGCAAACAACCACTTCACTCCAAATTTCAAAACACTGTAATATTCAGGTAATACAGCAAATCATAATGAATCCTAATTAGAATGGGATGCCTCTTAAAATGGACAAGTTTCTTCAGGAATTCAACCAGTTTAAGAGACAGTTTAAGCTGTGTTAGTTCAGGAAGCTGCCAGTGCCTGTACCTCAGCAAAGCATTGCACCCCATGCTTACCTCAAACATGTGACTTGGTTCCTGGATCATGAGTGAAGTTCAGAGTACCTTTTGAGTTGAAGGTTTAAGCCCTTTGGTTCAAGAAGAAATTCACTCTTTTTGTGGTTTCTGCTAGGCTTAGACTTGTAACAATATGAATGTACACTAGAACCCAGAATTTCATTAAATCCTTTCTATGACTAATGTGATAAAATTACTGATTTATGTGGAAGCAACTCCTGATATGTGTGACCTTCTCCCATTCTTGTTCTTTATTAAGTATGCTTATTCATCCAGCCGTATACGCAGATAAGGATGCTTCTTTGAAAACAGGATTAATGTTTCTTGAAGTACCTTGTATTCCATTAAAACTGGACAATTAAGAAGGCTTGTTTAAGCAAAACAAGCCATATTCTGGTCTTGATAGACTAATGTCTCAGCAAGATATTCATCCACAACTGATTAGAAAATAATTTTTTGAACCTGTTTGTTCCAGAAATAATGTTCTTTGTCCACACCAAAATCCTTCTACCTTCCATAAAAGAAAATCATTATAATAAAACATAACACTTATTTATTTCAAGTAAGTTTCCTAGATGAATCATTCTTGAAATTTCATGGCAGAATGATGAATAACAAAATTTCAGAGTACAACTTTTGATTTAAAGTTTCTTTTGCATTTTGATCTAATGTTAAGAAACATGGCTATTAAATTTTGAAATTTTCTCAGAAAAGCTTTTTCTTGATTAATAGGTGCAACAAAATTGAAACTTTTTAGAAAGTAAATAAAACAGTGGTTTCTCAGTTTTGCTCTTTTTCCCTTGTAACACACTGCATAAACATACCTACAAGCAGTTGTAAAAATAACATTCAACATCATATGAAATTCTTTCCTAATACATCAATATTTCACTGAGGCTGCAACTGTGGTAAATATTTCTCTCCCTTTCTGCTCCCTCCCTTCTCCAAATCTTGGGTGTTTTCTATGATTCTGTGTCATTGTGAGTAAAATGTCAATATGTGTAATGACACAGCACAGTGAAAACACATATTTTCATATTCATGTAAACTCATGTAATTGTAAATTAGGCTGTGCCACCCGCTATCATAACATACTTCATGTGAAAAGATGCTAAATTTACTTGACCTACTTTCATCTTCATGTTTAGGAAACAGGATATAAGAAGTAAACAAAGTAGTTGTGCCTCATGCAGGAGATGATTATTGTTTGAATTTATGATTCATGCCTTGAGCAAAATTTTGTTCGTGGTCTCATTTGCAACCATAATTTATATCTTTACTAGGGATATACTGTGTATTTGGGAGGTTATATATTAGGCATGCTTTGTACTGGAACAGTTTCCTAGCTTTGGGTATAGTATTTTCTATGTTTCTGGTAGCTATGAAATTTTTTGGCATAATATTTATTGTAGTAAATATGGAATTTTAAATTTTTTTTAGAATTGCAATTCCCCTTAGGTATGTCCTATTATATTTACATCAATGCACTTGTTACAGCTAAATCAAGCTAGTATTTGAAAGATTTAATCCTACAAACAACAAGTCATAAATGCAAGTATTTACTTTTTCAGTATTTCACTAGCCACAGTGTTCAGTTTCTAATCATGAGCATTTCATTTCATTTAATTTGTATTTTTAACTCAATCTAAACAAAATATAGTTAAACATTTCTGAAGTCTAGTGAAGTCAGTCTCTTTTCAGAGAAGGATGTTAATTACAGAATTGTTCTATTATCTGGTAAAGCAGATTAAATAAATTTAGATCTGTTAAATGAAAATCTATGAAGGATGTAGATTTGGAGAAAACCTTAAAATAAGATGGAGGGGAAACAATAGATTGCCTAATATATAATAATGCACCACCACAAACCAGTCATTTCAAAATGGACTTTTCTATCTTTAATGTTTATGAATCTATTATTCTCTTTGGATTGCTGTTCACTGTGACGTTCCTGTGAGCAGTCAGATAAAGTCACAACCGAGAGAATCACAGATGATATGCCTGATCCTTTTTCTTTCTTTTAGTGCATCTTTCCTTCCAAATCCAGATTCTTTACAGATAAAATCTGGTTTTGAGTTACAGAAACACAGTTACTAACCCTCAGGTGGCAGGACTGCAATAATTTCACATTTGTGTTTTTTCTTTCAGAAGGTAGAAAATTCTAATCATACCCTGAGGAGTACAGGGGTTTTAATTAGCCATGGGACACCCATGGAAATCTATACTCTGGGCAGACTGCACACAGATCCTGACACCTCCAGCAAAAAGACACAAGGTCTGACCCTGTCCCAGAATTTCTGAGCACACTGTCTGCCCCTATACCAAATTCCTGAAAGAGTGGTGTTCAGGAACTGTCAGTGGCCTCCTTTTCTTTGCCTAAATCATGGTAGTGAAATTTAATGAAAGCAAGGTGTGTTGTATTCAGTATCTACTAGCTCTACCACTAGTCATGCAATTCTTTCTTTCACCTCCTAAATCTATGGACTCTCAACTTCATTAAATGATTAAGGAGACCTTAGACCTGTCATGGTGCCCAAGAAGAATGCAGTGAAGATCTCTACTTGTACCCTCACCTTTATTACTCTTCAAGGCCAGAAAGAAAACCAGAGCAACCAGTATCTAATGGAGAGTGAAAGACAAAATTGTTTGTCTTCTTGTCCTCCTTCCAACCTTCCACTCCACTGCTGTGGAAAAAAAAGAGGGTTCCATGATGGTGGTCAAGGTGGAGATGGTGACCCCATTCATTATTCTCAGATGGAAGTCTAGGATGAACTATTTTCTCCATCCTTGCTCTGCTCCTTAAGAGAACTGGGAAGCAGAAAGCCTCACCAAACCTGTGTACTCAAAGACATTTATACATGAGAGAGTAGAGTCTTACTGACTAGATGTAGTCTAAAGGAGCATGCCAAATTACTTTTCCAAGAGAGAATCATTTCACCTACTTGTGAGAGCTAAATTTCAAGAATATTAAAAGGATGAAAATTACTGCATGATAGGGAGCTGCCATTGTAATATATGCTGCTTAGTGCTTGAACATTGTAACTGTCAGGCTCATTCTATTATGAAAAAGGGAGTAATTTAACATTATTTAATATTCACAATATGCACATATTGAATGGAACTGTATGTAGAATGTATGTAAGTAAGGCCCTATTTCAGCATAAATGAAATTTTAATCACAGGAATACTCCTATTGATTTTAATAGGATAACTCTTATTCTCACTTTTATGCATATGCATAATAAATAAGAAGTTATTAATGAATATGTTTAAAAATAACTCTGGTATTACTTTCAAGAAAATATAGAAGATATTCTAACTTCTCAAGTGCTTCTTATTTGTGGGATTGATTCTCCATTTCACATTGCCTACCAATTCCAGTTTTATTCTGTTAGCTATATCAGGGCCTTCCTTTGGCACATGAGAAGCATGAAAATAAATGAGAACAAAATTTACTTTAACTGGGGTATTTCCCAACTACTGAAGGTTTATTGCCATTATAGCAAGTTAACTCACTAGTGCTCAGATAGGAAAAGTAGAAAATGTGGGAGGATGTGTATACCTTGCAGATTGATACTTGAAATATACAAGACATGACAAATAGTATCATGATTTATCTTGATGTTCTGGTACAACACATTAGGAACATCAGTTGCTTTAGAAAGGTGCTCAAGAAACCCCTGTAGGTTCTCCAAGGATCTAAAGATTAACCAATAAATCCTATCTTTTTTGAACTTTGCCTGCCAGAACCATTTTTGTCTACTTTGAATCCTGTCAGGTTTCTGCTTCTGCATTTTGTTCAGTGATTGTAATGCACTATGCAGAGATATCTTTGGGAGTAAAAAGTGGCACCTAAGATTTGCTCACCCTTCTGTGGTCTCCAGCCACACCATGGCTGCATAAATAAGAGCCTACCAGCTTGTTCTTTACTACACCCTGTTTATCTTGCTTTATTTGCTGTATAACAGTAAAGCATTGGCAGATTAGTAGAAAAATATTTTATTTTATTTTATTTTATTTTATTTTATTTTATTTTATTTTATTTTATTTTATTTTATTTTATTTTATTTTATTTTATTTTATTTTATTTTATTTTATTTTATTTTATTTTATTTTATTTTCAGTTTAGAAGTAAATCTGTTTAGGAGCTACTTTACTCCAGTTAGGTGAATTATCTTCTTAGTAAGGACTGTAAGATTGAAAAGGAGGAGAACTTGCCAGTAGTGACAATAAAATAGCAATGTTGATTTATTATATGAACTATGTATTATTTATAAATAGAAGAACAATGACAAGGCCAACTTAAAGGTGTAAATAGAGATGGTTATTCCCAAACAGATTTTATAAAATTAATTTTCTAGATTATCACAGCAATATTAAGAAAGTGACATGAAGATATCCGAAGGCATTAAGTCTAATCACCCATGTTTCTTCCACAGAATAGGAAAATTGTGCCAATATCTTTAAAATGACAGGCTTAAATGTCTGCATTAGCAGTGTAAATTTTGGACTTCAGCAAGTATTTTTAATGTTACTGCCTTTACATAATTACCTTAATGTGAAAAAGGCATATCATGCTCCATTGCTCCTTGTGTATGCTTTAAGAAAAAAAAAATCTTTGTATAAGAAGCTTCTTAGCTTTAATTGAGCAAAAGAGTTCATATGGGGTCTGGAGTTTCAGCTCATAATTTCTGTAGACAGGTTAGGTTGCTGTGTGATGATCCTAATTAAATTATATAAAAGCATTGAACTAGATAAACCAAAGTAGCCGCTCCATCAGTTCACCAGGTGGATTAAACTTGTGCAGGAGCCTGAATTTGCTGGTAGTGTTCTGCTCCTTTGAGCGCTGAGTGCGCTGATGTTGGCACTTTTGGTCCATAGGTGGCAGCATTGTCAGGGTTTGTGGCGGCTCAAGATGCTGCCAACAATTTTATGCTCTCTCCAGACCTCCCCCACTCACAGCGCTGTGCGATCAGGGCTGAGTTAACATCATTACATACTCACGTCAGGTGAAATAAAATGGAGTGAAGTGTTTGGGCCAAAAATTAGGCTGTGTTTCTTCTGAGGTTTATTTTTTCCTATTCCTTTCCCTCTCCCTTTTCCTTTTCCTTTTCCTTTCCCTCTCCTTTCTCTTTCTCTTTCTCTTTCTCTTTCTCTTTCTTTTTTCCTTTTCTTTCTTTCTTTCTTTCTTTCTTTCTTTCTTTCTTTCTTTCTTTCTTTCTTTCTTTCTTTCTTTCTTTCTTTCTTTCTCTCTTTCTCTCTTTCTCTCTTTCTTTCTTTTTTTCTTTCTTTTTCTTTCTTTCCTTTTCTTTTCTTTTCTTTCTCTTTTTTTTTTTTTTGCTTTGCTTTGTTTTGTCTCTCCTCTCCTCTCCTCTCCTCTCCTCTCCTCTCCTCTCCTCTCCTCTCCTCTCCTCTCCTCTCCTCTCCTCTCCTCTCCTCTCCTCTCCTCTCCTCTCCTCTCCTCTCCTCTCCTCTCCTCTCCTCTCCTCTCCTCTCCTCTCCTCTCCTCTCCTCTCCTCTCCTCTCCTCTCCTCTCCTCTCCTCTCCTCTCCTCTCCTCTCCTCTCCCTCTCCCTCTCCCTCTCCTCTCCCTCTCCCTCTCCCTCTCCCTCTCCCTCTCCGGGAGTCTGGATACTGAGATTTAAAGGTTATTTTCATGTGAATGCACCAAAATCTCCACCTCATCTAAGGAAAAGAATAAAACCGTAAGACTGAGACACTTGCTGTCTGTACAAACTTGACTTGGCATTCATCATACTTTCTTTGTTATGGAAAATAGAACCTTATTGGGAAATGATCTTCCCTTGTGAAGTACATTTCTGTGGGAGTCATTACCCTCTTAGGCTTAAAATTCATGACTTCCAGATTTCTCATGTGTGTATTTATTTGCATCAGGACAGAGATTTTGGGAAAGATTGGGGTGGGAGTTTTTTTGTTTTGTTTTTGGGTTTTTTTGGGTTTTGTGGGAGTTTTTTTGTTGGTTGGTTTTTGAGAGCTTGAGCAGTCCTAGTCATTAGATCAGTCTTGTTTCCACTGATCTTTTGGCAAACTATCACAAAGCAGAAAAAACCCCTTCATTTCATAACACTTGAAGTTTTTTTCAAAATACACTGACATGGAGTATAATTTTCCTTTTTTTAAAGATTTAAATCAGCTTTGTTTATGTCACTTCTTAAAGTTTGCAGAACTTTAGCAGAGTATAGACATCAGAAAGATTAAGCAGTGATGCCTTTTACATTACATATCTTTTAATGAACTATTTTCATTATATTTTTCTTTCTGTGCCATCTTCTTTGGTGTTGTAATTAAAGATATCATGAGGTCATACTTTTTCTACTCCTCATGCCCTTTTCCCTCTTTCATTTCCCCAGGGAAGGAAATTCTGAAGTAGAGGTTGAAAAAATGGTTTCAGTATTAAAGAAAATATAAGCCAAAGTAGTTTCCTTAATAAATATATTTAGATGTATATATTGCATTTTCCAGAGCTAGTACTGATGTTAGGACCAGATCCTTAAATAAAATAGGACCTCTGTAGTCTCTGGAGAGAACATGCATAAAGCAAAGTAAATGATTTTCTGTCAACACTAAGTAGACAGGTGCTTACATTGAACAGCATTCTAATATGTCTCTGAATATTTATGTCTTCTTTTTCGAATGCATTGCCCATGAATGTCACAGCTGTCAAACGTCTGTATACAAGAAGATAAAAAATGAAATTAATAAAAGGCAGATCAACATTTCATTTGTTTAGGCCACTTTTTCATACAGCATTTTACAGAGGTTAGTGATGTTGTGATGCTTGGGTATACTGGCATATTCTAAGGGCTGAGTGAAATGCAAAGCAGTCACTTGTATTTTGTGTAGGCCTAGGTATACTTCACATTATTTAATCTAGACATTAACAGTGAAAATAATGACTCAAAGTTCTAAAAGGTTGTTCCTTTATCCTCTGTCCATTTTGTTCACAGATGGGGACCTTGGAAAGTTTTGACAGCTCAGTACTGCCATAACGAGAAGATTTTTTGGTGGAAAAAATTCTGAATCAAACTCTGCAATGTACAGGTACAGGTGAGCCACCAGTGCTGCCTGAAAACAGTTAATGGAGAATAAATTCAGTTTCAAAATAGTTCCAAAAATATGAAGACTATACATGTTAATGTAAACTTACCATTCATGGCTAAATGTGAAGATGCATCAATGCATCTTTGAAAAGTATTGAAAGATCTTAATGATAACAGACTTTCATTTTACACAGAATGGTAGTGATACAATGGCCATAGATCAGCATTACTCACCCTGTATGCAAACAAAGTAGATTAATATGAGTGGTGTTTCCCATTGACACACTTTAAATGCTCCTCAAGTTTAGTGGTGCTTTCAGTGCAGGCCAGTTGGCATTCCCACACTCAAATGTAGATGCCAGAGGTTGGATACTGCCTCCTTTTTGTCTATATTCCTTGCTCATTACTTTGTTGTAAGGTTTCAAGTTACCTTTGAAAGCCTCAAGACTTTCTTACCATCTCCTTCATGAGCTTAGTAGACAGACCACTTACCAGTCAAAAAAATTCAACATATCATTCAAACTGAGTTATTCAAGCTATTGCAGTACAAAGAACAATGGACAATGTTCTCAAAAATTTGAATGACACACAGAGGTTTGTAGCATTACTGTGAAAACAGCAGCTTGGAATCATATAATCACAGAATGATTTGGGTTGGAAAGGACCTTAAAGGTCATCTAGTTCCACCCCCACTGTCATGAGCAGTGATTAGTTTCAAAATTTTTTCTCAATATAGCTGTTAAAACTAATGTTATGTTTCCCAAATGTCCAGAGTTTCTATCATACATGGATATCCCACATTCTGGAGCCTCTGTACAAGAGAAAGTGCAGCTAGAATTTCTGCAGGCAGGCACGTGCTTGAGTGCAGCCACAATGAGATGAAGCATGTAGCCATAACAAAAGCTATATTATGCTTTCATCATAAATTTTCTGTCAGACAGACACTAAACTGCTCCTTGGCAACTCTTATCCCTCTCAGAAAATTTGTCCTAAGCAATCATCAGCACAGGAGACAGCACGCAGAATTGAGTAAACCAGTACAGAATAACAGGACTGAGGACATCAGGGCCGATGAAGTTGGTGCAGTTGGTTATGAGATGAACAGATGCTTGAGGGAAACTAGCAATAAGTCAAAAACAATGTTTCATAAAAGCATATCTCCCAACAGATTCCAGTAAAATATGGGTCTGTTTTTCCTGCAAGCTGTATATGGAAATCTTTAGATCTTGCATGCATTTTCCATAGAGACACAATGCTTGCTCTCCATTCCAGCTAAGATCCGAGGAGGAGATGATATTTGGAAACATCGACACCATGAACTGCATTCTTCCTCTTTCATTTCCAGAAAACAAGTAGGAGAGTCCTTTAACTCTCCTTAAAAATTGCTTATTTGACAACAGAATACATGTTTGTGATTTCAGGATATGATTAATGTTTCAGCTTCGAAAGGTTCAGAAGATGGGGATTTTTTGGGTTTTAGCTAGTTACTAGAAATTATTTAGAAGACACTATGGTCTTGCAGAGAAAAGCATGGAAACATGGTACTGTTTGGTTCTTTCTGGGATAACAACCTTTAAAATGTGTTGTTACTTTTGCTGTTGGTAAATAAGGCCAATGCAGAAATGCATAAAACTGAGAACAGAAGATACAATTTAATAGTTAAGAAACTGAGGTTTCTTTTATCCCAGTTAGTGTTATAATTTAGAAAATGAAAATGAATTTGTGTCATCAATAAGATAACTTAAACAGAGAAACAAGAGGAATGATTCATAGAAAAATAATCTATTCTGAAAGTATGTATGCCACAATAAATCTCTTCATCTGGAATTAAAGAATATTTTTAACAGGAGCTTCTTTAAAACTTTTGAATTGATTTCACTTAGGGCTTGTTCAATTAAAATCTTTTCTTTAGTGATGTATGTTTGATGTGCATGAATCCTGTGGTTACATTTCAAGTTATTTAGGATATTTTGTGAAGTCAGATTATTATAATTTGGACTAAATGTATCACATTAGCAACATAACATAAAAACCCCATGCTTCACTGTTAAGAAATGGACTTTTCCTGTAACATTGAGATAACTCATATAGCTTCAGAAATAGACCACATTTTCAGCATTGCCATGTGAAACTGCCGTGTTTTTATCTTTGGGAATTACTATGGTTCTTGCCTGAAAATAAGTATAGAGATCTGTGGACTACTGAACTCAACTCACAGGCATAACTAAGGGAAAAACATCTTGATAAGAAAGGATGAGCCTTGCAATTGAAAATGCTTTGAATAAAAGTGCTGCTAGCTTTCAAAGAAGATATTCCCAACAATATCTTGGGGTATGTGCCATAATTTGCCTTTTTCTCTGTAACTTGTTCTAATGTACCTAGCAAAGTTTTCATTGAGATCAGATCAGATAACAGATAAGTAATGCCTTAGGTTGCAGAGAAAAAGTAAGTTTCAAATTTCTATGTCTGATTTCCTTTGCTCTCAACACACATGAAAATAGGTTCTGACATTTTAAATGCAAATTTCTCTTTGTTTTTAAAATGTTGACTTTCTGAGTATGATTTAAAGGAGAAAGAACTATTTGCTGAATTGCTTTCCATATGTTTTAGATGAAACTTGTTCTGCAAAGGTAGTACTGTGATGAGTTGTGTCTCAATGCTGAGAACTAGGCCTGGATATCTCCAGAGTAGCAGTTTATTTTTCCTTCTGACCACACAAACTCTGGGCCTCCAGAAGGGGAAATCTGGGATTGTTGCATCCCCTTAGCATCCCCCTACTCTCACTGACATCAGGATGCTCTGCAGCAGTAACCATGTCTGGTATCTCAACATGATGGAGGCAAGCTCATCTGTACTGGAGTAATACTTTGCTATTAACTTTAAAGGATTTTGTACACTTAAGCCATATGGGTAACTCCAGCTAACTGTTTAGTCTGGATTTAAATATTAGTGTGTCAGAGGACTTAGGGGTTTCAGGCCTCCACTAGCACCAGTGTAGGGAGATTGTGCCAAATTTCAACTGGGCTACCGTGCAAACGCTGTGTCACCTCCCAGATTACTTCTCAGTCCCTTCCATTATAGTGCCGATGACACCATAAAATACCAAATAATCCATTGAGAATATTTCTTTGTCTAATGAAATCATATCAAGGTTGAAATTCCATTAATTTAAATGATTCATTGTTAATTCCAAATATGCTGGTCACAAAACTTTCAGTGGACCATAAAATTGAAAAGGGATCATTTGGGTCAAACGTGATGTTTAACTTCACAAGAAAAGAATTGTTTAAATTATATTTTTTTCTTACACCAATTTTATTTTCCAAGTAACTGGGAAACAGTGAGGCTCATTTTGTTTCCATGATTCTGTTCCTTAAACAACCATTATGGATTAAAAGTCCTTGTCACTAGCTCTATTTAGAACATAAGTTCTGTTAATAGAGAAACCTTTGGTAGTTCTGGACAGGATGTGAAAGAATGATGATGAAAGTAATTGAAACTTCAAGGAGGGAGAGAGTAAGTAACAATGTAATTACATGAGTTGGAATTATTCCAGGTCCCTACAACTAGAAAATGCCAAAATGCTACTTAGCAAGATATTTCTATTAAAAAATTATAAAAGTTTCTGGAGTTGTGCAGCAACAAATCTTCAGTCTTTAACATTCACTCTGACTGACCTTCTACTCCCACCTGGGCTAAGTAACGTCCCCCTCCTTCAAAGGAATGCTTTAAGCTAGTCTATTCCCGAAAGAGAACAATGCCTTTTCCTGGAAATCTTCACCGTTTTCACCACCACATTGACTTTCCTGTTTAGAAACAGATCCCTAGTGAGCACAAATTCCTCCACAATAAAATCCCACCTAATTTTGTTTCCGGTTTTCAAGAAAGATACATACATTCAAGGTATTTCTACTTATAGTGCTTTTACTATAAAACTTTATTTTACAGTCTAAAGATATATTGGACCAATTACAATCAACCATTATATGGTAATGTTACAATAATATTGCAACCTATTATATCATATTAATTACACAAATAATTCTCTACTGGCACAATCCCTTCCTTAATGGATTTTTTTCCTACTAGTGTTTACTAAGTTCTACAAGTTCCAAATCTATTGCAAACTCTAGAGTAAATTACATCCATAATTATGTTTATAGTACAGCCTGTAGTACTTTTGTGTATAAATACACAACATGTATTGTAACATATAAAATGCAATTCTTTTATTTTATCCAGTGTTCAGTACTATATGGAAACTGTTGTGGTGGCACAGTGCATATTTCAGACCAGAGGAAACAGGATCTTCACTGACCCAAAGATATAAAAACTGTACTACCTCCATCTCTATTGTTATAAAAGAAATTGTGATGATACCATGAAAATACATGGTTAAGACAGATTTGTAACACAATGCTTCTCCAAGTATGAAGAGACATAAAACATTTTTGTGTAAGCTACTTTACACTAATTCTTCTATGGAGAGTGACAATAATTTAATGTCAAAAATCAATTTACTGTGATTGAGGTACTTGGGTTGTTTTAGAGAAAAAAACAAAGGTAATAAACCACATTTCCCATTTTCTAGGAATATCCTTGATTTAATTTTCCAATTAAAATCTGAATATTTGTGTTTAAACATATTTGCTAACTCTGATATGGGACTGGGTTTATTTCATTCCAAGCAGTAACAGTTAGGGTGTGATTGAGTCAGGTATTTTAGAAAACACATTTAAACACATTTAAATTCAAATAGTCAAAATTTCAAGGCTGTTGGTCTTCCTGGAAGTGTGGCATGGGATACTTTATATTGCATTTGTTCCAAGCCTGAGGAGCTACAGTTTTAATAGAAATATAAAAGGTGAAAACTACTGGTTTTGGCAACAGCCACCTTGTGTTTGCAGACATAATTATACATATATTTTTAAAAAACATAGAAGAAAGTCTATAATTCCTCTGAGAAATATTCCTCGAATTGCCATCAACTTTTACAGGTTAATCAAATAGAATACATTGTTTACCCAAAGAAATGTAGAATATTCCAACCATCAGTCGATTCTAATGTTAAGGGAAACAAAGAGAAATAGAAAAACATGAGCAGCAGAAAAAAGAATTAAGAGTTTTTACTGATGGCCAGATTTTCCTTTTTCTACCGGGATTTCAAATTTGCAAATATGAAACCTCATAAAATTATTCAAATAATGCCTAGCTACTACTGCTTATTAAGAAAGTGGAATGATGGCTCTGATGAAACAAGCACGTTGTTTGGTGTTGGTAGCAGAAGAGTATTGTCAAGGCTTTCTTAGTGTTGGCTTGTATTAATACTACTAAGCTGGTTTATACAGTACTTGCTTCATAGGAGTCACAATCCTATTTTGCAACATCATAGTAAATGAAGAGAATGTGAAGAGTCATTTTTTTAAATTTCTTGTGATTGTACTTTGTATAGATAGCCTGGTTACCTCATAGTTATTGCTCATTTTGGTGATCAAATAAGTATTTTTTGCAATATTGAAATTTCCTAAAAACAACAAAATCTTTGTTGTTACTCTTTTATTAATTGCAATTATTTTGGAATTGCACTTGTAGTACCTTTATTTAGTTTTACACACTGCCTTTGCCATTGCACTCAGTGCATCAACTTTTGAAAACTAATGACCTGAGTTAGCGTGGACAAGATCTAAATGTCTGATTCCAGGAAAGATGAATATCTAAATATTTCAATTTGCAGTTAGGAGAGCACTATACCAGCGTGTCTGTGAAATACTGCAGTCAATGCACAGTAAAAACTCATAGATTTTAATTTTGGGGGTGGGGGAAGGAAGAAAAGAATAACATTTTTTAAAAGGGCCATGAAACGTGAACACAAAGTTTATGCTCTCCTCTCACTAAAACCCCCAGATATATTGAAGTCTTTTTTTTTTTTTTCAGAAACTGTAATATAATTTGCTTTTTTCCCAAGCTCTGGCTAGGGCTTTGCCATATTTCATCTTTGCTTTTTTGAATGCTTCCCTTTCTCCCACCAAACCAACTTTTATTTTTAAGAAAAGACACTGGAACACACTCTGTTGTAGTTCTGTTATGTTTCAGAAAAGCTGTTTGGATTTTAATTGATTTACTGTTAGTGGGTTTGGGTTTATATTGTTGGTGCTTTAACAATCAAAAACCTTCAGATGAGGATGTTTTTATATGTTCATTATGACTGATTTCTCACTACAGTTTTAAACTTTATGAGTTGTTACAGAATCTTACTTATCCATAGCCTGGGAATCTGTCATATAAATACTTTTATTGGTCTGAGTTTTGGTGCCAAATTAAAGATACTCTCAATGGCTGGAGAAATTATCATCAAAGTCCATGGATAATGGCTTCTAAATGAGCTGCTGAAAAGACACTTGATGTCCACCACAAATGCTCTAGAAAGTATTCTACACTTTTAAGACAGGAGATATATACTGCATTGAAGAAGAAAAGCATTTAATAAAATTTATGTAAAATTTGAATAATCATTGTGCAAGAAGAGTTTGTTTTCTAATGAAGAAAAAAGAAAAATCATGTAGATGCTCTGAAAAATAGATGAATAACAGCTACTGAAAATATAGTCTAGATTATCCCTACTTCAGATTACAAGCCTTTTCAATGTTTTGCAGGAATAAAGACATCTGTATAGTTAGAATGAGATCTGTTTTCTGACTAAGGGGAGTAATTTTGACTTAAAACCAGATGAGTCTTTGTAGATGCGGAAAATTTCTCTTCAGCTTAAAAATGGGGAAAGGATTATTTTTCCAAAATTGATGTTTGACTAAAAGGAAAAATTTTTTACTTATTTGCTGTCAAATGTTGTATGTATTAGCTTGTTCTGCAGAGAGCAGCCATCTGAATGCTTATTTAAGTAACGTAAGGACTTGTCATAACTCTGTTTGTACAGCACTTTTGGAAAAAGATTGACATTGCACTGCTTTAAGTTAAATAAACTTCTAGGATTTGTCTCCATATATTACAAAGAGAAATAATTAATCTAAAGGGAGAATTCTTTAAGGATCTTTAAGTAAAAGTAATGAGAGCAGCCAATAGTTACATGCACAAAGTACAAGAAAGCAAAGAGTATCAAAAGACCTGATCAAAAGCACATCTGAATCAGTAGACAGATAATTATTACCTTTAATAAATTAGAAATATGTCCCTATCTGTATGTAATATAGATGTCTTCCTGTTTCTAGCTAATTCAATAAGCTGGCTTTATGAAAAGAAATGTAGCATGTGTAATACTGAACACTGTACTAGATGCTTGTTTTTCTTGTCATATCAGAAATTTTCAAATACAGTTGGAAATGCAATAACATTTTGAAAAAATAAAATTCTCCAAATGTCTTCACAAGTCCATAGGCTTTAATCCAGTGCTATTATTTCACAATTTACTTGTAATATACTTTCCATTTTTATATTTCCTTCTTTATTACGTTCATTTTTTCCAGAGGTCAGGAAATGTACTACCTTGTCTCTATTGCCTTGTAATTAGCAGTCTTTCTTCCCATTAGGGCCTATTTATGCACAGAAAGATGCCTTATCCTTCTCTTTGCATTCACCTAAAAGACAGGGATAAATCTATCATTGGGGCATTTAATTAAAAAGAGATGGCTAAAATGAACAGAATATTTTAAAAACAGTCCTGCTTTGAAGTTTTGTTTGTTTACTCAACTTTTATTTCCCATGGTATTGTCTTTGTGTTCTACCATCAGACATTGTCTACAGTAAAATCATGGTAGTGATTTTTCTCTGACAACTTTCAGTCTTTTTATTTGTTAACAGCTACCACTGCTCACAATGTTCAACACTCACTATCTAGTTAGTTCTATAACAATTATTTCATATTTGTAAATTAAATCTGACTTTCTATTATGTAGCTAATTATTTTTTATTCAATAATCTATGGAAAAATTGTTTATTTTAATATTACAGTTTTTGAGTCTTCAATGATATCTAGTGCATCATTTCCAATGATTATTTTTATGAAATTAGGATGTCTTCTCAAGCAACCTCTGTGGTTCTTTAAATGTAGTATATTTACCATTTAAAAACATTTACTTTGTAAGACCAAATTTTCTAATATCATATATGTGTGTTCATTATCCTTGTTACATTCCATGCAGCTTTCTCTCCATTTATTTGTGTGTGTGTATGTGCATCACAGTGTTACTACTTCCAAATAATTTTTATACTCTAAAGAGCACCCATCTGCCATATATCCTGTAAGAAACTTAACAGTCATGTCTTCAAAGATCTCTAATAAATTATTAAAGCAATTATTCATGCAAGTCAATAAACTCTCTTATAAATATGTGTGGCTCACTTGCATTGTAAGTTTGAAGAAGTTGCTTTACAAATAATTTACATATATTCAAATTGGAAGAAAAAAAGAACTAACATTATAAATGGGTTACCATATTAAATCTGTGCACCAAACCAGTGTTACCAATCTCTAACTCCAAATTATTAATTCTGTTTACTAATAATTATATACATAATGTAATTTCTCAGAGACCAGTTCAGTTTATCTTACTCCAAAGTACTTCTTAAAAATTAAAGATCAATAGAATCTAATAAGTGGAACATGGGGTTCACTAGGAATTTTAGGAGGACTCTATTAAAAACGAAACACATTCTTGCTTATTATCACAACACCTGACATAAACAAGTGCTGTGAGTATTTATGAACCATATATTTTTTATGGGGAGAAAAAATTAAATAAAAGAAATATTTGTAACTTGCCTAAGAAAAGCTACATAAAATAAATATCAAAGTAGCAAGTAGAACTCAGAATTTTGTCAATTTTATTATATTTAGTCCACTAGAGCATAAAACTATTTTAACTATAATGAACAGACTTACATTTAGAAGTTACCAAAATAAATTCTGTTTCATTACTCAGTGTTTGGTAGTAGAAATGAGGTTTTACCTAAGATCTTATATTCTTCTGTTTGTTAAAGACTAGTATTCACTTACTCAACAATGACTGTGAGATCAGTCACACTTATGGTTCTCTGAGATCTGTTAGTTCCTTATCAAACTGTGAAACCTTATTCTAGTCTTGAATATTTTCCATTTCTTAATTTTGGTGGCAAAAGTTTAATTAATAAATTTAGTAATCATCTTTAAAAACAATTTTTTGAAATTATAGTGGTCAGTGAAATGAATACTGATGACTCATCACCATTTTTTTTATTCTTAGGATTCCAAAGTTGTCATTTTATTTAGCCAAATAATAAGTTATGTCCAACTGGTTTCAATGGGATTTATGTCTTCTGGAAAAGTGGCCTCACGTACGTGACTTCCAAGTACATGAATTACAGTCATAGTAAAAACATCTCTGTAATGGAAGATTGATTCAAAGGTTATAAAGAACTGAATTTGTTGAAGTCTTTAAGAATGTGAAGCCAAAGGGAAAAAATCAGCTTTTAAAAATTACCACTTTTAGAAAGATAAACCTGTTTCATCATGTAACATATCTTGCATAAAAACAAGATTATGCAAGGGCAATCATCTAATTGGAAATTTTTTATGGAGTTGAGCATTAAATTTAAAAAAATCCCATTTCCTGCAAGAGAGGTACTCGTGGTGACATCTACAGATAGCATTGAAACACTGGGTGCTGTTTGATCCTGGAGAACACAAAATGAAAAATCATTCAAGTCGAGTAACTAGCTGACTAAACTTTGCACTTTACAGTCTATAAAAAGTGTTAAATAACATACAGACAAGGTCTTTCTATAAATAAGTTAATGAAAGCATTTCTTCTCTGCTATGTCTAACCTAAAGGCTATAAAGTTTCAGCTGAGCAGTGAATTCCTACTTAGAGGAGAGGTGCTTTGAGCTTCTTGCCTCTCAACACAAGAAAGACCAGGACACTGTTTCTTTAAGAGTGCTGAGTGTCTTTTTTGGGTCATAGAAAAGGCTTTCCCTTTGGAACATAATGAAGAGACAGGGAGACAGAGCACCTAGTAGAGACAAAGGCAGATTTACGCCTCACCAGTGGCAGCTGGCAGCCAGAGCAGCTGCAGTACCCTTTAGCGAGGCTCTATTTTCATACTTGGCAAGGGACGCAGGGTTATGCCCACCATGAGTGAATTACAGCCCTGGAGCCACTCTTCCTGATCAGGGGAGGGCCATAAGTGGTGCTGAGATAGCTCTTTGGTCTAATCATACCTTGGTAGGCTTTCTAGATCTTCCTTCAAGGCAGGTTTCTTGCTTGATTTCAGATTTGAGTCAGGTTCCTCCAGGCAGGGGCAAAATGAGCAAGAGCCATCTCTGGAATGTCGTGGCTGAGCTTAAGCCATGTTTTTGATACAGTAGGTTTTGTCTTTGTTCGGGGTTTTTTCGTGGTTTGTTGTTTTTTTTCTTTAAACATATTTTTGCATATTTGATACAAGGTGCACCACACCCTCCTAGAGATAAAATAGAGAAAAATGTCTGGAAATGTCGGGTACAGAGCAGAACTCTGATTCCCTTGTGCTCTTTGGAGTGGATGAAGACAGAGGCTGGGATGATCTCTGTTTTATACTTGGGAGCCCTATGACCTCTATGGCTACTAGAGCACATTACAATATCCTGACCATTAACTTCTAATGATGCCCACCCTGTTGGCCGTGATGTGTGTAGTCAGATGTAGTATATCCCATCCTCCAAATTTTTTTTCTTCTATTTTAAATTTTTTTTTAAATTGGAGACATTCAGACAGGTAATTCAGAGCTCCCTCCCTCATCCAGATCCAGTCTAGGCAGAATTTAAACAAATTAATTGACAGAAAATTTTGACACATAGGTAGACAGGGCGTGTATCACACGATTTGGATGGATATCATGAGGTTGTGTTTCCCTGCAGGTACTCACAAAAGTCTCCCTGACTTTCCCTCAGTTTCAAACCCCTCTAAACTGCAATGCAGGATTATGACTGTATGATGACAGTCTCCCAAGCTTTCTATTCTAGCTTGTGGCCAGGCCCATCCTAGGAACAGAAGTTATAGTTATATGTATTTTAACTGGCTCACTGGAATTGTAATAAGCCCTTTGAAGGCAGTGCTCAAACCTTTAAATAAATTCATATCTAGAGCATTTCTATAGAAGCATACCAAAAAATGTTTCACAGCCATTGATCATGCTATTATATGAAATAGACCTCTTTAACAAGAACCAAGGCTGAAATTACTAGAAACTATAAATAGCCACTAAGTAGAAGTATGTGTTTCCAATTAGTACTTTACTGCCTTTCAAAATGGATGTGCAGTGCTTACTAATTTCCTGGCATCCTTCTTTCTAAGAGATAATATCAGTGTTCACTGCTCTAAGAATTTTGCTAGGTTAGATGAAAATCTTTAATCAGAGACATGTAAGTTACAGCATCATGGAGGGAGAAACACTAACATTTCTGATTTTGTACGATACATTATTCACTGCAATTCATTTCAAGGTCTGTTGTACCTTGCCTGACTATGGAAGGCCTGATAAGATAGGCCAAAAAACAAAAATAAATGTTGGCAGAAATCTGCATGGCTTACAGGTGTTATCACATGAGTTACAGAACCAACTAGACAACTTGATGATGTTTCCAGCTACTTTGGACATCTCCACATGACCCACATCTGCAACTAACAATAACCCTCTTTCAGCAAATCACATTCACTCAGAATCTATGTGCTCCCATAGAAAAACCTAAACACACATGAACAGTTACATGTTTATAAAAGTAGTGATTCCTGACTATTAAATCATTCTATGGAAGAATTCTTAATTAGAAAACATTTAAATGATTATATAGAAAACATTTCCTTGTTTTCTACAACATGTGTTGTAGGAAAATATATGCAGAAAGCCCTGACATTTATCTTTTATTTGAAAATACTATATGGATGTTCATGGAGAAAAAATCCTCATCACTTACCTACTTTTCATTATAAAGCTAGATAACCAACCAAATACTATATTTTTTCTGGGATTTATATTGATTCACCCTGCTGTGAATACAAATTATAGGATATGACATCAAGATAATAAGACAAAAAAAAGAAAAAAAGGGGGGAAAATTTCTTTGTTTGCAAATCTGGAGCATTAATTGTGTTCCTGTGAGGCAATCTGGATGAAGCTTCTGCTAAGCAAATTAGATATAAACTGAAGGTGAGGGCAAAAGGGTCGCCACAGCAAGGGAGCATCGAGTGACAGGCACTGGGACCTCCGATGCATGGCTTGTAGAGCAGATGTTCACAAGGATGCAGTGATTATTGAACTGGTAATAAAAAAGCATCAGCTTACAGGCAGCCACGATGGATGCTGGTAATTATAAAGCATCCCCTGGGAGGAAAATGACACAAGTCAGCCGCATCTCTGCAATCACAGGGGCATAATTAAAGCTCTAGTAACAGTTGTTAATAGGGTGCAAATAAAACAGGGGGAAAATTTGAACACAGTCTTTTTCTTTTTTAAAGAGATGGCAAAGGACAATGTAATTACAGAGACTGCATGGTTTTTAATTTCATGATACAGTAAAACAAAGACCTTTAGTGTATTTTATACATGCATATACACACACCATATCAAACAAAGCAAAAATGATTTAGACTTTGACTCTGTGGCATGATGGGGAGAACAGATTTTTTTACCAGAATGTTTATATTTTAATTTTCAAAATGGGCAAAGCACAAATATGTAAAGAAAATGTCATACGTGTAAATATTTGGCCATTTCATCCTTACAGGAGAGGTACAATCACAGTATTTATGTTTAGTTATTCTTATTGACATTATTGTAGACACAATAATATTAAGACACTAGCAAAGCAGGTCATATTGCCTTTTATGAGACCCACTGGAAAAACCAGACAAATTCCCAATTTTTATACAGTTCAGGTATTTTTCATATATTTAAAACATAGTTTTGGTATCCAAAAGTATAACTGATATGTTTGGTTGGGTTTAATGATCCATGAATACTCTATGCATTCCACATCAAGCACACTTCAGGCTCAGACATCAATTTCAGTAGAAACCCTTATGAAGTGTTAGCTACATAAAAATGTAAAATCTATCCTTCATCTGCAATAAAGAGCAGTCAATCATACTTTGGCACAGAGTGATAAAAAACTTATACTTTGGTATAAGTATTTCAAAATTCAAGTGTTTTTACCTAACACTATAATTAGTCAAAATACCATATAGCTGTATTTCTCAGTGTAATTATTGAGTCTGCAAGTTTTTGTAGTCTCTCTAACCTACTTTGTTTGAGTTGTTTTGAAATTTCGTTTTCACATACCTGATGTCTTTAGTGGTGTACCAGTTTTTCAGAGTTTATTCAAGAAACAGATTCTTCTCAAGGAGTCTGATATTATAAGACTTTAGATCAACACTCGATTACCTTTCTTAGTGTCATTTGTAATTTTCTTTCTTTCACTCTTCTTTGGGATGTTTCCCAGCAGACAATATTGCAGAGCTCTTACATTTTTTCTAACAGTCAACATAACGCACCACAACATACAGCTATCATTATTAGAGCTTCTTTAAGCTCTATTAATTAGCTAATATTCAAGGGCTTTCAATTGTTTTTTTGTTGGTTTTTTCTGCTTCCATCAAAAGGATACACTGATGGGACTAGTGAGATATATATTTGGCTATAGCCAAATTTATTTGTGAAAAATGCACAGAAAGTTTGGGTTTTGTGAACACAGGATAAATAAACACTAAGAAGAATTTTCATTATTCTGAACCTTCTTTTATACCAAGAACAAGCTTGTCTAGAGGGAACTATCCTTTTCTCTGTTTTTTTATGGTGGCTTGTTCTGTACTTTGCACTCTTATTATGTCAACTTTCTTTTGTTTCACTCTTCCTTAAAAACACATATACCTACAATGGAAACCCAAATCCTAACCTATCCCTTGAATTTTAATCAGTGACTCATTTAATTCATTACTAACAAAAGATTTGACATATTGGCTGATAATTGAAGTTTGTTTTTTCAATCATTAAGCAGGAGAGAATTTAGCTTTTTCTTTGTTAAGACTAAATTAAAGGATTTCAGCCAGAACTGTGATTGATGTCTGCCATTAGTATCTGCAGCATATCAGTATTAAGATAGCATTAGAAATCATTGATAACCACCAATGTATTCTATTGAACAAACAGCCAATACTAATTGCAGGAGACAACTAACTGGTTTAATGTAAAATACTCATGCAATGTTTAATGAAGGAAACCTGAAGAAAATTTAGTCAGATGTCAAGCGTTGTGCATGAAATTAAAAAAAAAAAAAAATCTATGCAAAAGAAAAGAAAAAATCACAACTGTTTTGCTAAGACGATACTATTTAAATTGGCAAAATGTTAAAAATTTTCATATTGATCATATTCAAATGAACAAATGAGAAAACTTCAGAATAATAACAAAATTAACTACTCAAAATTTCCCATTGTGTTGCTTTTTGCTGTGGTAGTTAATTTTCTTCACAGTAGCTAGCATGGGCTGTGTTTTCCATTTGTGTTGGAAATGGTGCTGCTAATATGGGAATGTTTTTGTTACTGCTGAGCAGGGCTTGCACAGAGCCAAAGCCTTTTCTGCTCCTCACTCCACCAGCCAGAAGGCTGGGAATGCACAAGAAATTGGGATGAGACACAGCTGACTCTAGCTTATCAAAAGGATATTCCAGATCATATGGCATCATGTTCAGCATGCAAAGCTGGGGGAAGATGGAGGAAGGGGGAGGTGTTCCGAGCTATGTTGTTTGTCATCCTGCTCTTTTATTTCTTACATGTTAAAGAAGTAAAAATTTCATTTGTAATTCATTGCCGATTTGAAATAACACAACAAAACTTCTGGTAACATAAACTACAAAAACATTTTATAATGAGATATTATTGTTAATGTGAGAAAATAGAATAATCTGTCTCAAATTCCAAATTAATTTTCAAAACTATAAATAATTATTGTGGGAAGATTATATAGCCAAAAATCCCCAAATTGGTAAATAATAAATACAAGAAACAACTGTGTAAGGAAGGATGAAAGATTTGTATCTCTATATATTTACCAGAGATGTACAATGCAGAATTGATTACATTGTGAACTGTGCTAACTATAATAAAGTACATCCTAGACAACTCTTTCATGTCATCTTCCCTGTGTGGAAGAAATGCCCACATTCTATCACTGCATCTGACATGATACATGAGCCTCACTGTTTAAAGAGTAAATATCAGGAAATTAAGCTCCTCTGTTGGTTATGAGCATGTTCAGTCCTACTCCAATAGTACAACTGTGGGACATAACTGAGAACATGTTTACTGCTGCATACATAGGTAGCAACCATTTCTTTAATTTCAGTAGTTTTACCAGTGTGAAAATGGTCTTGATGACATCAAACTGAAGCCTGATATTGATAGTACAGCAAAACTGAAATGTCATGAACTCTAAGGGGTTTTCAGTATAATTATTTTCAGGTATGATTGGACATTAATAAGGTCACATCCCTGTAGTTTCAGTACTTGCAAACAGCAGAAATGTCCATTTCTGGAAAACTGTGCAATCACTAACAGTGAAATAAAGGATTCTCTATGCAGGAAATTCAATGACTTTAAAAAGTCTCCCATAAGTAAAACTACCTGCAGACCCAGAGAACATTTGTTTGCCCTACTCTCAGATAAAAGGAAAACAGCTGAACAGGAACTAGATTTATGTCTTACACATAAGCAGATAAAATTTGTACCACTGATTTCACAAATAGCTCAAGGTGCAGCAGTGTTAATCATACACTTGTGCGCTTGAGCTGCAAACGGAGTCATTTTTTCATCATGTGCTTTAAAGTATTTTAACACTGCTGTAGAATGGTACTCACCAATTCCATTTTTAGGATCTTCTCTTCCATAGTTTGTGTTGTATTTCCACAGAAAGGACCATCTGACCAAGTGATGTTTAGCACCTATTGCCTACTTAAGCAGTAATCTGTCCTGTTTAGGGATAGCTGAGACAGTGCACACCACAAGTTTGCATTGTGATGTTGATTGCAGTTAAATCTGGGCTCTGTCATAACTGGCCATGTGTTTAAGTATTTATTGATAGTCATTAACTTTTTACACCATTTGCTTGGATTTTCAGCAGAAAAATGCATGTCTGTATTTATACTAACATACTTCCACTTGCATTCAGCTCTTCATGATATCTTTACTTTCAAATTAGCTATCAGTTATTAGAGTAATGTTATGGTATCTGTTAGTCCACTTGCTAGCTAGCCAAATTCCTATTTTGTTACATTTTTCTTAGTAGTACTATCAAGAGCCTCATCTGGTACCTGCTATCTTCATAGAAAAAATATGCCTTTTCCACTTTAAAAAGTGCCTTTCTAATAGATTCTTCTTTTTAAGAACCTATATCTTACTGATTTTTTGGCTGATTTTTTTTTTTTTTGCAGTATCCTATTTTTTTTCATTCTTTCATTGGAATCCCTACCAATAATCTATTGTTAAGTTGTTTTGCACCACAACTGCTTTCCTCATCTCCAAGCGCTTTGTGGTAATACTTGCTAACAGTAAATGTTGCAGTCATCACCTACAGTTCTGGAGTTTGGATTCCTTTAAGATAAGAGTACATTTGGTTTCATTTTAGCACAGACCTTTGTGACAAATTTGTGTACAATTTATAAGTAATAATGTACTGATAAGAAAATTACGTTTCTGTTCTTAGTTGAACAATGTAAAACTATAACAGAATATTTCCCCTTAATGGTTAATAGCAGCTATCATCAGTAATTTGTCTTACAATACTACTTTTCTGACTATGCCACCACTGTTCATAGTGAGTTCACAGTAAGTTCAAAGAAATGTGGAGTACATGTTAGTGAACATTACAACACATTGAAGAAAGCTTATTTTATGTTTCTGCAACTTCATTATAGTATTGTGTGTCTTTTGAAACGTTCTGTGGTAACTAGACCAGGAAACATTTGATTTTGACTACCACCAGTGAAGCAGCAATACTCTTCCTGGCCCTGTAGCTTGTTGTAAATAGCAGAGAGGGTCTGCACTGGATGATGATTCTATGCATTATTCACTGAGGAACATTTATATTTTAAAAATATTCCACCTGCTACTAGTTGAGTCAAACTATTTTTCTAATGAACTAGAAAAATAGGGCAAATTTGATTTCCAGAATTCCTTTTAACTAGAAATGATCATAATTTTCAGGACTGCCTGTCAAAAGGCTTACTTGATATCCTCAATCAGTTTAAAGGGTAGCAATAATCTTTCTGGCATAATCTGCATGAATCTTACTGTTTTGCCAAATGCTTAGTCACAGCAGAAGCCTTTACAAGTCCTACTACATAGGAATTCTTGATGTAATTGTTCCGATTTTAAAAACATCATCTCCAATTTGTTTCAGTTTATTTCCCTCTTGTGAATGGTTCTGTGCTTCAGATACAGCTTCATTTCTCTGCGTTAACCCACAGCAGGAGGGCAGATGTCACAGGGTGACTTTACTACCTGTACTTTCTCCTCTCTGATAGAACTAGTTCACATGCCAGTTTTAAATAGCCTCCCCAAAATGTGTAATGGCCACCACCCACTGAGATCTAAGTCAGCCCCTGTTCAGTTGGAACTTGGCCAAAACTGCGCTGCTGTGATGCAGAGCCTGTCACGCTGCTTCTCCTTCTGATGTGGAAATGGAACTAACAGTCAGCAAATCTCTTTAATTTGAGTCTCTTAGTTGGGAAATATCAGCCGGAATACTTTACTTAAAATACCTGCAGCCAGCAATAATGGCAAAAAGCCCCTTTCTAATTAGTTCTCTGTCTAATCTTTGTTTAAACTTCCGAAGGTGTGCAAAGCAAGGCTACAGAACTGTTGGTTTGCACAGGAAAAAAATGCATCTTTTCAATGAAAAGAAAATGCATTCATTTTCAATGAACTAACATCTCCTTAAGTAGCTTCTCTGACTCCTCAAGACTCCAATGTACTAATCTGTGTTTTTGAAATACTTATCTCTCTAGTTTTGTAAATGGCAAAAAAAGTTCTAATATTTATCCTAATATATTGCTAACATCTAATATTATGACTCTTTAAATCCTTAGATTTAACCAGATGTAGAATGTTCTTACTGCATATTGTGTTGCAACAAAAATACACATTGCATTTATGTACAGTCATAAATGTGCATATTTCTGTTACATTAAATATGGGTAAAATTTGGACATGATCTTACAGAGATCTAACATACTTCAAATTTTTCAGTGAACTTGAAATAAAAATAAAGGTGAGGTGTGATGAATTGTGGATGAAGAGACAAAGGGATAGATGAGGTGAGAGTCAGCAAGCTGGCAGTCCCAATGTTATTACTCCTCATTTGCAGGTGTGGTGGGACAGAGACTATGTGAGGAATACTGATGGAGGCAAACAGAAAACTGATTCACCAGCTTCTTTCTTACCATAATTCCCTCAAAAGCTGCTTCTCTTCACTTTCCAGTGGAAGCATGTGTGAAAGAAAACAGCAACAGAACATACTTTATATCACATAAGAGAAATAAAGGCTTGTTCATGGAAGTGCCTTGAAACTGACAGCTCACCAGGGCTGACACGATGACTGATACAACCTCTTTGGACATCCCTCATTTCAACTAGACCAGCAAGGCTGTATGGGAGTGCACAGGGCAGAGCACAGCAATGCCCAGATGTGCTGAACTGCTTCAAATACGCAGATGTGTGTAGGCAGATGACCACAAAGTGGAGACGTAACTGGAGAGCAACAGCCTCCATTTACTTTAGGGGTTTTCTTGCTCTAAGGCAGAGTCCCAGAAGAAGTAGCACTTGGGAATTCTTGTCATACTTTCAGAAGTGAACATGTACTCCTGAGAGAGTATTCCCCATCTGCTCTAAGACAGATTTTAAACAAGAGCTGCAGAGTCCTTAAGTGTACATTTTGAAATTACCTTGCAGTACTTGCTATAATCACTGCTGCTCTCTGGCAATTCTTATTGTGATCAGCTCTTTAACCCAGATTCCTGAGAAATAAGACTCTCTGGTTAAATGGCTCTGTGATACCTCCATACTGGAGAAATGATTAATAAAGCAGTAATGGTTATGAGATGGTATGTGGACAGTTCATGCCACTGCTATAATCAAAAACATGATTCTGCAGGCACCTAATACTGACAGAAATTACTTTGATATTAGTGTGCCCTAAAGGAGAAAAAAAAATAAGCTAAATGTTCAAGATCCAATACTTGCTACTCTGAAGGATAAAGTACTTTCTGAGTCAATAGGAAACCAACCAGCAGATTACTAAAAGAAAACTTAATTTCACCCTTCACTTTGCTCCTGTCATGTTATAAAACCATATGTAAGGCTTCACTTTAGTCATGCACAAAACAGAGATATTAATAGAGCTCATGGTTGGTTTTCTTTTTGCTTCAATCATCACAGTGCAAAAATAAAACAAGCTTTTACAATCATTAACTTCTCTGTCCTTTTCCTGATGAATGAGAATTCCCCAGATTAATTTTGTTCAAAACCAACATCAGCTTCATTTAATTTTGTATACTTTTCTTTAAATTCCAAATTTTTGAAAGTAGTCTCACAATACACAATTTCCCATAGACATACAGTTTCCAGCATGTGCAATCGAATCCACAAACTCTGTCAGTTTACCTAAATTTACATTTTTAGTGAATAAAATATTTGACTGAAAAGCTTTGAAAAGCTCTAATGATCATCTTTGTCCTTCTCACAGAATTCTGAGGAGCTTGATTGAGGCTTATGAACACATCTTGAGAATCTTTTGTTGCAGTTGCTATATGACTATAAGGATTTCTTAATAATATGCAGGTTGTGACAAAATCTCTTATATTCCTGAAATTTTACTATAGTCTGCCTCAGAGCATGAACTTTTCATGCTGTAATTTAGCTATGCCAAATGGGAATACTCTAGGGAAAGTCTTTTTTTAATCCAAAACCAAGAACAGAATAGCACCTTTTTTAACAAAGCCAGTTTGCATAGTAAAAAAGAAGGGTCTTGTTACTCAAGAACAGAATCTCATGGATGTTGCTTTCTGGTGGCTCATCACAACACTTTAGGTATATTAATCTTATCAAGAGAACACTCAAGGCAAAGTTTGAAATTATATGTGTTTATATATCAATTTTTGTATTGGTAAGTATTTCCACCAGAACTTTCTCATGCACCATTTTTTAAATGATTTTGTGTTGTTTTTATTGAGTCTTTACTGTCAAAAACCAGCTTTCATCACCAGACTGGGCCCTTCTGTTCAGCATTTTTAGAGCAATCAGGGGTCAGGGTATGGGACTCCCATGCCTGCATTAATAAATTGCCATTTGCCTCTGCTCTACTATCCATTGCTCCCTCTGCAGCAACAGATCATACACTGATAGTAAATCAGATCCAGTATGCTTTCCTAATTTTAGTTTTGGGCTGATCTGTCTAATAGTAAAAACCATCTGGTCTAGTTTTGCTTTAATTCTGATCTATATAGCAGGAATCTGATCACCAAGGGACCAGTGGAGTCACACCAGGTCAAGTTCTTTACCTGCATGGAGTTAATGTAGAATCGATGTGAATAATAAGGTACTGCTTTATATTATGGTATGTCATTTTTATAGGAGTAACACCAATAATAAAACTTTGATATTACGGCAGATTTAGGCAATAAATTCCAGACAAGTAAAGAAACCCAGATTATGATACAGCCAAGATAGGAGAAAGCTGAGCAAAATCATTTTGGTGTGAAATTGGCAAGCCCCTCATGAATTTGGCAGAGTTTATGTTATACACAAGACAGTCTTTTTTAAAAGTAATCTTTTTAAGAATTTTGCTTGGTAGACTCCTGGTAAACCATGCATCACGAATATCAGTGTGACTACCACGAAAACTGAGGAAAAAAGTTATAACATTTATAATGGGAAGTTGCTTTTGATTCTGTATTTAATCTGCTTCGATAACAATATGTGAAAAACAATTCTGGTCTCATTAAAAAAAAAGAAAAAAAATTGAAAGAAATTCCTCATTGAATGTTTTAATTTCTGCTTTCAATTGAGTTTTACTGTACTTCCACATATTTTTGGAAGTATATTTCAATGTTTTCAACTTGCTAGAAACTATATTTTTAAATTTTGTGTCTCCTTCTATGCTGTCAAAATAGCATACTACTTTGTTTCCCTTGTTTTATAAATCTGAGAGAATCTCAGGGTCATCCTGAGGCAACATGAGAGAATATAAAAAATTTTTATAGCCTGGGGGTAGAAAAAGCCTTTCCCAAATCAACAGTATGTTAGGGGACTTCTGCTCCCTAAAGTAACATTACTGCTTATGCACTGTTGGCTAAAAGTTCTTTTTTACTTGGCCTTAGGAAGAGTGCATAAACAGCAACATTGCTTTAGTCAGAAGGAATTAATTATTGAAATCAATTATTGTTTCTTTCAGACTACTGCAATCAGTCCACAATGACTTGAAGTAAAAAAAAATAGTTTTCTTGCTTGCTGTTTTTGTGAAGGTCAAATCAAATAAATCAGAAAAAACAGGTTTCTGGCATAAGACTTCAACTCCTTCTATCCCTACAGGTTTTTTGGCTTTTACTTTGCATAATGCTGTGTTGGCAGGGAGTGATAGTCACATTGGTAGTAGGTAGAAAACAGGTATTTTTTTGGTCAGGTACATTATAGAATACACTCTATTTTTATCATACAAAATCTTATGAAACCAGATTTGTTTCTACATAGCATTTTTTTCAGTATTCAAAGGCTTGAAATCTGCAATAAAATGCTCCGTAGAGCTACAGTTGGGGCTACATGCGAACACAGGGAGAGAGCTGGGTACTGTTCAAACTCTTCCACATGACACAGGATGCCCCAGGGCAGGCATCTAACATTTGATTTATACCAGACCAGAATCTGGCCCTTTGTTTCTAACTAAGCTCACTGTTTTTCTTTCTTTGTTGTGATTAAAGGTATTTCTATCTTATTTCTCTTGCCATAAAACCCCTTTGAGTGAAAGGGAAAATTCTTTTTCCAGCTGTATTTTCTAGCATATTCATGGCCACTGGGAAGACTATAAAGCACCCATGATTTTCAGGTTTTGTCTTTAATGTAGGTTAAACTACTGTCTTCTTTGTTACCATCTTGCTTATTTTTTAGTTCCCTAGAGTCCATGCCTGCTTGATGTTATACTTTAAGCCTTACACAAAACCTTTTCTAAATATCTAGCTTTTTCTGGAAAAGGTGACTCTACATTTAGAGGCTGCTCCCAGAATGGATATTTCCTGACACCCGAACATTAACTGTCTGTGAGCAACACATGGCTTCCTCAAAGATGTGTCATAGAGGGCAACAGCCAGAACTTCCTGCAGTTACCAAAATTCCTCTGTGAGCAATATTGGTTCAGGGTTTTCAGATCCCGCTAGAACTTGAACTTGCCACAGAGGACAAGAGGTAACAGCACACATGCTGCCTTCTTGTAAAATTCAGGAGGAGCTCTGACCTCTCCTAACTGCAGGATGCTGATTTAAGTGCTTTGGCTTCATTAAACTTGGTGCTGGAGGAAACACACAAACATGCATACACACTGACAACAATATGCATTTTTCTAATTATTGACAGAAGGTGCTATCAGTTTAGTATTATAGCCTGATGGGTTAAGGATTCTGCAACCTCTGAATTAACCACCTCTCTCTTGAGTGGCCTAATAAATAAAATTTATGTATAGCTACCTTAATATACTTATCAATGTGTTGATATCATACAATAATTGTGGATCATATACTTGGACACTTCAAATTGGCATCACTCCACTGGAGCCAGTGGCTCTATGTTTATTATGACTATAATTGCAACAGTAGAGACAGTTCTCTGTACCTTAAATTGCAACTTTGACAGCTGTTATCATATATCTGCTTCTTATTTGATAGATTACTTAAAGCTTTCCTTAGCTGGCCACACCCCTGCTGCCTGCTAGGCGTGCCAACACTGCTGGCTCTAACATGTGATACATCACATTCTCCTGCTCCTGGCCTACAACAAGTGATTTACTGTGTGGAAGCAAAGATTCTCTTCACATCCTTACAAAATAGGTTCAGTGTTGCTTGAGAATGCCAACTGTATAAAACAACATCTTAATATTAGTCTGCGGGGCTCCTGAATGGTAGAGCAGCTTCTGCTTCACTCTAAAGGAGCTAATGGCAGACTGAGAATATTTCATCTTGATATCAAGTTGCAGTTTAGTCACTCCTAAATTGTGTGATGCTTTCCCTGGAGATATTGTTGTTCATAACATTTCTAACTCTGAAACCAGAGTTCTCTGTTCTATAAGCTTCAGTACAGCTGATAAAACTTGGAGATACTTATATTTCTATTCTATAGATAACAAAAACTTATTTAACTGCAAAAAGTAAATTTGTCTTCTTCAGCTGATAGAAAAGTATAGTGGTTTTCTGGTCAGAGATTCTATCAAAGAATACTGGTTCTCAAACTGATGGTCATTTTTCTCTTCATGCAGTGCATGAAATATGTTATTCATTTGATGATACAAGAGTTTAAAAATTCAGGATTGACTGAGTTGTCCAGAGTGAAAAGCTATCACATTCATGTAATCTCAGATAGTCTTCCATATGCCTTACTGAAGAAAACTACATATACTTATTCTGACTTTATGGGTGTATGGACTTAATACTGTGGTGTAGTCTGCTGGTACTGGTAAGGGACAGAATTTTGGTCAGCCCTACACAAACACAAATTATTGACAACTCAAAAATATTGTACATGGAATACTTGAAAAGATGTAGAAAAAGTAATTTCCAGGTTTTTACACGTAGCCTTTTGTAATGTGGAAAATATAATGAAATTAAATCAATGACAAAAAAAATCACTGGCATCTCCTAAAGAAATACAAATTCCAGAAGATCTTCACTATACTTTGAGTTAACAAGAAAGAGATCTAAACAGCATTGATAAGAAGGAAGGTGAGGAATCAAAAAAGGACACTGTTCATTCTTCATCTCTGTTTCTAATAATCTTCATTTACTTACCTTTCTATGCTGTATTTTTCCTGCCTGCTTTCCTTTTATCTGCTTTCTATTTTTTTTTTTTAATCTAATTAGTCAAAAACAAAACAGAAGAAATTCTGGGACGATATTAGAAAGACTTCAGTAATACTGGGTGAAAATTAATTTCATTATGATATCTATTTTATAATTAATTCATTAAACCTAAAATAGAAAAGTCTATAAAACATCTAAAATTTTTATTTTTTCTTACCTCTTAAACTTTTTTTAAAAAAAATTAATTTCTGAGATCTTAATAAAGACTTCTATATTTTGGATGACCCTTGAGATTTTGCCTTGTAATAAATAAAAAGAAATAATAACGATGCTTAAAAAGTTTCACCTGAGAGTACATTCCCATCCAGCGAGCCCTGCATTTTACCTGGAAGAAGAGGATTTAAATGCCAGGTCACTTTTTATTTTTCATATCATCACTGTTATGATTTTAGTGTATTAATGGTCTTTGCCATTTGTGAAGTAACCAATCCCTTAAATCAATAAGCATGCTCAGCTGCTTGCCATTAAAATCAATCAGTGCTACCCTTCTGTCTGATGTCATATTCAGCTGTAAATATTAAGTAAGCTGTCACCTGGTTTTTCATTGTGTTTCACCTTTCAGAACATAGATGTCTTCTCTATTTCTGATATGTAGAAGTCTTTTTAATTATTTCTGATATTTCCCTGTGGAATCAGTATCTCTTTAGGAACTGAAATGACTGTCCACTGTACTGAAAGGCATAATATAAGATAAGTGGTTTGCAATTACTGATGTTTTAAAAATTAACGTAACAGAAAAAATTGTGACATTATGAATAAAGACTGGAGAAATATATTTGGAAATTACTATACTTTGTTTAGATATTAGCCAGTAGAATTAGCTTATATCTCCATGGTAGAGTTTGGAAAATGTGCAGGTCAGCTATGCCTAGATATGACTTGTTTGTATTGGGATTCAATTTGGAAAAATCTCATAAATGCACTTTCATGATCTTCTGATTGCTGTGTATATGAGACAAATGAGACAAATTCGGTTTCATTTATTTCATGATAAATGCAGAGAAATTAAAATTATTTCAGAGGAATTGATTTTCAACTCTAATGCCCAGAGGAGCTCTTCATTGCTTACACAAAGAAGAAAAGAACAAAGATATTAAAATTAGCACATGTGGGACTTAATCCACTCACTTTGACAAAGGGAAATGCAAATTATAAATGAGATAAAATAGACATATGAAAGCATGCTTTTCTTGATCCAGCAGGAAGTGATAGAGCTATTGCTCTTTCCAGGGCTGGTGTAGTGGGTAGGATGATTTGAATTTCAGTGGGGCAAAACCTTGTGGAGAGAGAGGTCCGTGTTTAGCCTTTCCCAATTCATGGGTTGCGCTAACCAGCTTTGGGATCAATGGGGTTATGCAAAATTCCTGCTTTTTCTTGTGTCTAGGTAACCTTTTTTGCACAATGTTCCTCTGCTGGACTAAATCAGACACAATTCTTCGACCTTATCTAACTGCTTTGAACACATTCATACTAAAGTATGATTTGCTGCACATTTGCATTTCAGGTTTGAATCCTGTGGCCAAAAATGCTTATTAAGGACTTTATATTCTGTATGAAGTATTTTTATAGGATTCTTATAACTTTAAGTTGCAGCAAACTTGAGATTTAAATAGAATGTTAGAAAAAATTAGATGTGCTTCCCAATTAGCAAAAATACAGTTAATCCACTTGTTATCTCCATCTCAGTGATATGAGAGGATCTCAAAAAAATGATTTTGAATGACATGTACTTGAATTTCATTTAACACTTCAGGGTAGTAGACTAATATTTCTACAGGGACATTTCAAGCTCCAAAATACTTGACTATCTTTACAGACTGATGGCAAAATCTTTCTACCATGATCATTATAGAATCATAGAATCGTTTGTTTTGGAAAGAGCCTCAAAGACTCCCTTGTTCCATCACCCTGCCATGGGCAGGGCCACTTTCCACTAGAACAGGTTACTCAAAACCCATTCTACATGGCTGTGAGCACTTCCAGGAATAGGACATTCACCACTTCTCTGGGCAACCTCTTCCAGTGCCTCATCACACTCACCATAAATAATTTTTTCTTGAAATCTAATGTAAACCCACCCTTTTTCAGTTTAAGGCCACTAATCCTTGTCTTATCACTACACGTCTTTGAAAAAGTCCCTCTCCAGCTCTCCTGCACCCCCCTTTAAGTACTGAAAGGTGCTATAAGGTCTCTCTGGAGCCTCCTCTTCTCCAGGCTGAACAACCCAAACTCTGATCATCTCTGTACTACATACTGGGCATTTCAGTTATCTCTGAAATGAAGTATCGTTCAAAAAGTGACTCATTTATAGCTCCAAACTGAAAATAAGTTACATGTCTGACTGAACTTTATTGGATTCTTATGTCATCTGAATGCAAATGTCCAGCTGGAATTTTTCTATGGGGAATCTTGATGAAATTGCCATGGGGATTTTTTACTAATCTGTCATTTCAAGCCTCAGCAGATTAACTGAAATTTCTGAAAAACACAGCACCCTATCGTACTTCATCAGAGGGCTGATACAGCACAGACTTTATGAAGGTAGTGGCATAAAACCAAATCTCTAAAATGTCTGGAAAAAAAGCTGAGTGCTCGTGCTGTTGGGTTGTGAATTAACTGAAAACTTGAATGGAAAGGAGTTAGAGCTGTCACTTAACTATAACATTTATGTTCTCTCTGCTTGATGTTTAATTTTGGAATCTTCTAAAGATACTCTACCAATGGCAGAAATACAGTCCCAAAGTTATACATTGCTGCTGTAGTTTTACACTGCTAAGTAGTAGATGATGACTTCTGGCTTTCTTTGAAGGTCATAGGAAACATTTCCCTGATGTCACAGAAGTTATTCAGGAGATTTTAGCCAGTTTCTTCAATGACATGTCCTTGCAGAGACTGCAGAACCTTCCATATTTTAAAGACAGCAATGCATAATTTTCATCTTAGCAGCTACTTTTGATGGTGAAAACATATTCCCTAGATATCTGACAAGGCTTCTCATTTTACTTCACCTTTCTGTGCTCTAAAAGCTAATCTTGACCAGCTCTTTGCCTTGCCCTTTCCCTTTACTCTGACTTTCCCAAGAGGATTACAATTTTTTTTCAGCTAATTAAAATGAAACAAAAACTGAACTGTCTTTCTGAAATGGCCGTGTGATTTATTAATGGCTTCAACTGCAGCTTCCTAGGCAATTCTATGGCAAACAGTTGTGCTTGCCTGCAAAGAGATTGCTGTTTCTAGGGAAACTCTAGGTAGATAAGACATCTTCCTTGAACTGTTTCTCTTCAGAGACTAAGGTACATGAAGAAATTCATTGCTTAGGTTATGCGGTGGGTCATATTAATGACTCCATTTCAGTCAAATCACCCCATAGACTGTAACAAATTCCATTTCAGATGTAATTTTAAGAAATTATTTCTCATTGAGCCATCTTTAAGTTAGGTTACCACTTGCTCAAAAGCTCAATTCAATAGACTGTAATACAGTTTACTCTATTAATTTCATCAACAGAGATTATCCTTCATGAAAAATGGGTACTTTTCTCTCAAAGCAGCACATCTAGAATCATGCCAAGCCTCTCAAGTCCTGAGCGAATTTGCTTCCAAGCTAAGCTAACATGTATAAGAAATACAATACTGGCAATTTTTATTATTAACCACTCAGCTTTAAAGAATAAATGTATAGGATTTTAGGGTATATGACATATTTTTTGAATTTCATATTTTTCCCTTTTTTTTGTTAATCTTGTTTATTATACACATTGTAATAGTTTAACTTTTCCATCTTTTTCAGTCACAATAGGTATTCTGTTTTGCTCTATAGTTTAATTTTCTTTGGTCTTGATGAGTAGTTTAAACCACTTAAAGTTTTTACTCAGTTTTGTAGTTTGTTGGGGCTTTTTTGTTTAGTTTTTTGGGCCTTTTTTTACTAATGTGTCCTTTCTCAGTTGATTTGATTCACTTCCAATTAATTTATTATTATTAAGTATTTTCTTTCTTAAGACAATTTTCTCCAGTGTGTTATTCATTACTTTTCACTAAGGTGTTTCTCAATCATTGTAGTCTGAGGTTTAAGACTATTGGGTTTTGTTTACAAAAAAACCCAAACAGACAAACAACAAAAAAAAGATGTTTTATTTTTTTTGCAATGAGCAGAAGATACCAAAGCTATTTTACAATTTCAGCCAACTGTGCCATATTGCTTCCTGAAATCAAGTTAATTCATAAATTAATAACTATGTATTTACAAACATCCTGTCGATTCATGTTGGCATAAATGAATAAGATACTAATTGTTAAAATGTATGTTGAGTTTTATTATTAGTGATATATTCAGTTTTTTTCTGCTTTCAGCATTATTGTGCTTTCTTGATTTCACATTACTGGGCCCAGAATTACTTGTGTACATGTGTTCTATTGATTGTAGAGTAAAAATCCAACAAAAGATTGGACCAATCCAGCTGAGAACAGTCTCAGACGGCAGCCAAGAGCCAGTGATTTGAAAAGACTGTATGCTCAGGCAAGTACAGTGTGATATCACTTCTCCATTTCTGGCAATACGGATCAACAAACCAGAGGCTGTATCCAGATCAATAAAATTTAGTAGATCTTATAATTTAGAAGAACCACTGTTTAATAAAACATATTGTGAACACATTTCATAATACTTGTTTTAAACATGCTGCTGGTAATTTCATTGGTACCTTGTAGCTCTTCCATTATATACCTATAATCTCTCTCTGTCTCTGTGTGTGTATATATATGTATAAAAACATATATATACATGCACATATATATAGATAGATAGATATAGATATGCAAATTGTCATGCTTATGCTTATGATATGCTTCTGTCACCTCTTTTCCAAAATGCAGACTCCTCATCTGCCTAGCTTCTCCCTGTGTAAAAACATACCTCTCATCAAGTGTGCTGGTCTTTAATGTCTTTTATTTTCTTCTAATAGTAATGTGTTCCTCTTGATACTGGGGATCAGAGCTGCTCACACTGTTCAAGTGAAGTAGGTGTTTAAATACTCTGAGGTTTTGGGTTGTAGCCCATATACACTTACTCATTGTGTATCAAGACAATGGAGTCAAGAGGTTAATGATTTGCAGCAGTTTAAATTTATTAAGAACCTGAAGACAAAGGAGGATCTTATTGAAATCAAAAGCTATCAGGCTATGTCTTGATAAATGCTATATTCACTCAATGCTTTTATATGAATTAAGTCTAACATGTTGACTTGCATGTTTAAAGTTAAGTTGAAAATAAGTGCTTTGTTGGACTGAGTCCCAGAAATCTGCCTCCCTGAAGGAGTCCACAGAGGTTCATCAGCAAAAGTTCACTGCTAGTACAGAAGTTGTCTATATTTTGCAGTGAAACTCTGCTTACTTTGTCCTTGACCTAGTACATTCTGCTTCATGATTTGGAAACTTTTCCAAAATTTTTTTTTTCAGTAATTTCACAGATAATATTGCCTTAAATTTCCTACCTCTCTTACCCCTTTTTATTAGAAACTCTAGCTAGTTATAGATGACACCTTACTTTTGCTCTTTCGAGTTTTAAACCATTATTTCCTTCATCATTCATTATAGTACTTAAAATAAATATTTTAAACTTTTTGTCTTTTAATTTAGTATTTAGCATTTAACATATTTTTCCTTACTTTTACTTTACTTACATACTTACTTTTACTTATAATCATCCCTTCTGCTCTGTGTATAATATCTTTTTCACTCTCATTGTGTCTTTGGGAACAGTGCCTTTTTTAAATGTCTGACACCGAGATTTTTTCAGTCTAATCTTCAGGGTCAGAAATAGTGCAAAAAAAGTCCCTTGTTCTAGCAGGTTTTATAGCTCACCTGCCTGCTGGAGTATAGAGTATAGAGTATTTCTCCCTACAGATCTAACTGATATATGTTAGGAGAAAACAGGGGCTAACCTAAAGATGTTCTCTCTCATTACTGCTGATACATTTGAAACTACACAAGGAAAAATGCGCCTGGTAAATCTAAAGACTAATATAGTTTGCTCTTTCAATGAGATATAGTGAAGTAACAAATCAACTTTTTAGGGTTAGAAGCCTCTTGAGCTTTCTTTTTTTAATCAGACTATTGATTTTCTCGCAACATTCATTGTCTAAAACTTGATCACTGCCACTTTTCTCCTTCATACAACAGGATGTACTGCAGCCTGAATAAAATATCTTGAAGTTCACAGAGCTCCACATAAAAATAGAAATCTTGAAGTTTTTTGGGATTTTTTTGTTGTTGGGAAAAAACCCACTCCTGTAAAAGAAAGGATGTCGCAAAATGTTTGTTGTATTTTACTACTTCTTCCTGTAAATACATTCATTAGGATGTTTAGTCACTTTGGGATAGGTATGCAAATTTTACAAGGCATGCTTTATCAAGGCTCAAGCTAGCAGTGATGAACAAAGCTATTATGGGATGGTATGTAAAAGTTCTCATGCATACCTTTTTCCCCCTGTGAGAGTAGAAAATTAATGAAAAGTAATCAGTATCAACAAAAGCTTCTCTCCGCTGTAAAGCAACACAGTTTGAGTCCTGATAAAAGGACTTAATACAAAATACTTTAAAACAACATTACAGAATTTAGTGGCAAAGTAAATATTTTTAAATTAATATATATCTCTCTCTCACTCTGTCTCTTTCTCTGCAATCAGACCCTCCATAGTTTGGTGCAGTTTTCTATTTTGCCTTTGTTGGCTCATAATATTTTTCCAATGTCCTGATATTAACCTGAAGCATCTTGTATACTATCATAAAAATAAAAGTACTTCTTTATTAAACCATGAGGATAAAGAAGACAACCCTGCAAGAGTGTTTCAAGCCCAGTAGTGTACAGATGGTTTTAGAGATTTTATGGCTGTTATTCAGTTCCAAAGTCCCACAGGAAATGCTGCTTTTAGCTTTTCTTTAAAATCAAAAGATGCACCTCAAAATACTTAGAATCAATTTCAACTTAATGAAAAAGGGAAAGAAAAACATACATTCATAAGAAACTCTCAATGACTCAAGAAAGTCCTAGTCCTCCTTTCTATACACCATGCCTTTTCTGGTAATTTTATTTTCTTCAGATCTGCTTTACTGGATAAAAGAGCAGTCATAAACAATGGTATGAAGCAGAGGATACTAGGGAGAAGAAAGGGATCTATTTTTCCCTATGGAAGTCCAACACCAGCAGCTAATTTTCACTTGCAAAAATAAGAATCTCTTAAAGAAAGAAAGAAAAAAGCCTGAGGCAACAGAAGGAACTATTCTTGTAAACTTTTAAAATATGTATGCAATCAGAGGGAAGTCTGAGATTAAGTGGAAACATGCTATTGATATGCTGCTGTAGCTGGGATTAGATTGGGGCAATCACTTGGTCTGAAAGAAAGTTATTAGGCAATTAAATCAGAGGACTGAGACATTTTCTGGAAATTAATAACTGGTTGGTATGATCCAATGACCATCAAAGCAGTAAAAAGAAAATCCATATAGTTATCAGCCCTCCAGATATTTCTTACATTAACGTTACCATATTCCAAGATGAATAGGAGAAATTATTTTCCTGTTGACTTTTCTCACGTATTTTGTAAAAACAGTCGATTAAACTTTGTAATAATTCTAGGGGTCTGAAAAAAAATTTCATTTCTGAAAAAAAAATTTCAGATCAAGAAACAAGCATGTTTAAATATTAGTTAGATTCTGAGATTTTGTTTTCAGGTAATCTGATCTTAGATATATAGACAGAAACTCCTGAAGATGACACAGAAAGTATATGTAAGGATAATAGTACATCCCAAGGCTCATATTTATGGTTTGTTTGGGGCTTTTTTTGACTTAGAGCTTCAGATGGCATAATTCAGTTCTTTCAGGATATTTCAAAATTAGAAATGCTCTAGAAATCAACCTATATGACCTTGGAGCATCTTAGTCACTATATAGCACCAAAGAGTACAGATGTAGAATGAAAATGAATTGAATAGATATCATGAATTAGGATAATTCAGATAGGTACTGACATGTTAGAGCCACTGTAACCATAAGTTTATAAGGAAAAAATCTTTGGTACATAGAAATAGATATTTACAGTTCTTTTGGTACATCAGCTGGGCACCTTTATTACGAAGCAATGGAGAATCTGTGCATGGTAATGAGATTCCTAGAAGACAGAAAGTGCCAATTTATACAGGGAAAAGAGGAAGATGAAAGGGAGGTATAGCCTATTGAAAAAAGTTCACGTTTTAAAATAAAGAATGTAGAAGGACTGTCAGCCTGCACTGATCAGCTTAGACAGATAGAAATTAATTATATTTTGTTTAAGAAGCTGCCTCTGCAAACTTGGTCAATTTTAAAAAACACATTAGAAGATTTTTCAAGCTGGCTTTCCAATTACCTTGGATGGCAGGCAAAGTGCTTTGAAATGGAATTTGTTTTAAATTGGTAAATGCAACCAATTCTGACTGACAGTATTTTCATAATTCGTAACACGGTGTTACTGGTCAATGTAATTCTAAGAGGTACACCAAAAGAAGCTTTCTTTTCTTTCAACACCAGCAAGACAAGGATATCAGGGAAAAACTGCAAAATGTTATTATTTAAGGCAGACTGGATGAAGTAGAAAAGAGGAAAGGGCTTGCCCAAGTGGAAAACAACTTTTCTTGCAAAATTATATATGAACCCTTCCAAGCAACAGTATAGTGTACCTGGAAAATATACCATCCTGACATTAGGAAATGTACCACCCTGATGTTGTTTATTGAACTTCATGGTGTGTGTGACGTCCAGGTTAGTGTAAATAATCTGTCGGAATTGCTAGGCAACAGAGTCCAGTCTCTAGAGTGGCTGTGACAGGAATGCTTTCATTGTTTTTTCATTGGCTGACTGGATTGTCTTTTATAGCTTGCAGGAAGGCTATGTAGGTGACCTTCTAAAATGAAACAGAATATTTCTCCTTCAGCCATTTTGATAATTTTTTGACTGAATTTAATTCTCAGTAGGTTTATATTCTCAAAGCTCCATAAATTCAACAACAACACTAATTCCTTGAAATTCATGGTATTCCCTGAAAGTGGATTCAATAGAAAAAATTCATCAAATACAAGCAATCATGAAGAGAAATTTCTTCAACAAAGTTGTAATAGAACTTGCAAGTAACAGAGGAATAGATAGTAGCTAAATTTTTTACAAAAGAGATTTTAATTTATATATTTTTATTAAATACATATGGTGTAATTTGTTGCTGTGTTGTGTTATTGTTGCTGCCACCTCTTCCTCAGTCAAAAGGGAAATGGTATTTTTTGGGAGGAGGAGTTCTGTAGGAGAAGGGAGTACAGGTGAAAGAAGAAGAAGAAGATGAAGGAGAAGGAGAAGGAGAAAAAGAAAAAGAAAAAGAAAAAGAAAAAGAAAAAGAAAAAGAAAAAGAAAAAGAAAAAGAAAAAGAAAAAGAAAAAGAAAAAGAAAAAGAAAAAGAAAAAGAAAAAGAAAAAGAAAAAGAAAAAGAAAAAGAAAAAGAGAAAAAGGAAGAGGAGGATCCTGGGGGAGAGAATCACTGCTATGAGGTCAGTCTGGGTCTGCAATTAGAACCTGTCATTGGAACCTGCAGTCACAGTCTAGCTAGGTAAAAGCCTGCATTCAGAGTCTGCAAATTGATACATACAGTCACAGTTTAGCAGGAAATAACCAGCAGTCAGAGGCTGCAAGGGAAACCTACTGAAGGAGCTTGCTGCAGCCAGAGTCAGTGAATAGTTGGAGTCAGGATGGCTGAGCTGTAAAGAGGAATCAACCAGGACCCTTTTCATGCTGTGATAAACAAGAAATCTGTGTCTTGGCTCATTTCTACTCTCAAACAGGAGGGCTGCTGCAACAGAGTTCTCTTTGATTTCTGTCATTTTTGATGAGCATTCTGCAAACTCTAGCTGCTGGAATAAACCATGTTATAATATATATGTCATAAAGTTATTTTTTAAGAAGCAAAAAATTGAAACATCGTATCACAATATTGCACTCAATTAAGTAGTTGCCAATATGTTGCAATATTTTCCACTTTGGTGGCAGATAGGCCTTCCACATTAAAAAAAAATAATAAGGGTTAGGGAGTATAATTAAAGTGTTCGATGCTGGTGCCATAACCTATATTAATTCTCAATTGCTTTATTAGGCAAAAGAAAGCACCTCTCCGGCTGGCATTTATCAACACCAGTTTTTCTTCATTGTTAGCAAGTGTGCAATTATTACTTAATTGAAGGCAAGAGCACATTAGAAAAAAACCAACCAAAACCATATATTATGTATTTTTGGTGATCCTTTGATAAACAAGATCCTTGTAAGAATATTCCGTCTTTCATTCCCTGAAAACATATCTGCCATCCAGACTGTATGCTTACTTTGGTTGTAAAGAAAGTGTCTGGGGTGACACAGCTAGTTTTGCTTTAATCTTCCATACTCTGATGAATAACCACTACCCATTCAAAGAGTCATTATATCAGGAAAAAAATAGAGCACCATCAGTAACCTCAAGCTTTCAGAAATCACCAGTAAATTTCTAAACTTTTGGGAATTGCAGAATTTTAAAAAACAATGTAATGGTTTTATACAGATCTGTGTTATGCATATGCACATTAAAAATTCCCACAAGTTCTAAGTTTTAGGTAACATGCACAATATTTAGTCTACTTGGTGTTTCCCCATTACCTCTTGGACTCCATTAATTCTTTCTCTTTTTCTAGAGAAAGCGATATAACTTTTGCATACTTCTCCTCTCTTACAGACATGCTTATAACTAGCAGTTGCTCACAGCTTCCTTTCAGACATGCTTTCACTTTGGCACTCTGTTTTGTATTTTGCTTGCAATTGCCCTCAGCTCCCTATACCTGCACTTTCTGACTTTCTCCCTGAAGTAGCAACCTCATAACAGAGTCTAATATTTACATCAACCTCTTAAGGTATGAGTGCCAGAAGTAAAGTACCCTTATTTCATTTATTGAATTAATCAAACTTTAATTATTATAGTCACTTAAATTGAATATGGAAACATGGAAAATATCTGGTGACAAAAGAATAGTGAGATTTAAAAGGCCTTATTTCATGCCTTATAAATATAATTCCAGGAAAATACAATCATTATTTCCCATGTAGCTGTCTTATAATAATGTCTTAACACATTAAATGTAGTTATATTATCAACACCAATTTGTATTTATGAACTTAATGTTATATAGAAGAAAATACAGCTAAGGGACTCATATTATGCAGTTCACTAAATATTTAAGTGTAGGAAAATCTAGACTTCAGTCTTGTCCAAGAAGATCTATAGATCTTTCCACAATGACATAAAACAAACCCCTTCATTTTTTTTTTACCTTTTTGTAAGGTGGCAACTAATTCCAAGTGAATATTGATACTAGTGAGAGTTGCTCAACTTCAAATTTTCCACAGTACTCCAGGAGTTAACAGAAAAATAATGAGTCCTCTTTTCTCTGAACAACAGCTAACAAATATTTAGGTTTCAAATTTCACAAAGAAAATATAGTGAGTGTCTAGAAAACTGGATGCAGTTTATAATGGGACTCATCATGATTGTCCAGACAGCAGGTGCCACCAAATATACTAAGAAAAAAGCCCCAAGAATAATTAACAGTGAGATAGTTCATACTTATATACAGTAGTCTTTGCAGCTAACAAAGGAAATTTAAGAAATCACACTGAATGTAATAAAATAAGTATTTATTTTAATTCAACCTAAGTAGTATTTTTCTAAATAAAAATAAAAAATACAGAAATCTGCCTTACAAAAATGTTTTAATAAACAAAGACGTCTCATTAAAAGAGTAATTCATCATTCTAACTACAAGTTCAGATCTAAATAAATAAAGCACTTTGTGACAAGCAAACCAGGTTTAGAGTTTCATCTTTCCACATTTAAACATAATTACTTTACATTTATACAGTCAATTAAAGGGAGTTTTTGGATCTAGGGATTAGCAATCATGACTTTACCAAAAGAACATCACTATATTCCTCTAATATGCCTGTTTTATTGCGCTTTGCCAGCACAAGGTTGTGTCAGAATTCTGAAAAAACCTGAAATTTGCATTTCTTTTTGTCATGTTCTGATTTCAGCTGGTAATATTTGGTCTTTGGAAGGCAGCATAGCCTAATTAATAAAGACCCAGGCCAACCACTGACCAGAATCTTGATCAATAATTTCATTTGTCTTATCATCTTCAAGTATGCAAGATGAGGAAATGCATATTTTTAGTGCATTACAGTACAGGCATCAAAGATTATTAGAAATTCCATGTGCAGTATTAGAAACTATTATGTTGTCCTGTACCTTATATAGTTATCTAACGTAAAATGACTTGGGAACTTATTTAGAAAGAAAATGTCATTCAAATCAGGGAATTGTTTGTCAAATGTCTAAGAGGAGTCCTTATCACAGTAAGTATTTCAGCCATGGTAAGATATTTTTCTATATATTTCATCATAATTTATGCAGTAATTAATTCAGGAAGGTCCTAAATCCCATATTATGCAGGAGGAAAAATCAGATGATCTTAATATCTCTCTCTGGTTTTCAGAATACATTATCTAATTAACAGTTATCCTGAAGCTGTGAAGAGTCTAAACACTTGTTTCCCTTAACAGCAGTTATACTAATTTCCCTTTTGAGTGCACATTTGGTTTTTCAAGTAGTTTTTATTACAAGCATAGATATCTAAACTGCACACTAGGGTTAATCTGTCCTCATGCTTGCAAAGGATTAGTTTGAAATTGCACAAGCCTAGGCAAAGCAATTATTGCTTCTTCTACAACAGCAATTGTAGCAGCTGCTAGACTATTTGAGAAAAAAACAAAAGTTAGATGCATGAAAAAATAACCTTTTCTGATGTTAAAATTGTCTCCTTTAACGCCAACAGTATTCCAAGATATGTTTCACCTTTCCATAATGAGTACTCTTTGTTTTCATGAAATCATTCTTCTCTTGGTAGCCTTAGACTTACAAGAAAGTTTCATATAACAAAGTAATGAGACAGTTTTTTTAATTTTATTATTTATACTCAGTTAATTTTAACGACCTAATTTAGTCTCAGTTGATTTCAGCATATTTTTCTGATTGCTGGGCAGCATAATGTTCTCCAAAGACTGCAGCCATTTCATGGGAGAACCTGCTCCACCATGGAGAAATCTCTGACTGATGTTCTCTTCTGTTTCTCACTTCTCATCCTCTTTCTAGTTCTTTATTTCAATTTCAATCTCAATCTCTTTCTTGCTTTCTCTCCTCTTCTCTCTCTCTGTGTGCCTTTGATTCCCTCCCCCCTTGTGTTTTCTGTGATGTAAAAATAGGTTTTCACAGAGGCACCACAGACTCTGTGTCAGCCTTGGTCTGGGGTGGCTCTGCTGCTGAATTGTCTGGAACTGGCTATCCAGCAGTGGTGGCAGCCCCCAGCCTCCTCCCACAGACACCACCACTGCAGGAATCCCCACTGCCACTTCCAGAACATCTTGCCACATATTAACTGAAAGGAGGGACAGGGAAGGGAAGGGAAGGGAAGGGAAGGGAAGGGAAGGGAAGGGAAGGGAAGGGAAGGGAAGGGAAGGGAAGGGAAGGGAAGGGAAGGGAAGGGAAGGGAAGGGAAGGGAAGGGAAGGGAAGGGAAGGGAAGGGAAGGGAAGGGAAGGGAAGGGAAGGGAAGGGAAGGGAAGGGAAGGGAAGGGAAGGGAAGGGAAGGGAAGGGAAGGGAAGGGAAGGGAAGGGAAGGGAAGGGAAGGGAAGGGAAGGGAAGGGAAACTATGGTAGAAAAGTGAGGTATCACAGAATCAGAGAACTTTTAGGGTTAGGAGGGACCTCTGGAGACTGTCTAGTCCAACCCCCCTGACAAGGTGGAGTCTCTTAAGCCAGATTACACATCCAGGTGAATTTTGAGTGTCTCCAGAGAGGGAGACTCCACAATCTCCCTGGGCAGCCTGTTCCAGTGCTCTGCCAACCTCAGTGTAAAGTTCTTCCCCATGTTGAGGTGAAACCTCTTGTGTTTTCTATTTGGCCTTTGCCCTTCCTTTTGCTGAGCACCTCCAAAAAGAGTCCAGCACCTTGGCACCTAACCTTGAGATAGTTTATGCATTAATGAGACATTTTTGATTTACAATAGGGTTATGATTTATCATATACAAAGAAGGACTACTCATGTCTATTTCATCCTCTAATGTTTCCCTTTTTTACCTTAAGGACCAAAGGAATGCTTAGAGCATATTATCTATCTAGTCCTTCCCATTTCACAGAAGTCAAAGGAAGGAGTGGAGGCTCCTTTAGAAATTATGATCCTTCCACTGAATTCCATGAAGCTAACTTTTTTCCCAGCTGTTTTCATGCAAAATGTTTACCCTTCAATTTTCATTGGTGAAGAATATAGTGGAAAGAGGTAGGATGGGAAAACAGATTCTGAAGTGATATTCTTACTTTTCCTGTATATAAATTATGAGAAAAAAGCATTTTATGCAGAGATATAAAAACAAGATAAAAATTGCTACTTGAAAATCTTACAAAATATCTTTCTGCATGCAATGGCTTGCTCGTTTGCTCAATATTTTTTTTGGCAGTCTGATAGAAAGTACATTGCAGCTAATGAGATGTTTTTCCAAAAGTTTCAAATGATACTTCAGAAAAGAACTTATAGAAAACTATTAGATACAGAAAATATAGTGAAAATGAGGGGGAGGGTGTGTGTTTAATTCATAAATGTAAAATATATGTACCTAGAGAGAGAAAGAAACACTAGTAACCACTTTTACCAACAGCACTACACAATTTTTTTATTGTAGAAAATTGCTTTCAAAGAAGCAATAAATTAACCTAGCCCTCACAAGTGTTCAGTATTTTATCCCTGATACAACTTTGCTGAGATAAAAATCAGACAGCATACAGAGTTGTGTCTGTGACATTTTTGGACTTTATTTTCAGTGTTAAACAAGAGTTTGTTCATCAGAATTCAACTATTGTTCGATGTAATTTTTCTTTTTGGAAGGTTACTTCTATGAAGCTTGGGTCTGGTTTTATAATCCTTGAGTGTGATAACAATGCCTGGTTGCTGAAGGACAAGGGGTGAGAAAAGGTTGCAGTGCACAACTGAAGTATGTATGTTATGGTTTTTCTAAACAGATATAAATCATACACTGAAATGTCACTGAATGAATAACGCACATGCTTTTCATATCCAGTCAAACTTTAAGAGAATGAAATATGTTTGCTAGTATCAACTCGCCCCAGTAGACAGTAATCCACATCACAAGAAACACTTAATTGAGTCCATTTGGCAGTTGCTGCTCAGCAGGGGCCTTGTAATGAAATAACGTGTAATAACATACCTCTCATCCCTAGAGAGAGTGTCCCTGCAGGTCAAGGTTGAGGTCATTTCAAGGGCAAGGTCAGGTAGCTTATGTTGTAGCTGCTATTGCCACATCAAATGACATCTTTTTTTTTTTTTAATGGAGAAAATTAGTTTTTTAGACTTTATTCTAGCTTTTAACTCTGCCAAATATTTTTGTTATGTCTCCCAGCAAAATCTCTTTCATATTAGAGCATATTATCACTCAAAATTCATGCATGTCATTTACTGAACTGTAACTTCATACATGTTATTTACTAAACCAATCTTAATTTATGAGTCTGTGGTTTTTAGTAAATTACTACACAAAATACTTTTCCAGTTAGCAAAGAGTATTGTTACACACCAAGGCACCAGAGTATGTAGATGATGCTAAATACCTTACAAAAATTGCTGAGCAACTTGAGGAGATGCAAAAAAAAAGACAGTGAAAGAAAATGAACTTTACAATCCCACTCTATTATACTATTGTGCAATAATAAAATATTCTTATAAAACTATAATTAGGCATGTAAAAAGGTTTTATTATTGGCTTTAATGAAACTAAATTTAAATGTATCAACAAATGATCAACAATTGACAAGGTAAAGAAGGAGTTTATTATTATTTCTATTCAATATAACTTTTCTTAAAATCAGAGTTTATAGTAAAGGACTCAATTCATGATCTCTTACTGAGCTACATAACAATTCTATGCCTTGATTACTTGACTTGTGGACCTGCAGGGAAGAGTAGACAAGGAGAGCACAAATTTTGGTTTATTAGTTTTGTTGATAGGTAGATAAAGAATTAAAATTCTCATCTCCACTTCTGAATTTTTTTTTTCTAGTTTAATCCAATAATGTTATAATATAGAGCCTGTACACATATCCAGAGACCTTGATCTGGAAGTCTGGCCTTTTCCCAGGTTACTTCTAAGCACAAGGAAAGAGTCAGGCTACCTTCTGGGCCTTGTGCCATCTGTTACTGACTGACAAAAGCCACCAGACTGCATTGTAGATATATGGATATACCTAAGATTTTCTACTGCTCATTTTGAAATGGTGTAATAGAGAACTAAACACCTCACCTATGTGGACTTGATTTTCTGATGGAGTATATATCTTTTCAATGCGTGCTGACAGGAAAGTAACTAAATTCAGGCAGCTTTCAACTTTTCAGAATCCTCTTTTTATTTCTCTTCATTGACTGTAGAGAGCTTTGGCAGCTACATAAGGTGGTCTGGACTGTCTGCTGCTCTGAAAATGAGCACCTAAATGAGCTGTGAGGACACACCTCAAGTAGGCATTTCCAGTAAGCAGACTGCCTTCTACCCTTACTTTCCAGGCATAATATTCTAGTTCTAACAGATATCCCAAAATTAATTACTTATTTTTAACGCATAGCAGGGAGCTGATTTTATTAACCTCTAAACAAACTCAGACAGTGCAGCCAGAAGCCTTGAGTACTTCATCAGGTTGCCTTGCTTGTTTGCAAAGCAAGCATCTGCACTCTGCTTCTCTGTTTCAGCAAAGATTTCAGAAAGAAATTATTTTATGGTAAATGCAGGGAACAGTATATGTGTACACCAGCTGACTGAATGTGACAAGATTTTGGTAAGCAACAATAATAGCCCACTCAAGAAGAACAGCTCAAGGAACTACACAAAGAAGGACCAGCAGTTATTTTCAGAAGGTGTAAACTATTGCCAGCATGAACAAATAGATCCAGGCTTTGGTTTAGATATGGCAAAATAAAATAACTTAGCAAGGACTTGTCCTTTTTTTCAGAATGTAATAAAAATGTAAATGGTTCAGATCATATTATGCATGATTTAGAAGGGCAGAGCTAAATAAAAAGAGCTCTTTAGAGAAAAATGTATTTAAGTAAAAATTTAGTGCATCTGAACAGAAATGAAAAAGTGTGAAAATACGTACTTGGCTGTCAATAAGACACCTGGACTACATAAAATATTTTTCTTGTGCTATTAGCATCCAAGATAGATGCAAGGAGAAACATTAGTTTTCAAAGGCCTTTGGGAAAATCAGTCTCTAAAAAAATACCACCCTCTACCCCAACAGACATTTTGAAAATCCAGTCTCTTCTTCACCATTTGGCTTGCAGAACTGTGTTGATTTCAGTGGCCGGCAGGGTTAGGGTTAATAAGAGGGAACATCACTGTTCCCTCCAAGTAAAAATGTGTAACCATAGCCTAATTCTACCTTAGGATATAACTCTGGTTACATCTCAATTTATAGAAATAATTAGATCAAATTAGATCATGGAAAGTTTAATTAACCAGGCATAGTTTTGAATTAAAGTCCATTTTCTATGGAAATTGGAAAAGGCCTAAGTAATTCAGTACTCATTATATCATGATTTAGCATCAAGCATCGTGGGGGCTGTAAGTCAGAGTATATGAAAAAAAGCAAAGGGGATGTCAACTCTCCTAGATTTTGGACAGTATTTGGATATCTTGTCTCTCTTCTAGAAAAAAAATAATCAGGTTTTGAATGTTCAAGGGAGTTTAGCAGGCTAGCTTTTAACAGGAAAAAGTTCATTTGGATTATTAACTAGACTCAAAATTTCATGTCATGATTCTTTGACGTGCCTACACCATAAAAAATGTTAAATGTAATTCTTGCATTTTTATATTTTTGAAATATGCACATAATCTACTACTAATGTGAAAGGGACCATTATGAAATATTTCACCCAGTGCAACAGTGTTTAATTATAATTAATTCTATTAACATTCATTATGATAAATTAATTTGGATGTAATCTCATGATTTGATCAGAATTTGTAACTAATTAGTTTTCACCTAGTAAAAAGAGTTATTTATTATACAAAGACCCTCCTTTGCTTTTGAGGTTACTCTTGAACATAATTTACCACCGTGTGTGTTATAGAACCTGTAAACTAGCAAAACTATTGTCTGTAATACACTTCCTGATCCAGCACTACCTCAGTTATGCAAATTCCAGTACTCTGTAAGGCTCTGGGCTCCCTTACTGCTGAGTCTGAGTAGACTTTTCACAGGGCATCCATTCAATATTGGTAACAAGGGTAAAATTGTTTTTTGTCTTGTCCAAAATCCCTTTTTCTTTGGCTGGAAAACCTGGAGATGTTATACATATACTTTAAATCTCTAGGTGTGGTGTTTCCATCAAAGATTTTTCATTGATCTGATGTGTTTAGAAGAACATATTTTAATGGAAACATATACATTAAAGATGTTAAGGATGAGGTTTTGTAATGTGTTTATGAAAACATGTTGAAAAGGATGAGGGACAGACTTTACCACTTTGGCTTTTGTTCAGCAATGCTCTAGGAATCAAAGAGTTTCACTGAAATCAATAGGACCTATTACAGATGAAGGCACAGCTCACCATGAGTAAGGGCCTGGCTACTAGGAAAGTAATATTGAGATTGCTTTCATTTTAATGACTGAGAAATTCTAAAACATCCATCCATGCTTTTGGGTGAAATGACTAATGCCCACTAAAATTACAAGATTTATGAGGGATGTCCAATTCAATTTCATTACAAAAAAAAATTAAAAATTGGTTCCCTGCCTTTAAAATGAAAACCATATGCAAGGAACAGTGTTTTTCTAAATTGATGCAGCTACTGAGAAAAAAAAATCTTTAAATAAGAAGTTTCATTTATTATTTGTCCATCATATTTATAAAATGAGTTAGCAGAATCTGCCTTCATGATACTTGCTAGGGATTGTTTTAAGAAAGTTCTAGTCAGTATTTCATAAATGAAATAGTTTTTTTCATCCATCAGACCCATAAGTGACCTTAGTTAATTGTGCTAAAAATGCTCTAACTCAAGTCCCATATCAGCCTTGGATATTCTCCGTATCTAGAAAGAGATGCCAGCTCCTTTCCCAGGTCAAATCGTGGTGCTCAGCTAATACTGGAGAGACAATACACTGAAGAGCTCTATTGCATAATTGCCAGATTGACCATGATATCACATTGTTCTCATAGCTTCAGGTATGTGAAGTGTGAAAACTCCTTCCCAAATTTCTGACCATTTTAAAATTAATTTAAAGCTGTATGTTCCCATCTCTACCCTAAATTGAGCAATCTGATGTCTAGTCAACCCATGCACATCTACCGTTGAGTTGAAAACGTGGCTCTTTACTTGCTAGTAAAGAAGTTTGAATGTACATTTCAGGTGGTACATTCAAGCAACTTGCTAGAAAAGTTTATATCTAGCAGATATACAGTGGACAATACATATGCTAGATCTATATTGCACAAGTAGTCGTAAAAATATTTAACCAATAAATAATTGAGTAAGTATCCACCTTTTCCTACTTAAAAAATAAAACAGGTACAAGGATCTACTTAGTGTGAAATTATGCTATTTTCATAACAAAAAGCTCCAAACACTTTTTCTGGTTGCATGTCCCCAGAGCTCACAGAAGAGTGGAATAATTTCCTAAGACACATAGATTTTTCCTTTTTTCGGCATAGGAGATTGTATTTACAATGATTTAATAATATTATCCCAAATTTCAATAAAAACTGAACATACATTAATATTCATCCTGACAAAGATAAATTTTTAACTGCACTTGGCATATTTAATTTTCCTCTTCTGTTTAGAATAAATGCATCTTGGAATTTTTATTCCAGTGTCTGCTATTTTGTGATTATATATATTTCTGGTCTTTACTGTTCCAGCAAATTGTCCCCCAACAAATTGGTTGATGAGTTTAACCCAATACCACTTTCATTTTTGTCATTTGCTTCTTACTCTCATATCAAAATAGTCTGACGATCATACCAGCCAAATCATCAATTCAAAGAGATTGCCCCCAATGTGATTTGAAGCTACCTCTAAACTGTCAAGATAGGCACTTACCTTAAATTTGAAGAAGTGTCCTTCATATTTTCCTGGCAATATCACCTGAAAGAAATCTTTTGTAAACTTCTTGTTTACAAGAAGTTTTTACAATCTTTTGTAAACTTTACTTGTTACAACAAGTTGACAAAAAGATATTGCGGAATATTTTGCACATTTTGAAAAAACAATTCAGTACAAGGACACAAATTTTCTGATAAGTTGAATAGAAGAATTTAACAAAGGGTTCTGTACTGTGTTGTCTAAAATCAATAGGTCTTTGGAGTTCAAACAGAGCCCCAGTGCAAGGCCATGTTTTAGAGTGACATTGAGATGCCTGGTAGGATGTGTATGGGTTTAAATCCCTCAGCCATTCCCAGGGCTTTTCAGCACATCTGCATTTTTGATCTCAATCAATACAAGTGCAGTTATGACCATAGACACGCATCTTAGCAGAAGGGCCTCACTAGATCCCATTGTGGCAAAAAGAGGCATATGCATGGTCCTTTGGAAATGGTTTAAACTGATCCTGAATAACACAAAATTGATTGATTTGTACCAAAATTTTCCATCAACCTAATCATTCATGGATTATGCTATTTACCAAAATGTAGAAACAATATAAAAACTTTTCATTCATTGAATTAAACACTTTTTATTTACATGACGTATGTGACATTAGACAAATGTCACAGGCTTAACTTCAAGAAGTCCAAGGCTTAACTTCAAAAAATTTAAATGCATGAGTTGTAAGAAAGCAAAATGTAATTCTTCCATCCTGGATTTGACTCTTAAAATTGAAGCAATAATTTCAGAAACACCTAAGGGATCTAGGGAGAGAATTCCTATTATATTTCAGTGGGATTTGTGTCCATAACCTCTTTAGCTTCATTTAAAATCTCAGTCAAGATTAATCTCAGAATGAAATGTATCTTTTTCATACCTAGACAGGTCTAGATCTCTCCTGGAATGGAATTTGAGGTGTCTTGTACATCAGGCTTAGACCTATCTGAATAGAGGTAGACAAAATACATGCAAGATGTTTAACTACAAGATACCACTCATTAGTTAAAAAACCTACAACAATGTTTTATAGGCTTAAAAACAGAAACAATTTCATTGTAAGTGTTTGGGGACATTTTTATAGGTTGCAATCTACTTTCATGAATACAATAGAGACCTAAGTAATTGTAATTTTGATTTGATTTTCTATTATTTTATAATTAAAATTAAGGTACTAGAAGAACTCAGAGCTGAATTCTGAAATTTGGGAAACTACTTCACACAGTGATTGCCCTAGTATTTAACATTCGGTGCCATTGAGAGTGGATTAGACAGAGCTGCCAGCCTGAGCTGTTTTACACAAATGGAAAATCATTAACAGTAATCTTTTGAATCTTTGTGCACAGGGCAGCAACTGCTGGAAGGAAACAAGACCAGAACAGGACCTGTAGAGATCTGGGAAAGCAGACACTGCTAGATTGTCAGAACTGGCACTGTCAGAACTAAGTGATGGGGAACTGCAGCGGCTTCATAGGCTCACCCTTGCTAGTGGGTGTTGCCATGGGTACCAGCTCAGAGGTGTCACATTAAAAAAAAAGGGGGAAAAGGGGGAGACAAATGAACTGCAAAAGGGAATAGAAGATATTCACACCATAACAATATAAAGAGACATTCTATGTACACAACAAAAATGGGGTGTGTTATGACATAGTAGAATACGAAAAAAAAGAAGGAAAAAACCAAGAATGGTGGAATTCTCAATAAAACCTTCTGAATAGCTTGATCTAATTTATATATCTATGATTGCATATTTTTATTTATTGTTGAAAGTCCGGGAAATTATAAAAAAGACACTTATTAATCACACATTGTCTGACAACAGAAAAGAGTTATTTGTGACATGCAAACACTATTCATAAATTTATTTTTATTTAGGGCCACATTCAGTCTATAAAAAATAAACTTAATAAATTATTGTTATTTAAAATCACAATTAGGTCCCAATTCAGCAACTGACATCAGCATCCCTAACCATCCCCAGCACGAGCAGTCGTCCTTTAAATTAGATGGATTGCTTAAACACTTGGTGATTTGTGTCTTATCAAAAGTAATCTTCTGAGGTAGCACAGGAGCTGTTTTTAATAACCTAGCCAGGGGGTGAATACCAAACACGAGGCATGAAACACCTTTGGCTAAAAGGAATGGTCACAAGATACAGAAGAAAAGGAAAAAAAACAGCAACCCCCGCCCCCCCCAAATAAACAACCCCTCACTCTCAAGGCACTAGGAGCAAATGTTTCCCAAAGGGCAGATACTATTTTTGTCACTTTAGTGTTTACTTGTTTGGCTTGTGTTTCAGTCAGATGGATATATGTGAAGTCTTTATTCCTTCAGATCTGTTGAAAGTTTGCATAACCTCCATGTTCAGTGAATTAATTGTGGTGGTTTTTGTATCAGGAAGCTTCAGTATGTGACAAAACTTTGTTTACAGCTGCTGAGAAATAAACGGATATCAATGAGTATATTAACTACAGAATATATTAATGCAATCATTATTAAGTTGCATAATACAGTATATAGAAAGTTGTGCAAATTCTGTTTTGGCTAAATTCTGTAGCACTAAAATTTAATAAACCAAAACAAAGTGAACATAGAAAAGATTTGGTGTGATGAGAAATAAAGGAGTTTAGTCCTGATTTCTTGTGAGTTTGCCTATCTGTTTCTCATGCATAACAATTTCTGCAATGTTCTGGCAAAAGCAAGTTGTTTTAAAATAATATTTGCTTTCTATATGTTATATATTTAATGTATTTTACTTTTATGTGTTTCTTAAATATGTTTCCATTTAGCTGTTTTTAAAAATTAAGCTGATTTTTAATTTCTATCTTTAATTGAAAACATTCATTGGATGAAACTCACTATGAATAGATTTTGAAAACCTTCCATACTTAAAAAATCTGAATAGGTTATGTGCTATATTACACTTTTCAGAAAACATGATGTGTCTTATTTATCTGGCCCTCTAAGCAATCTTTTAGTTAAATCTAATAAAAAGAGGGGAATGGAAGTCAGAAAAAAATTATGCGGTAAATATGAAAACATAGAAGTGATACAGCTGTGTACTGCCAGCTGCCTCCCTCTTCTTTTGGATGTATCCCAGTGAATGTCTGAGGTTTCAGATAAACAGGTATTTATATTAAAAGTTATACTACACTACTAAGTAAAAATGCATTTTAAAAATACAATTTTGTAATTGTCTTGGCTGGGATGTTTCTCATTTTGTTGGGAACACTAAATTCTTATCTGGAATTTCCCCTGGAAGGAATTCCTTTATATTCATATAAAACAGTACAATGCACAGAAGCAATGCCACTAAATAATTGTGTCTGATATGATAAGTAATGTTATCAAACCAGACAGATTCAAGAGAAATTATTTGGCACAATGAGTGTCCCAAAGTTCATTTTCAGTATACTGAGTCAAGTTCTGAGCAAATTGATGATGGTTAAAGCTTACTATTATTTGATTGCTCTTGAATGATATCTCTGAAATAATTTGCTGACCTTTAACTTCCAGTAAGTGTAATACAAGGCCATTAATCTCTTGTCTTCAAAATCAAACTCTTGACTACAGTGAAATCAAATACAATATTCATTAACACTAATCCAGTCTTCTGTCTCAAGTAGTATTTCTTATTAGACAAACACCAAAGTGTATCAAAACAACTTTATGTGAACATCAATAAATTCTACTGTGCAGACGTATATGGAAATTATTCTTGTGATGTCTGCATTATTGTATTTTACAAATCAAAATGTGACTTCTGTCTTCAGGGCTTTCAAATTTACTTTTCATGAAAACTAAAATCCCATTCTCAAAAAGAAACACACTGCACAGAAACAAGCAATGAAGATAATGATATGAACAGAGGGGAAAAAAAAGATTTTAGAAGATGTTTGAAGAAGAAACTTGACCTTTTAGTTGTCTCTTCATTTTTCAAAAATATTAAATTGAAATTTGGTATATTGCAAATAAAAAGATTAATATCTTAAGTTCACAATTAAAATTCTAATTTAAACTAATTTACAAGCTACTATGTTATTACCAATTGTGGAGTATGCTAAGCTATATTATATGCAGAAATGCCTAGACATGTAAGTGGATTACTCAGCAAGTATAGATGACAGCTTTCTGTGACAGAATGTTTAACTCTAGTAGTCACAAGACCAAACAAAATTATTTCCAAAAAATATATTTTTAAATATTGATTACAAGGCCTTGGATAGCATCTATTATTCACAAATGGGGTCATCTCTATCCTAAATCTTTTGTCAGATGATCAAAACACTTTCACTTTGCTTTTTAAGAGAGAAATTTGCTCATGCTTGAGCAAAATCACTTTGCTAAACAGCCCAAATTAGTCCTTCTCTGAAAAACCATCTACACCTTTAGGATCACATGCTTTTTTCAACAATCACAGTAAAATGAGGATGATAACAGACAAATCCCTCCGGCTACTGCATCTTTTCCTTCTCCTCCCTCCTAAACACAGAGACCATATGATGGAACACACAGAACCACAAATTACTGTAGTGCACAGTTCCTACTTAATAATGACATCCCATAAGTTAGCAAAAATCTGCCAACATCTGCAAGCTTCTCTGCAGTGTTGTGAGCCAAAGTTAAAAATCGTGTGTGACAGTGCTGTGGAAAATACAATTGATTCCATTCTGATTGTGTCAGTTCCAAACACAGACAATATTGATGATGCTGTACAGTAATCTTATTGGACTTGGGCCCAACTGAACATTGGTCTTTGTCAACTCATTATTCCTCTATCAGAGGGATCTCACTAGATTGATCTTGCCAGAAGCTCTTGATGTGTCTCACAAATCACTGTTCTGCTGTTGGCAGGCAGATTCGAGTACTGCACAGTAATTGCTGGGTTTTTTTCCTTTCCCCAGAAGGCAGTGAGTACATACTGCAAGTCATTGTCATATGAGAGAATATAACTGTCCTAACAAGATATTGCAGTTAACTGTGCAGTATCTGATTGTGCCAAAAAGATGTGGTCATATTATATATGTTACTAAAGGAGCAAAATTATTTCAAAGGTAAACTTTTTTTTCTTCATCCTTACCATCCCTTAAATAAATAGCCTAGTTTTTTACTTTGTTGGTGTGAAAACTTATTTGGATAAATTATATTATTTTTAACTGCAACGCAAATGTGGGAAGATCTTAATTGGCCTCTTACCATTTACGTATATAGAAACAAACCACACATGAGTGTTTGCACAATCAATACTGCACTGCAAAACTCAGACACAGACATTTGAGTATCTGACAAGAGGTGATTACATCTTGGAAACTTCTTTTATGCTTTTAGCCAGAGGAAATAATCTTGTTGGCTCCTAAACTCTTTGCTTGTCCCTCAGAAAGATCCAAGAAGATTAAGGTTAGTCTTTGGCCTGGGTAAATGCTTTCCTTAAGATACTATCAACATATCCTCTGGCTAGTCTTAGAAGAATACAATGACAAAACCAAGTTTAAACACTTGATGCCTTGAGTCAGATAAGCTGGATAATAGCAAGAGTCTGCACTGGAGTTTCTCCAGGACCGCTTAGGCTGTATGTTGACTGAAGGAGCCACTGGCAGTCAGCTTCATTCCCACAGTGCAAATGAGGAGAATAACAAGCCTTGTACAGCTAAACTTAAACATCCAGCTCTGGCTTCTTGCTCTCTTCATGGATAACTACTTTTTTGGGAAGGTGCAGGGGCTGAGTAGTAGATGGAACACGTTATGTCTGAAAAGGACTGGGATTCTTAATTCGTGGAATGGTTACTCTAATGAATAAAGAAGGCTTGAATGACTTTCACCTTGCATTACTTAATACAAGGAAATTGAGCAAGGCCATTAGAAATGGGTGTTGGTAAAACCCTTAAAAGATCAGATAAAATATCATCTTTAATGTAATAAGTAAAATAAATAAATTCGTGTGGGATTAAGCTATTAATAAAAAGATACTTGAGAATGCCTCCAGGATTCTGAAGTTCTTAAACACACCTACTACTGTAACAACAAGACAAAGCCAGAAGATGGCCCGGCTATTAAGGGTGGACCCTCGCTTCACAGCTCCTCAAACTACTAGATACCAATCTTGGTAGAGATCCTGGACGATCAAGATCACCCCTCCTAAGATGAATTCCGGAAAAATTATCAAGCAACCTTTTTCATGCAGACAGGACTCTTTTGGAAACACAGCATACTTGGACTTTCAATAAACTTAGCCTTAGGGTAAAAAAACTGTATAAAACTCACGGGCTGAAACATAGCAGTGTGGCAGAGTTCGGAGGGTACTTTTGTACTGCCTCTCTGTCCACCCGGCATTCGATCGATGTTGTTTCTTTTTATTGTGGCTTTATTTCAGTGTTGAAATTGTGTAAAATAAATTTTGTTGTTTTATTTAGAATTGGCTTCTGATCATTTATAACAGATTTGGTGCCGTGACTCGGATACAATTTGGCTGCGGAGGAAATCCCTTTGCACAAGAGGCGCCCTGCCGGATTTTCGGCAGCCCGGCAACGCAAGAAACCCCTTCGCACCTATTGTATTACGAACCAAAAAAAAAAAATTAGATAAAAGCGCCACAATAAAAAAAGAGAAGGCCTAGATCCAGCAGAGAACCCGGGAAAAGACAGGGAAAAGTCTTTTCAGAGCCGCAGCAACAATTTTTTCACTCATAAAATATTCTCCGTGCACGAAGATCTCCAAGCAAGAAAATTGCTGTAAGTACTGCCTAGTTGAGTGGGTGTGATTGAGTGAGTGAATGAGACGTGGCCTGGCCACGACACGAGAGTGGACCTGAAAGCCGCAGTTCCAAATTTTCCCGCGAGGGGTTTAGTCAGCTGACGGAGAAGCGAATCGAGAAACCTCGTTCACTCATCAAAGCCCAGATTCAGAGGAGTCTGGGAGAATCGATCACAGGAAGCAAAAAGAGGAAGGATACGTTCCTTTTAGGTTCAAGAAATTGGTAAACTCTTTTTGCTACGGGCTGATACGCCCAGGACGCAAACCGAAGATTCTTTCCTCAGACGAACAGACCCCCGGTTCAGCTCACCAGACAGGTAAGTAAGCCGAACGATTCAGGACCCGGTTTGCAAACTGTAACAGTCAGGGAGGAGACCCCTGCTCTTAGCCAGAGCTAAGGCTAAGAAAGGAATTTAGTGTTGCGATCCATTATCAAAAGGTAAAGTTTTTTTTAGTTTTTTTCTTTTAAAAAAAAAAAAAAAAAAAAAAAAAAAAAAAAAAAAAAATGGAGCAAGGAAAGAGTAAACATCAGAAAGAATCAGAGAAAAGGCATGCTCCCAGAAAAGGAAAAGGTACTTTCGAAATCCCACCAGAAAGCCCACTGGGATGGATCTTAGAGCATTGGGAGAAATGCCCCTCTTTGAAAGGTAAGTCAAAGGAAAAAATGACTTATTACTGTATCAAAGTTTGGGGGGGTAAGGAAATACAAAAACATGTGATCTGGCCGATATTCGGCACATTTGAAAAGTGGATATGTAGGATTCTTTGCAGCTATGTAGAAAGAAAAAAATCAGTAACCTGCGAGGAAAGAGAGTATGCTCAAGTATAGTTAGAAGCCAGAGCAAGACTGTTTGCACTAAGAACTCAGAAGGAAACTTCAGAAAAAAAAGATGAATGGAATCCACTAGAATTTCTCCCTCCCTTTGTATCAGCAACCCCCTTTGTCCCTCCGGGACCTGTTAACCAGCCTGTGCCTGCCTCGGGTCCTTTGCAGGGGGCTCAGTTCATGAGACCAGGTCAAGCCACATCCCTCCCTCCCTTTAATCTCTGGGGAACGTCCCAACTGCCTGCCCCGCTCCTATCCCTGCCTCCAGAAAAAACCCCAGATCAAGAACCCCTTCCCATACCTTTAGACGCACCATCAAAATGGGTAGCGCCGTCTCCACAAATTCCAGGGGCGCCGTACCTGCAAGCGGCAGGACTACAAGTCCCGAAAGCCTCCACGCAGACTCCGCCTTTCCCACAGCCACAAGAAGCAGTTTTCCCCTGGGAAAAAGCCCCGATTTCTCAGCCACTTGTTCCCCCGCAGCCCATGGGAGCCGGAAAAACAGCTCCAGCGGGCTCTCCTCCAGCTAGCAGGACTCAGAGAAGGGCCAAGCTCATGAGTGAAAGGGGGAGTGAAAATGAAGAGGACAAACATAACCTCTTCCCTTTACAGGAAATCCCTACCGCACCCAGAGTTATCAGATTCGTAAATGTTCCACTTAACACAGGAGATGTGAGAGCTTTTAAGAAAGAAATGGGGCGATTATTAGATGACCCATTCGGAGTAGCAGAAAGGCTGGAGGACTTTCTGGGAAGTAGCATATACACCTTTGAGGACCTTATGTCCATCTTAAGAACACTATTTAACCCCGAAGAAAGAGATTTAATTCGACAGGCTGGGATCCGAGACTAGAATCGCCGTAACCCCCAAAGCACACCCGGAGACCTAAAATGGCCTAGCCAAAACCCGGGATGGAGTTCCCAGACTGAAGAAGGTAGACGGAACATGATAGACCTCAGGAATATAATTATCCAGGGAATACGGGAGGCGGTGCCGAGGAGACAAAATATTAGTCAGGTGTTTGGGGAATGTCAAAGAAAAGATGAATCTCCCTCAGATTGGCTAGACCGACTCCAGAAAAGCCTACAGGTATATTCTGGAACAGACCCTAATTCCCCTATTGGAGAAGTGTTGTTAAAAACCCAATTTGTTGCAAAGTCTTAGGAAGACATAAGAAAAAAATTAGAAAAAATAGAAAACTGGCAAGACAAAGACTTACAGGAATTATTAAGAGAAGCCCAGAAGGTATACATGCGACGAGATGAAGAAAATCAAAAAATACAGGCCAAAGTTCTTGTTGAAGCTGTGAGAGAAGTACAAAAGCAAGAGAAGAGCTAAGAACAAGTAGGAACAACGCAGAGAAAAATGGACCGGCCAAATAAGAACCCAGGGCCAAGGGGAGAACTCCCAGAGTGTTATTATTGCAAAAAGAAAGGTCACCTAAAAAGAGATTGTAGAAAAAGAATAAATGATGAGAAAATTTTTCAAGAAGATTAGGGGCGTCAAGGGCTTTTTATTTTGGGGACTAGAACATCAAATGAGCCCTTGGTAAAGCTAAAAATAGGTCCCCAAAAAGAAGTAGTAACATTTTTAGTAGATACAGGGGCAGAGAGAAGCACAGTACAGAGACTGCCCAAAAGCTGTTTAAAAAGTGAGGATAAAGTAACAATAGTTGGGGCAAAGAGAGATCCATTCAAAGTATCAATAATTAAAGATGTAGAGATTGAATCAGATATTAAATTTTGCATAGGGAATTTGCTTCTAGTAGAAGAAGCAGACTATAATTTGTTAAGTAGAGACATGATTATAGCACTGAGGATAAATCTGATAGTAAAAGATTCACAATTAGTAGTAAGCCTATACAAACTGACTACTGAAGATGAAGACAAAATTAATCAAAAGGTTTGGTGCTCTCAAGGAGAGGTGGGGAGATTGGCAATAGAGCCAATTTCAATTGAAATAGAAAAGCCTGAGGAACCTATTAGAATTAAACAATACCCCATATCAGTGGAGGGGAGGAGGGGACTAAAACAAGTAATTGACAATCTAATTGAAAAAGGGACTTTGGAGCCTTGTATGTCAAGGCACAACACTCCCATCCTGGCAGTAAAAAAGGGTGATGGAAGCTATAGATTAGTTCAAGATCTCCGAGCAGTGAATGAGAGAACAAAAACAAAGTTCCCTGTAGTAGCCAATCCTTATACCCTACTGAATAGGGTATCTCCAGAAGATGTTTATTACAGTGTAATTGATCTTAAAGATGCGTTTTATGCGTGCCCTCTAGCCGAAGGGAGCCGAGATTATTTTGCATTTCAATGGGAAGATCCTGAAACAAACAGAAAGCAGCAGCTTAGGTAGACATCTCTGCCTCAGGGATTTGTAGATTCTCCTAACCTTTTTAGTCAGGCTCTTGAACAATTACTAAGTCAATTCATACCGGTTGAAAGAGCCAAGTTATTGCAATATGTTGATGACCTACTGATAGCTGGCCAGAGGGAGGATCAAGTAAGAGAATGTACAATTTTGTTACTGAATTTCCTAGCAGAAAAGGGATTAAAAGTTTCAAAATCAAAATTACAGTTTGTTGAACCCGAAGTAAGATACCTTAGACACTGGATTTCAAAAGGTAAGAAGAAACTAGACCCTGAGAGGGTTGCTGGAATTGTAGCGCTGCCCCCTCCCAGGACAAAAAGAGAGATCAGACAGTTGTTAAGATTGTTGAGATATTGCAGACAATAGATCGAAGGATACAGTGAAAAAGTAAAATTTCTTTATGAAAGACTAAACACAGATAGAGTAAAATAGACAGAAAAAGATAAAGCTGAGCTTAAGAAGTTGAAAGAAGCACTGATAACTGCTCCTGTTTTAAGTTTGCCAGATGTAAAAAAGCAGTTTCAGTTATTTGTAGATGTCAGCAATCACACCGCTTATGGTGTTCTAACTCAGGACTGGGCAGGGACCAAAAAACCTGTAAGATATGTCTCTAAACTTTTGGATCCGGTAAGTAGAGGATGGCCTACATGCCTACAATCCATCGTAGCTGTTGCATTGTTAGTAGAAGAAGCCAAAAAGGTAACATTTGGGGCCCCCCTGGTAGTTTATTCACCACATAATGTGAGGAGCATTCTGCAACAAAAAGCAGATAAGTGGCTCACTGATGCCAGACTCCTAAAGTATGAGGCTATCCTGGTACACTCACATGGTTTAGAACTCAAGACAACAGCTGCTCAGAATCCAGCCCAGTTCCTGTTCGGAGAAGCATTAGAAAAAACTGTTCACGACTGTACAGAAATGGTAGAACTGCAAACCAAGGTAAGACCAGACTTAGGAGAAGAAGAATTAGAAGAAGGAGAAAAATAGTTTGTAGATGGATCAGCAAGAGTATTAGAAGGTAAAAGAAAATCAGGATATGCCATAGTAGATGGAAAATCAGGGGAAGTAGTAGAATCAGGACCCCTGAATGCAAGCTGGTCTGCCCAAGCCTGTGAGTTATATGCAGTACTAAGGGCACTCAGGAGATTAAAAGAGAAGAGAAGCACTATTTTTACTGATTCAAAATATGCTTATAGAATTGCACACACTTTTAGTAAGATATGGGAAGAAAGAGGTCTAATTAACACCCGAGGACAAGGATTGATTCATAGGGAAATAATAAAACAAATTTTGGAGGCGATTAGGGGACCTGAAGAAATCTCTATTGTCCATGTCAGAGGACATCAGGTGGGTATGCAATTCCAGACCAAGGGAAATAATCTAGCTGACAAAGAGGCAAAGAGGGCAGCATTGCTCACAATAAGTATCCCTGAGGCTGAGAGAGAAGAACTTCAGGAATATCCCCCATGCCCATCTCAGAAAGAAATCGAGGAGTTTAAAAAGATAGGGGGTAAACTAGAAGAGGGGAGGTGGAAATTACCTGATAGAAGAGAGTTAGTTTCAAAGGAATACACCAAGAAAATTCTGAAAAGATTGCATCAGCAAACACACTGGGGAGCCCAGGCTCTAGCAGAACAATTTTTGAAATTCTTCAGATGTAAAGAGATTTATGAATTAGCCAAACAGGAGGTGCACGAGTGTATAGTTTGCCAGAAGATTAATCGAGCTACCTACAGACAAACAATTTTAGGAGGACGCCCAGTTGCCTATCGCCCGTTTGAAAGAATCCAAGTGGACTTCACTGATTTACCTAAGGTGGGGAGATATAAATTTCTATTAGTAATAGTAGACAAATTAACTCACTGAGTAGAAGCCTTCCCTAAGGCAAGAGCTACTGCCCAGACAGTATCAAAAGTATTGCTAGAAGAAATTATCCCTCGCTATAAGATAATAGATCATATCGATTCTGATCAGGGAACACATTTCACCTCCAAAATTATCAAACAGACTACAGAAGCTCTAGGAATTCGATAGCAATACCACACCCCTTAGCACCCCCAAAGCTCTGGGCAGGTAGAAAGAATGAACCAAACATTAAAGACTCAACTGTCCAAATTAATGATAGAAACAAAGATGTCTTGGGTGAAATGTCTTCCTTTAGCTCTTTTGAACATAAAAACTATGCCTCATTCAAAAACAGAGTTATCACCGTTTGAAATGCTCTATGGAATGCCTTATAAACATAGAATGCCTGTGGGACACCCTCAAATAGAGGATACCCAGATTCAACCATACCTAATTGCCATAAATAAGAATTTACAAGATCTACGAAAACAAGGGCTCATTTCTCAAAGTACCCCTTTGGGGTTTGCAATACACAAAATAAATCCAGGTGATAAAGTCTTAGTAAAAACCTAGAAAAATATACCTCTAGCACCTCACTAGGAAGGTCCCTTCACTGTTCTTCTCACCACAGATACAGCAATTAGGACAGCAGAAAAAGGGTGGACCCACGCTTCGAGAGTGAAGAAGGTGGACTCACAATACACTACTCAGAAATAGAGAGTGACCTCATCACCTGGAGAGCTGAAAGTCAGGTTGCAACAACACCGATGAATGAAGGGGATCAGATAAGGTGTGAAAGACCAGATTGTGAATGTTTTCCCTTTGTTCACTTCAAGTGTGTATATTGTAAATTGATTTGGGTTGTTCACTGTAGAGGGGGGCGTAAGCCAAAAAGATTATGTACCAACTGTTTAGAAAAAGAACAAAAAGAGACTAGCTATTTCTTAGTAATTGCCACTAACTTGGGTCTGCTAGAGTTAGATTCTCCAGAATAGTATTATATATATGCAAAGGGGACAAAAGAGCAATTAGACGCTAAAGTTGAAGTGCTCAAAGTCGAGTGCAGAAAGACAATCAAAGTACCTTGCTAGTCCGATACAATCAGGTTGTCCAGATAGAGTGCCTTTAAAAGAAGGTTTGCAGCTCAGACTAACAAGACTCCAGAAGCATATGCCTGCTGCCGAGAAGATGGATTACCCCGCCACGGGCTGCAACCCCGTAGGCGAAGGGAAAGGCAGAGGCATGTTGTGATAGAAAGTCCTCGTAGTCCTGAGCCGAAGGACAGGGGGACCCCCCCCCAAGAGCCCACAGAAGCTGACCCTCAAGAAGAAATGTGAACTATAGTTAAACATAGCACCAGAAGGAACCTGAAGTATCAAGAGCATTATGATTGTCCCAAAGATAAAAGAAAAGGGTATTATTTCTTTTATGACACTCAATACTAAATTTTGTGGATCAGAAAAAGGGGTAGAATGCCACGACTCAAAGGCAATTACTAAGGAAGGGCAATCCAACACCCACGAATTTATTTGAGTAAATAAAAAGGTGGGAGACTGTAATAAGTAAAATAAATAAATTCGTGTGGGATTAAGCTATTAATAAAAAGATACCCGAGAATGCCTCCAGGATTCCGAAGTTCCCAAACACACCTACTACTGTAACAACAAGACAAAGCCAGAAGATGGCCCGGCCATTAAGGGTGGACCCTCGCTTCACAGCTCCTCAAACCACTAGATACCAATCTTGGTAGAGATCCTGGACAATCAAGATCACCCCTCCCAAGATGAATTCCGGAAAAATTATCAAGCAACCTTTTTCATGCAGACAGGACTCTTTTGGAAACACAGCATACCTGGACTTTCAATAAACTTAGCCTTAGGGTAAAAAAACTGTATAAAACCCACGGGCTGAAACATAGCAGTGTGGCAGAGTTCGGAGGGTACTTTTGTACCGCCTCTCTGTCCACCCGGCATTCGATCGATGTTGTTTCTTTTTATTGTGGCTTTATTTCAGTGTTGAAATTGTGTAAAATAAATTTTGTTGTTTTATTTAGAATTGGCCTCTGATCATTTATAACATTTAAGTAATCCAAAGAACTCATCCCCTACTGAAATGCTCAATCACTTTACTTGATATGTAAAGGCCAAGATAGAGGCAGAAATGATGCAGGTGATGAGGCTATGGGAACTATAAAAGGATGCAAAGTCACAGTGATTTTTTTTTATGTTTCTGAGCCAAAGTTACTTGTGTAAATAATAGGGAAATGTTTAAGAAAAGAAAATATTAAATTATTTCACCTATAAGCAGCATATAGAAGCAGCATAACATTATACTAAATTACAAAAGACTGAAATACAAGGTTCAAGGAAGAAAAAAGAACAGCATAAGTGCAAGGCCTGCTTTCCCCAGCTAGATGAAGGTAAATAAATTGAAGAGCTACTGACAATTTATGTCATGAAGTTTCCAACCAGTAGGCCAGTTCATTTAAGAATGTATCTTTAATTGTCCAAAGAAACTGCCTATAAATACAAAATTTTTGTCCTAGTTTTCCTTGGAGGCTTAGTGATTTGCCTCATGATTTTCTATTTAAAATAGAAAAAACCATCAAAGCACTCTTAAAAATAAAATTTGTACCAAACTAGAAGCAATAAAACAAAATAAAATAAGCCAAAAAGTTTAAAAATCAAAGGAGGTCTTTAAATAAAAGCAGAGATCATGTGACATCCAGTGTCTGACTTCAGGATTATGAGTGGGTGACTTCTGACAGAAATTAGCACCCAGAATAAACATGCAAACTTTATGTTCCAGCTTTTTCCCCTGACCTGTGTTTTGGCTGGTGTGTTGATGGAAGAAATTCTAAATATAGCAGAGCCAGCAACAGGAAGATTCCAAACATAAACCAGAATAAATGGCAATATTTTAATTTTAAACATAATGAAAATATTGCCATTCTTAACTTTAGATAACATTCAGATTACAGAACAGGCTTCTGTGGTAAATTATTCTGTAATGTGCTAGAATGTACGAAGCGAAGCAAAGCAACTCAGAGTCCCCAGGCAGGTGCAGAGGAGAACTGATTTATTACAAAAAAACCAGGCCTTTTTAAGCAGTTAGCCCATTTTCAGTTACACTCCATTTAAGTACAACAAACACAATCCAGCCAACCACCATACACCACGAACTGAACAGGTAATGGTTATATAACTTGTTTTTCTGCCTCCAATTCAGCTGAGTCACTTTCCCATAGTCCTTTTCTGCTTAGGCGAAGTAGCAGACCTGAGCCAGGATTTTACAAGGGTAACAGGGCCCTTTTTATATAAGGCTTTACATATATGCAACACTAGAAAATTTAACACCCTCAGAGTAGAACTAGTATCACCCAAAGTCCTCTGCATGTCATCCTTGGACATGGCCAGCAGGAAATGTCCAGGACCCTGATGCTCTTGAAATTGCTATGCTCTGTGAATATGGCTTTTTCAGACCAAATGGAGAGACACATTCCATCTGCTTGGAATGCTCAGTCCAGTAGCTTTTTCACTACTTTTCCATGCTTTTTAAAATAGTATAACATAGACATTGATCATCAGCTAGCTAAGAAGGAAATGGTATTTTCTTTTAATACAATGGTCAAACAGTTTTGCTTCTGAGACTTAAAGTCCTCACTAAAGGAAATTTACCTAATTCTAATTGTGGTAATAGTGACTTTACATAAATGCTTAATAGAACTTTAAGTGGAATGTAACAAAAATATTTTACCCACCCTGTCATTTATCATTCATAGCTGGTTCCAGTGCAAGTTTATGGATTAGTGCAAGTTGAAGAGTTCCCACTGATAATGAATCTTATCTGTTGTCTGGAATAATCCAATAGCTACTGAGCCTTGGAAATAGAGAAAGCAGAAAGGTGACCTGCCATAGGACCTTTAGTTTCTTTCTTTGAGGATGATCACCCATATTCCAGACTGTGCTCTGGAATGCTTATATAGTTTACATTATGCATATCTCTTTCTAAAACTTCCTTGTTCAAGGTAATGCTCTGAATATCAAACTGCCAGGGCTAATGCCCACTGTAGAAGCAGAAGAGCTCTGAGTTGTCAAGCATCAAGAGGAGATTGCTTTCTCAGAGGCTGAGTTGTCTTCTCTGCTTTTTGTCATGATATCATGCTGGTACAAAAACAGTGTAAGAAAATAGAGACTCAGTCTGTTGATATTTAAAATGTCCTTATGTTAAACATTTTATTTAACTATTTCTGAAAGTTCACAGTATGAAAATCAAGTTTTTATGGCAACTTAAATGCATGCTTTATTGTGTTATAATATTCAGGTTATGATTTTACTTGAAACTTCAAGTAGATCTGAACAATTGTGCAAGTGTAATTTTGAAAAAAAGGCCATCTCAACACAGATATAGAAAGGGGCTGTAAATTAGAGTATTTGGGGAAGGGAAAAATAAACCTCAATTGTACCAAATTCTGAGAATTTATCCTCTAACAGGTGAGGTAAAAGAATTATTATAGCTAGCAGCCTTATTAAGGTTCATGTACTCTGTAGAAGGTAACAGTTAGTATCTAGCTAAACCACTTACCTGATTTAATTCAGACAATTTTGAAACACTAATGGTGGTGTGACCAGCTCACTATGAATGATAAAGTGAAGACTCAAAGATAGGATAGTAACAAGAATATTGCTAAGCTGTTGAAAGTCTCCCTTACAGACAATAATTCAGGGATATTTATCTTGTGGTTCTAAGTATGTGTGCTAAATACTAATCACATAATAGCTAGCTAGCACAATGGTGTTTGAGCACTAGAGGGACTGATCAGATTGATCAGATATTTCCATCCCTTGGTTCTTGCTTCGGCTAGATATTTTTTTCTGATAAACATTACAGGCTACATATGGCAGAATTCTTGGTAAATTTTTTTATTATATTCTCTTGGAGAAAAAAACCCCAAACTCAAAAGCAACAAAGAAAACCCCAAACTAACTGGAAAGCAGAGACTTGTTAAATGCATGTAAGCAGCCTTTGCTGTGTACCTTTCATGTCTGTCTGTCTCATGCTTGCTCTCTGGGGGTATTGTACATAGGACATACCAATTTCTGTAGTCAAATTAGCAGTATACTTTATTCCTATTCTATTTAATGATAAAAAATGAGCAGAATCCTCCACAACCGTTCTTAAACTATACCTGAGTATCAAAGCACTAGCCAGGAATAACTGGTAAGCAACCACAAGCAATTTATGTTTAGACAGGGCAGCGGTTAAATTAACCAATATTTTGAGAATGCTAAGGTATTTAGTAACCAGACATGTTTTTCAGCACTTCATTTTCTGTTATGACAATAGACCAAGTACTTTTTGCTTTACAGTAACATCCATCAATGCCCCTGTAAAATTCTAAGGGATTGAATTTTTAGAGCTGCTGAAAATCAATAGCTTCATTTGTAACTAGAAGAGCACTGGATTTCTGAAAATTAGGGTCCTGTCTGCATTTGGCAATTCTGATTCATGTATGGCTTAAAGGCAAGAATTTCTGCATCTCTGTTTTGTATTTGTTGAATTTTATTGTGTCAGGAAAAGGCTGACCAGCATCTCTCCTTCTTCACTGAGATCAGAGGTATCTGCAGAGTCTGTTCCTATCCCTCATGATTTAATCATGTGTCTCTTATTGGCTCATAATAACTGAAATGACTAGCTCTTTGAGACAGGGGAGTACAGGAGAAAAACAACTTTCATCTTTGTTTAAATAAGCTTCCAATCCCTACCCTTACAAAGAAAAGAGTGACTCATTATCAAGGTTACCCAAAATGTTTGAAAAATAAAATGGCAAATACAAAGAACTCAGATATACTAAATTTTAAAAGATATTAATTTTTCAATATAACCTCTTGATCTGGGCCTAAACTTTGGTAATTGGGGGTCAATTGCATCTTGGGCTGACCTTTTAGTTTGTACCTTCCAAAGAAAAAATCTCACTGTGAAAGGGACTCTTTTTTTAAAGATAGGCACAAAATTGGCACAGAATTAGAACAGAATATATTAATGGAATAAAAATGTAGGTAAAGTAACATGAAAATCACATTCATGTTATTTGATAAGAAAACTATGATTCTTCAATATTAAATGCTCTTACCATCAATGAGAACTGTTCTTGTAAACTCTTGTATTATTAGTTTATCCAGCTGTGTCCCTAGCTGCAGGCATATAATATTATAGGTGAGGCTGAAAACTGGCAATGTCAAGTTTCATAGTGAAAACTGGTTTATCTTTTACTAACAATCTTAGCAATGTGCAGTGACCTGACCTTGGAGTAGTGGTTTAACAACCTTTGCCCAAGCACTCTGTGGCTCTTCTTATATCTGTAATAGTTTACGTGATGGACTATGAAGAACTGCCAGATGACAGTTCTATTTCATTTTTGTCACTGTATGGCTCTCCATTTTTCTCACAGTCTTTTTCTCAAGGGCACAATTCTGTGAGTCAGTGTGGCAATGTTCAAGATGGGTATTGCTCTTTCAGTTATTGTACCTTGATGCAGCATGTGCAAGTCTCATACATGCTGCAATTCCAGGCCTTCGGTAAAACAAAGTCATCGGGAATTTTAAATACTCTCATTTCTTTCCTAATGAAAATAAACTGAAATGGTGGGATGTGGATATTAGATTAGGAAAGTAGGTAAAAATGTAGTATAAACCATTCTGTGAGTTTTTTAAATGAATCTTCTAGCAAATGGTATCCCTTTATAGATGCTAGAAAAATTCAAGATAGAAATGTCAAGGCTTTTATTGACAGTGCATACAGGCAAGTAAATAAAAATAAAGAAGGTATAGAAGGAGGAAACCAGACTGAGTAGATATCCTAGCCTAGTTTTTCCAAGGGCAGACAACAATGCGTAAATTTCTCTGCATGATGTATTATATATATAAAAATATACACTTACAGTTATGGCATAGTTTTGTTCACAAAGAATGAACAATTAAAGATAGTGTATCTGTTCATATAAGTGCATTTCCATTTATTTGCACAAATCAGTGGATTTCTGCTTTTCCAAATGGTTTCAGGTGCATATGCTGTGTAAAAACATTTTGGTATTTCTTGTTGCATGTCTATTTCCCTTTTGACTTTCAGGTTATGGCTTGTCACATAGACAACTAACTGATAGCTAACTGCATATCAACAGGCATTATATAAAAACCTAGATTGCAGTAAAAATTGCATTGCTAAACACAGAGACAGAAAAACTCATATTTAACTACTGCAATATGATTCATGGTGCATGTTGATATTATATAAAACAGAAACAAAATTATAACTTCTTTTCTACAGGTAATTCCTTGTGATTATGTCTATGTCAACCCCATGCTAATACTTGGCCCCAGCCTTATTTTCAGTTCAGTACTAGCTTACCTCTGCCCTTGTGAGGAGAGCTGATGGGTGGCATATGTCTAGACCCTGCTCCCTGTTCCACCCTGGTGTATCAGAGGCAAAAAGCAAAGCCCTTTGTCATACATGTAGAACAGGAAGCACAGCAAGAGAGCACACACCTGAAGACTGACACATTATGGGTTTCTCCTTGTGTCATATGCAAAGTGCTTTTCCAAAGTCCTTTTTTATGTCAGATGCAAAATTAAGTGAAATGTTTGAGGCAACACAAATCACTATCAGTCATTGTTTCGGGCTGTTTGCAAGCTCATATCTTTTATTTTCAAACCATAAGGGAGATGAACTTACTTTTTAATATGGAGGTGGGGAGTTTGATGAAATCCTACTCAGTTTGACGGTCAGGAACTGAACATTTTTGATAGACTTGTGCCTACATTTCTCTCTCTCTCTTTTTTTTTTTTTTTTAAATTAACCAAATTCAGAGCTAACTGTAGTGGACTATAAATACAGATTTACACTTGTCTATCCAGTATTCTTTTGTTCATCTGAACATTTTTCTCCTGCTCTAATAACTCCTATGCTATCAGAGACATGGCTTCTCTCTGAGTGAACATCATCCTATCCTCCAACTTAGAGCATTATCATGGCTTTCCAACTATGCATTAATCTTTCTGCTCATACTGAAGACATCCTGGAAAGTTATATATATGTGTTACACTTAGAGAAGTGATAGTCTATAGCTCATTATGTCCATTAAATATTTTACAAATCTTTTCCTATTACAGTTTATTGTTCCTCTGTGAATATATTTTGGTGCCTGTTGATTATATATGTATAGCCTTTAAGCTTCAATGAATGATTTATTCATGGGGTTTTTTTCAGCTGGCTATTTTATGAAGTATATATATATGCATGTGTAGATATGCGTGTATATATATACATGTGTGTGTGTTTTATATATGTAGAAACCCCTTAATCATCTGGGGCAGAAAAACAGTCTGAAGCCATCTCTAGGCTGGCCTCTGAATTTAGAGGAAAATGGCATAAATCTTCAAGCTTACTTTTAGCTTGAAATTTCTGCATCAAATGGAAAACCTTGGTAAATTAAGGGCAAACTATCATGGTTGCCTAATGTGTTAGAATAAAAAAAAAACCCAGAAAAAGTGTGTTGCTCTTCTATATGAACCAGTTTTGAAGTAAAGGTACCTAAAAGACTTATGAATCTGCAGTGTCTCTTCTATCATCCATATTACATTTCCTAAGGCTTCATAATACTGTGAGATGTAAGGTTGTTTGCTAGTGAGAACAGTGAATAAGAACACTTGAGCATATTGTTCAAAAACCCCACTGCAGGCAACAGGACAATACAAGCAGTACATGCTGCTTGTTCTATAAATCACCCTGATGTGAGAACAAGAAGTCAAGAAGTTGGGAAGGAGACCTTTTGGCCACAAGGGATTTCACCTGCAGTGAATCTATCAAAGGCCATGAAAATTAGGAATTGCCATCAAATCCTGTGTAAAGAAGAAAGTGGCAAGTCAGGAGTGAATGCATTAAAATATTGCCACATTGCAAGGAGAAACATTCTCCAGAAACAGCAAATTTTGGGCATCAGCATATTTCCTTCCACAGCACGACTCAGAGCACATCCAGCTCATGGGTAAATCTGCCTCTATGACTTTGTTGACAAGGTTTGTTTTTCAGTTTCAGTGTGGGACTCCTCAAGTGAGAGCAGTGCTCTGCCAGGACCAGTCTCTTTTGTGTCAGTCTATTAATGACACTGAGCCCGAGAGGTTGTCTTTGATTTTGCTGGAAGCCACTCACTGGGAGTTTCCTTAATACCTAACTGCTTCAGGATCTTGCATTTCCACTACAAAACTTAAATCCTGCCAACATCTCTCTTATTAAGTTTCTAAGAAATGGGTATGCAACAATCACAGCAGTTTTCCAGTGTTTGGTTTTGGTCCTGTGACCACAACAAACATTTTGGAATTCACTTGTGTTTTCCTTTGCTTTGACATTAAATTTTTTTTTGCAGGATATATGAGATAACACTGAGGCTTAGGCTAATGGTTTGTCTGATGGAAAGAGTGTGCTGCTTAAGTAACCAGGAGTAAACAGCAAAACAGGATTATAAATCAAATGTTCTTGACAAAGAGGTGTTTTTAGAAATTCTAAAGTGAATGTCTTCAGAAGCATGAGGAGTTATGCTAGAATAAATAGAGTGGAGAATAAATAGCTATGTTATAAGAATGTTTTCCAGGAGTAAATTTGGTGTTTGTAGTTATGATAAACTAGCATTATGAACAGCATGGCACTACTGAAAAAGGGAATGCCAAGCTGGACACATAAAATTATCTTTTTATTTTAATTGGTACTGTGTGAGTTTGGTACCACAGTCAAGAAAGGGATGAATCCTGGGACAATCTAGAGGAGACAAAGAATGATCCAAGATTTAGAAAGCATGTTCTGCCAGACCAAACAGAAAAGAAGAAGGAAGAATTTACTCTCTGCTGTCCATTGGAGGAAAGCAATTCATTAAAACCACAGCAAAGGAGAGTCAGATCGGGTATAATGAGCAATATTCCTAAAGTAGAATATCACTGGAAAAGATAGCAGCTTCTCTATGCATTAAAGTTTTCAGGAGCACACTAGGCACACATGTCTGAGGAGTAACACAGGTTTAGCTGGTTCTGCTGTGGGAAGAGAATTTGGGGAGAGAATTTTCTGCCTTTTTGGTGTTCCTATGACACACTGATGTTATAAGGCTCATTGAACCTACTGTATCTTGACAAATCTTTCTCTGTTATAACACCATTAAGCCAAAATTTCTGTTTGATTGGTTACTACAGAAGTGCTAAGGGACCCGCAAGCTGGGCAAATATGCAGTGCTCTTTCACCACAGCACCAAATAATTTGTGATTTAAGTGGACAGCACAGATGTGGGAGACCAGAGAGCTGTAAAACATACTAGGATACATAGATAATTTGAAAATATCCATGTCTTTTAAAAGCAGCTGTGTCCATTTTGAGCACCTGCAAAACGTGATCATCACAATTCTCAGTGTCTTAGAATTGGTATCTGCGTGATACTGAACAGCTGCAATGGGAAGAGAAATTATTTTGTACAGATGTCTATTGCTTGAGACCAACTTCCCTGTTCTGCATTCACATAGCATCTTGGCTGGTGTTTCTCATCATTATCACAATAGAAATCACACATAAAATGCTGCACTTTTTGAAAGTGAATAGCAATAAATCATAAAATAAGTACTTTACCAAATAAGTAAAATTACAAGATTTAGATTTTTGAGGCTTGTCTGAGCAACCATCCATAAACTCAGGTGTGTGTCTGAAGGTTGTGCAGAAAAGAAATCATAGGGAAAAGTCTTTTTGGTAAGATTTCAAGTAAAGCCTTGAAATAGCCTTGAAAGCAGAATAAAACCATTCAGTTTTTCCTCACTTTTCATGGCTTTATACAAGTTCATATTTGTAAAGCATTCATCATTTTCTTGCCTAGTATAACAAAGAGGATTGATTCTTTCAAAAAGTCACAAATAATCATACAATGTCAGAAAAAATATCAGCTAAGCAAATGGCTGTAATCTATCTAAGAATTCTGCATTCTTTTAAATGAGAACCAGGTTCTCAAGTAATATAACTTGACATGGATGCCATTTGTAAAAATGTCATTTGTAAAACCTATGCCAAACTACACCCACTTAGGAGCTTTCCTTCTGTTTTCCAAATTCCTAAGAAAGAGGGAAAGGCTTACATTAGTTCTGAGACTAACTGATATGAAAGTTTGAAAAGAATTAAAGATGTGGTACAGTTGTGTTTTTGTATAGTTGTCAATAAGAAATAGGTGATCAATTGCCTGGTTGTCATTTTCTTGCTATCGGCAATGCTGTGGCTCACAAAACATGGCATGTGACACCTGTCATGTTGATCTGCTGAGGCAGTTACATGAGAAGGAACAAGAAACTATTAGCATAACATTTCCAGTATATATTTGACTTTGGAAATTTACAGCTGAAGTATGTGGGTCATAGCTCACAGTCACTTGATTTCATAATGTTTTACATATCCCCAAGATGTTTGGAAGTCTTATACATTCTTCAAATCAGTAGTTTTAATGTATTTGACAGTCTGAAATCTGCTGTGGATGGGACAACGTTTAACATGTGAAAATACATATTCATAATACAAAAATCTAAAGTATTATAATTTTGGTTTATTCATGTCTGTGAGAATATGGCAGGTGAAAGATGGCTAGAAGAGGTTAAGTGATGTTCTTGTAGATTTGCTATGATGTGTAAGATAAAAGAGACCCATTAAATTATATATCTTATTTATGGAGAAGGAGAAGTAGCCCCTATGGATTGTCAAATACCATATGAAATATCACCAAGCATAGTAATGTGTTCTTGCTAATCGTCCCATTGTTTGCCTGGGACCAAGGAGTAAAATAGGTATTCTAAAGATATTTAATTTGTCTATAGATTTTAAGCCATTTTCTGTGAGGGTTTTTGGTTTTTGTTTTGCCTTTTTTTTTTTTTTTTAATTAAAATAGTACCTCTTCATTGCATTTATCTAGGATTCAAATAATTTTAAAGATAACAGTATATGGAAAATGAATTATTGTCAAACCGTTAGTTTGGAGCCACACATTAAAATAGCTTTTGGATTATGAATTATATGTAAAAAGCTGTTAAGATTGAGTATTTTCTATTACTTTAATGAAATATATAAAACACAGTTAAGCCATGTTTTCTGTTAGAAAACACTTCACAGCATAAAAGCACAGCGTAACACAACTGACATTATCAGATAGTCTTTACTTTGAAGTGAACAATTGTTTGACCAGTCACAGAACATGCCCCACTAGTTTTTCCTAAAAGCAACGTAACAATATCAGAAAAAAACCATCCCAAACCAAAACAACCAATGGCAAAACAACCAAAAGCACTTGGGTATTATAAAGCAATCTACTTTGCTTTGGCCATCAGTGTGTGCAAAAGGGAACTTTCATTTCTAAAAGTATTCTCCCAATACACTTAATTAGAAAGAAAAACTCAGAATAACAGGGATAATCAGAAAAAAAAAAATCCCAAGATAAAACATAAATCATAACTGCTCAATGAAGAAAAATCTTAATCTTTTTTATTTACTGACCAATTGACCAATTTTATTGACTCGATTTTGTTTGTAATTCTGCTGAAGACTAGTGTTGGACAATAAAGACTATGTATTGCAAAATATTGGACTTGCTGGCTGTAATGGTTTTAGTTTGAACAGGGTAGAAGTGCCAATTCATGTAGTGGTTTCACATTTGCCAATTTGGATTTCCTGGCCAAGGCACCAATTTGTGTAGTGGTTTGAGTGTCTATCAGAATCATTTACTCTTTTCCCTACTGTGAGATCGGATCAGGAGAAAAACAAAGCAGGCCCAAATCTTAAAAGGTGTAAAACCAGATGTATTAACACACACTCAAAGAAAAAAATGAGAATCAAAATGAAATTTTCAAAACAATTTTCCCTCCCCACAAACTGTTCACTTTCCCACTAAAAACATAAAGACACAAAACCTGTGATTTTCAGTCAGTTTTAACACTTTAAATAGTCTTTCATCTGTTCTTAGGGAGAAGAATCTCTCTTAGAACTCCCATGGAAACATTGCCACAAGAAAGCAGTCCTCTGGTGGCTCCCATGCCACGAATCTGCAGTAGGCTGGGGGAAATTCTGCAAACCATGAAGTCCCTCCCATCAGCAGTTTTTCCCACAACTGCATATGGGTCATGGATGCTTTGGGATGCCATTTTAAAGATACAACAACTCCAAAGGCAAAAGGATTTTCTTCATCTTGTGGAACAGAGGTCTCTTCTTCTCTAGGGGCAGAATCTTCATCTTCATCCAATCTCTCTCTGTTCAAGCTTCTCACAGGATCACAGCACTTAGTCCATCACAAAATACTTTTGCTCAAATCTACAATCTGAATAATCATCTCCCCAAACCATACTGTCCACAGTTTAAAGGGATACACTACAGTTCACTACCATGGCTCACAAAAGACTTTCAGCCTCAGACTAGGCAGCTCCTCAATCCTTTCTCCCAATTAGTCTTTCACTCTCTCTTCACTGACCTCTGTCTCATGCTGTGTCTTCCCTGCATGTCACTCTGTCTTTTTCTTTTTACTCAAAGGGACGATTAGAATTTTAAAAGTTTCATCTTCCAAGGTAAGAGTTACCACTCGTCCGCCTGGCAGATGGCCATGTGATCTCTGCCAGGCGACAGCCGCTAGGATTCCAAAGCAGCGGGGATGGGGGTGGAAAGGCTCAGAAAGGGCTGCCAGCATCTCAGTAGTGAGCTAGGCTGATGGATGCCTCCCCCTTCACGCCTTGGTGTCGTCTGGGGTGGCCCAGCCCAGGCTTGGGGCTGCTCCCGGGGGCTGGGGGAACACCTCTCTCAGCCCGGCCAGCAGCGGGGCAGGCCTCAGAGTCAGCTGGATGCTGGCAGCTACTTAGGCCCAGGCTCGGTTGGGACAGGGCATAATCTCCTCCTCTCCCTCTGCCTGGGAGCCATTGAGCCCACCCCTGCCGAGATGGCCGGGCTCGGGCCGGGCCGCCAAGCCCAGGGCAGGGGGCAAGCAGTAGAGTGGGGCTGGCCCTGTTACCTGTTCCAAGGCAGGGTGAAAATGGGAAGTTTCCCAAGATTCCTCCAATATTTAACCCTGTGTGCGTTAGCAGAGATGTATCATCTCTCTAGTGGCTATATTGGCTGTCAATTTTCATGCCTAGCCACTGATTGGTTCTTGAACTTCCCAAACTACCCCACTGGCATTAAATATTTTCCTTTTATGGGCTTATTGCTTTCCAAGTGCATAGTTTTTAAATTCCTCTGCTTCCTACTAAGCCACCAAAATCTTTTTGCCAAATCAATCTACCAACTCACATCCCACTTAGGAAACACAGGTTAGAAGATTCTGCATGAATCACCATAAATGCTGAGTATGTTAAAGCTAAGTATAAACCTGTAAGGTTCACCTTAGAGTTTTTCTGGTCCCCAACATCTTCTTAATTAATGCACATTTTGGTGTGACAAGTTAATACAGATTTGCTGCTTTTACTGGCCTTCACATTTGTTCTTCTGTGGGCATATTGTTAGTGTAAACTTACAGTGCTTGAAAAGTGCTGGACGTATTTCTAAGAACCTACCTCAATGTAAAATGAGATGAAGGACCAAAATAAGGACATAGTCTCTGATTCTAGATTTAAAAATTAGTTAATCAGCTGAAATCGGCATTACAGATGAAGTAAGGCACTCTGTTATGCCCATTTTGCAGGTAATGGTACTTTGTCTATAGTAAAACTACAGTTTCAAATGCCTGGTGTGTGTTCAGCTTTGTCGCTCCCACTAGTACAAACAACAGCTGTTAAGGTTGAGTGGCCAAAGTTACACCACAGGATAATTTTTCAATGATGACTGAATAAAATTGATCAATTTTTTTTTTTTTTAATAAATATCTTGATAGGATGTGTTCTAAAACCAGAAGTTTCCTTTCCTCCCCTCTCAAAAACTACTGCTGGAACTTTGTGTGTCTCATAAGCATACAAACCTATGACTGTACACCTAGTTTGACGTCTAACCTAACATTTAGTTTTATAAAATATTTTAAAAACATTTCCAAACTGAGGAAATGGGAAAAAGGGAGGGTATAGATAGGTAAGTAACTAAATTCGTATTTCTGATCAGGCTGTTCCCCAGTGGAAACAAAAAATAATAAAAGTGAAGGAAGAAGAAGAAGAAGAAGAAGAAGAAGAAGAAGAAGAAGAAGAAGAAGGAGAAGAAGAAGAAGAAGAAGAAGAAGGAGAAGAAGAAGAAGAAGAAGAAGAAGAAGAAGAAGAAAGAAGAAGAAAGAAGAAAAAAGGATGAAAGAGAAAAGAAAAAAGGAGAAAAGGGAAAAAGGGAAAAGAGAAAAGGGAAAAGAGAAAAGAGAAAAGAGAAAAGAGAAAAGAGAAAAGAGAAAAGGGAAAAGGGAAAAGAGACAAAGAAGAGAAGGGAACGGAAGGGAAGGGAAGGGAAGGGAAGGGAAGGGAAGGGAAGGGAAGGGAAGGGAAGGGAAGGGAAGGGAAGGGAAGGGAAGGGAAGAGAGAAATGTGCTAATAATTCCAATTATTCAGCATTACTTTCCTGTATTCTTGTTTTCTCTTTACCTTCTATAAATCTCCTTTGTATCCCTGGATTCACAACCCTCCCTCCCAAAACAACAAACTGACCAAGCCACAAAATCCCTCAAATCCTAGTACTTCCAATTATTATTTATATAAAATCCTTAGCTTTCTGTCTGGAAGTCAGCTTATGTTGTGAAAAAACTTTCCTTGAGCCTCACCAGAAGAAATAACAAATTTGCTTTGTTTACCTGCACACTTCCTGCATAAAAAAAAAAAAAAAATTCTTCTCCATCTGCAATTTTGCATACCCATATAAAATGGTGCCATAGTGAATAGAGTAGCAGAATCACGTAGATGGTTGTTACTTTACTTGTGCACCATCCTGAAACTGCTTTATGCAAGGCCCACAACTAGAACTGTAGTATTATAAACTTCATACAAATACTTTTGATGATTATCAGATGCACTTCTTGCACAAGAATCATTGCTTGCTTTTCTAATCTAACTGTAAGCCAAGTTCACACAGTGGTGAACACAACTGTTGAAACCCTCAAAGCAGAAACTCTTAGCAAAAAATTTCAGCTGAAACTTTAAAATAATTTTGCTGTTCATGAAATATTTTATTCCCAATAAAACATTAGCTTTTTTTAGCAAAAAAAGAATGGAAACAAAAAGCTATTTTTCTCCCTCCTCTGTATTTAAAGCCTTACAATAATATTTCTGTTTCTCTGCTACTTGAATTTTCATTGTATATATGGCATCTGCTGGCAAGTTGGAATGAAACTCCAAGACACTAGGAAAGAATCAAACCTTCTTTAGTGTCTGCATCCCAGCTCCCAATGCTTGAGCAAACATGCCATTGTACACACAGGATCCCTAGTGAGAAACCCAGCTCCAGGAGACAGTCCTTCCCACTGTAAGGTTTTGTGGTGAAATTTATGAGCCTGTCACTCCATAAGTTGAAAGGGTTTCCGTTTTTGGCCTAATGCTGTGAGTTTAATATCTAAAGTTTTCGAAAGGAAGCGATTTGTTTCATTTTGCTTAGGCCTTTTTGTAGCTGAATTATATTTCAGCAATCCCCAGTATCCATAGCTACAGTACTTTCCCACTGACACAGCGGTACTTCCTGATAAAGTTTCCCCTATAACTCAGCCAGCAAGCTTGTCTGAACTCCAGCTTCTGTTTCTCCAGTTAAAGCTAATTACACTTATATGGCACTGGGCTTTCCACTTCCTTCTTTTCTTGGGGTGCACAATTGCCAAGATCTATATTTGCCAGGGAAAAAAAATCCTGAATGTTGGTGCCAATTAACAAAACAAATATGTTGCAACTTAATGAGTACCCAGCAGATCAAACCTGATCTTGCTCAACGGAAAGGTGATGTAGGAGTAAATAAATGGCAGTGCTTAGCCACTGGCAGAAGGGGAGAGCATTTTGTTTTACCAGGCAAATGCATTTCTGCTTTGCTCTACTTAGTAGGACCATGCACTTTCTCCCCTTCAGACCCTGCCCACAGTGCCTAATTAATTCACATCAATTTTGAAAGAATACATGATTAGCTGTCCTAGGGCTAAGCAGTAGCATATTGAGTCACACACTAGAAGGCCTAGTTTGGGCACTGGCTCAGGATGGCAGGATCCATGCCAACATAAGAAGCTAAATTGGTTGCAGGGCAGGGGGTGGGGGGCTTGCCAACTAACTGCCTCGCCTCATGGCACCATCTGCCAATTTGTAGACTGATGTTGGCATCAGATCTGAAAGACCCACTTATCCACTTGCACAGCTATAGGCCACAAGAGTGAAAGGAGAAACGTTTGAAAATAAAAAAGAAGTTGACTAAAAAGCGCATCTTGTCTAGCACAATGCCTGTCAGGTTACTGTCTACAGTACTTTATCATCAGATATGGATATTTTTAAAGAAATTAGGAAGCTAATCCATGATTAGCATATCTTCATACCTGAGATCACAAACAACATAAGGTTATTGCTCCCAGATATAGTTACCTACTTCATGCATATAGTGGCACATACAAAACTAAACCCTCTCAAATCTTACCCTGTGTGAATTAACTTCCAAAGCCAAAAATTAATTCTTTGCTGATGTAGTCTACTTCAGGCCTTCAGAAAAGTAAAAAGGCATTCTTAAAAGAATGTAAATTAATTTCCAGCTACTTCAGGATTAACCCAGATAAGAACCAAGCATTTCATGAAAGATATTATGTTCTTTGAAACCATGCCTTCTCTTAGGGTCTACTTCAATTCAGCCTTATGTCAATGGGATCTTAGCAGCTTGTGCTTGGCCAGGAATTCTTTATCCTTTTCAATCTAACAAGGAAACTGAACCTAAGCTTCTGAGATGCTCATTTCTGTGTAATGACATATATTGAGTTCAATTCAACTCTATCACATTGAGAGAACAATCAAAAATGTTGATATGAAAGGCACAATCATCAACTATTAAAAAGAAAATTTATTCACAAAGAAATAAGAAAACAAATATTACATTGTTTAGATGCTCCATTTATTATTAGACATGATTCTGACCCTGGTTTCATCTGACATGGCCTTTAATAGACTTTGTACTAAAAATCTTAGTATCCTTCTCCTCTTTGTAGCCCCTATGAAACTATATCAGCAAGAGGGGAATGATGGGTGAAAAAAGAATGTGCAGGAGCTTAAAATAATGTAAAATCAGAGAAAACTTTTTTTCTTGCAATTGCTTATGTTAGAAACTCAAGAGAAGTTCTGTTTATCATTGGCTTTCTCTGGAACACAGTGACAGATCCATTTAGTTGCATAAATATGCATAAATATGCATAAAGTAGCTTGAGATTAGTAGTCTTACCACCTTTTTGTTCCCCAAAATAAAAAGAACTATGTAACTCCATCTGAAAGAGATAGGACATATTCCATCTCCTTCTACCTGTCCTGAAAAAATCCTATGGTTTTATACATTTCTTAGTTTTGATTACTGAAATGTCCTGGTTGCACTCTTGGGCCGGACACAGTTGGATAAAATCCAGCACTCCCTTGATGTGTGCACATCCAGACCCGATTAACATTTAGGATCCCACCAAGAAAAAGGAAACCTTCCCTCATGTGGAAGCACTGCAAGAGTTCTGCACCACTCCATGAGGGGAGGCTGTACAGCTCATACTTCTAGTTGACACCTTACCCATAAATTTGCCCCCAGAGGCCTTTGGTAACTGTCTTAAATTAGAGCAGCCTAGAGCAAACTGCCTGAGGCTGCTTCCATTTCCAACCTATATGATCCAGCACTAGGAAAGTCCTGGGACTACAGAAAAACAAAACCACCTTTGTACAATCTCTACCCTGCAGTGAGTGCTGAAATAAACACTCAAAACTCAGTGAAGGACTTTGGAAGCTAGATAATAAAACAGAATTCCAGAGCACTCTTCCTTGCCCTTTATGTTCCTTTTAATGATTTTAATACACGATAATGTAACCAAAAATCACAAAAATATCTAAATACCTTGAACCTGATGTTCTGCCATCTGGTATTCCACTGGTTATTTGTGGGTTTTGTGTGCATTCTATCATGTGCACACTTCATGTATATTATTTATTAATTAATAAATTTTTTTTCAGTGTTTTATGCTATACTTTAGCTGTTCCTATTTCCTACGCTGGTTAGAGCTTGTAGGCATGTGTAGTGTCCCAAGAGGATAACATTTTCTTTCTAGGAAATATGTTAAACCTATTAAATTATTTTCAAAAGACATTCAAAATGGTGGGAAACGGAATGTAGTCTCCTTCATAATAAATGATAAGTATCAGTACTTAATGGAGTAAAAGATACATCTTCTCTACGTTGCTGCTTACAGGAAAATGGATGATGTTAATCTGTACTAAGTTACCTAGAGAATAGTGAAAATGGTAAAATGTACACAAGTATTATATTGTGAATTATTTCAACTGAAATATGTTATGTACTGGAGAGAGAGATGTTGCTAAATCAGGTAGAACAAATAGAAATTTATTTTCAGACTTATCAAGAAGTTTGGAGGAGCCAAACAAACATCTCTAAATTTGGGTGAAGCTGACTGTCACTGAGATGACAGGACCAAAGCAAGATATACGCCATTTATTTTAGAAGACATAAGAAAGTTATTGAGGTGAAAATTCTTACTATTAAGAGACAGGAACTTCACTAATACAATTATTTTGTCAAATAGTGTTTAGCATGAAAATCTTACTGACAAGATTTTTGTCTTAATGATCAAGCCAAATAAAACTAAAATTAGCAAAATAAATTCAAAGTGAGGGAGAAAACAGCAATGTGGAAGCAAACAGGTTATGGTGTAATGAAGGTGTGCACGTGACCCAAGACGAAAGTTAGTATAAGCTGTGACAAAGCACTCCTCACACAGCTCCTCTGTGCTTTACCAATTGCAGCACATATGGTCCTCTATCAGAGGGTCTCAGAACAGCGGGTTAGTTTACATACCATATGTATGCAATTGGTAGGCACAACGGGGTTGCGTTAAGGTTATTGCATCTGCCCTAGTTCGGAATTCCCTTGTATTTTTAGGTTTACGTCGGACAGTAATGTTATTTTAACAGCTTTTGTGTTAAATTTCACATGTTTTTTTAAACAAAATTATAGCTTCCTTTATTTTCTTTTTATTAATTTTGACTTTGTAATAGGGTCTCTGGAGAGTTAAAATTGAAGCACGTTGTAGAATGATGGTTTTTGGAAGTCCCAAACTCCAAGGAATGAATGTCAGAATGTCTGCTGTCTCACTGCTGTCTATTTAATTGACTACCTAGTGTTTTTCGTTTCAAATATTTTGAGAATGAGTGTGATCTATGGATTATTTATAAAAGAACTTTTGGAATTTTTTTTTTTTTTTGTTCTGAGTTCTATCAAAAATTATTTGTCTGTGGGAGTTCAGTAACATGAAAACAAGCAGTTTTGACCGGACAGTGTGGTTACCAATTATATCTATTTAATACATAATGAAACCCTTGCAATCATGTTGGACATGATTTAATCCTTACAGTCAGGTTGGATATTTTACAATATAATCAAAAATTCATCTTCTACCAGTAGTTTCAACAGCTGCCTAAAATATTAATGGCAGATATGTGGTGCTTAGGGAAAAATACTAAGAGATATGGATGACATTAACACGTATTTTAGCAAAACCTTCGTAATATTATGAAGTAATTCCGCACTATTTTTACTGCTTTGTAATCAGAATTCCTGTAAAGAAAATGGAACAGTCTGGAAAGAAGGAGTTAATTCTCTCCAATATACATGTTTTCTCCTAATAGTGTATCTCCTGCTTCATTTAACTTTGTTTTTTTTCATAGTATGTTATCCACCACCACACACAGGAGACAAGGAGTGTTCTAATATTCAGATTGCAAAGTGAAATATACTTCTTGTATCCATTACTGGAACAGTTTAAGCATTGGTTTACCTCTAACTTCCTAGTGCCAGGATTAATAATGTCTGGCAAATGCATTAATATGGTGAAAGCAACAGGAGATGGCAAACCCTTTCACATAACACATTTCAAGCATACCTTAAACTCTTTTATAAGTGCTTTTTATGGCAGACAAACAATGGGAAATTATTATCCTTGTACTGAAAAGCTGTGGTTATTTCACTTTTGTTCCAAAGAAAGTGAACTCCTGTAAAATATAATGCAGGCCAGTAGTGTATTTTTTTTAAAGGAAAAGTAGGAAATAATTGGAAATTCCATAGCTCCTGATAATTCCATAGCTCATGATAACAGGCTAGGAAGCTACTGAAACTGGGAAATATAGTGCAGGTAAAAATCACCCTCAGGGGCATACCACAGCATATGTGAATGTAAAGAGCACTAGGGCTTTGCTGCTAATCAGGTCGTCTGTTCTTCTGAGACTGTAATCTCTGCAAAGGAGCCTTTCCTACGTGGCACAGTCTGTCAGATTCAAAACTGGAGGAAATTATGTAGGAGTTTGATTATTTAAATTATAACTACAAATAGAGATTATATAAGAAACACCAACAGACCTAGATGTTTTAGATTAACCCAGAAATTATACAAATATATATTAAAGGGTAATGACAATTATCTAGGGTCTAAGTTTTAAACTCCTGTGAAGTCTGTCAACAAAAGCCAACTCACGCATGAGTAAGCATTCTGAATACGGGAAGAAAATGCCACTAAAGTCAATGAGGAGAGTATTATAAGTTTAAATGGAGATACCTTTTTTGAAAAGAAGCAAAACACAATCCCCAAATTTTGACGACCTTAGACATCAAAGATCTATGCAGTAGTTCTGTAAAGTGTTGAGTGCTCCAAAGTTTAAACATACATCTAAGAGGCAACAATTTCTGCATTGGATTTTATTGAGCAGAAACAGCTTCTAAAGTTCACCAGTAGGAAAGTAATTAAATTTGTCAAAGACCATGCATAGTTAAACTCTCTGGAGCAAATGAAGATTGTCACAGTGAGACACTAATAAGGAATAAGGGAAATTTTTTTTTATTAGCATCATTCTGAGTAGCAAAATGAATTTTTTTTAAACTTGTAAAATTGAGCTGACTCTATCAAATGCTGTCACTTTGGCAAGTACTCTCCTTGCACAGACTAATCTCTTAGTGGCTCATGAAAGCTGACCTTGTTGGTTACTTTGCTTAAATTACTGTAAAAGCATGGAGATGTTCAACATGTTCTACAAAGTGTGATCATGACAGCAGTGACCTCAGGACCTGTTGCTTCAATGACAGAATAACAGGTAAAAGAAGAGAATAAATGGTGCTGTGGAACTTTGAATCAAGTCCTGGATCCTCTTAGGATTGACATAGTGTGGTCCTTGCCATGGATGGCTCCTATTCATATTACATCAAAGAGGATGTTAGTAGCTCCTGGATTTCTCCCAAGGAAATCCCAAGCTGGACTATCATACAGTATCTACAAACTGTGTTCTATGGATTCTAGATACATATTCTTTATACATATTTCACAATTAGACTGATTTATCTGGACTACATTTGAACTTAGCAGTTCTTTAATTTTCAGAAACCTTTCCTGATTTAACAATTTCTTACATCAGGATAAGCTAAGCTAATTTATACTAAGAAATTTATACAGCAGCCCACTTAAACCTTTTCCAACAAATTCACTTATTTTCTGAATTTAGGTTGTATATCATGCATTTGTTGCGTGTATTTTACCTGAATTTTGCAGGTAGGATTCATTCAGAATCAATTTGGCAAAGAGAGAGAAGCCTTAGGAAAACACAGCATATAAGGAAATGTTAAGAGAATTTTATGGAAAAGAATAAATGCCCTATGATTACTTAAACAGCTTATACCTGCAGCTGTACCCATGGTAAGGGTAAAACAGGTGTTGGCTGGGTGGTGTACAGAATGCATTTTTACAGCTGTTACAGATCTGACTGGTCGTAATGCTTTTGCAGGTGTAGAAATCCCAAGCAAGCACAGGGATAACTGCTGACTTCTTGGGTGTATATTATTGAGGAAAGAAAGTAAATAATTTCCAGAATTATTCAGCAATCATTTTACACCTCCCAGATTGATTGTTGAAGACTTTGTTTTGAAAAATGGCACATTTAAACTCTCAGCTGCTGTTTGCGCTGGAAGAATGACTTTTCCAACATTTAAATTCCTTTTTTTTTTTTCTTACTTTGGATTTTTTCTTACATTCCGGCCTGCATTTAGCCCTTGGCAGATTGAAAGGTGTCTCTGTCAGGAAATATCATCTGAGGGAACACAAGATATTACACTGCACAAAAAAAAAAAAAAAAAGGTGTGGTGTAGGAGGAGAGAAAACATCAGAAGCATTGCAAAAATACCTTTTTGTTTTGTGTTCCACAGCTTTGAAACTTTTCAACAGCTTTGAACCATTAAAAAGTGCAACTTGCTGACAACTTTTTACATGGAATGTCAGCTTTGTGTGATTTGAAACAGCTGAGATAATAACTCCCAAATGAGAGGATTATAATTCTGAAAGGAAGATAAGTATGTATTGTACCAGCAGCACCTCTCTATTAATGACTTGTGTAGACCAATTGATGGAGTAGCCAGTCTTTTATCTGTACTCTTCTTAAGAGTTCATTTTTACTTGTTTGGTTTTGGTTTTGGTTTTGTTTTTGTTTTGCTAAACTGAATGAACAATGTATCCTTGGAAATTTTATCAAATTTATTTTGACTTTTATGATACTGCAAATCAACTAAACCAAGACATGGTTTTTAAACAAACGTAGAGAAAATGATAGGATAGTAGAGATGTCTGAGCTGAGAATGGTTTTTAAAGTTTGCCATGAGGTGTCAGCAGCTCTTTAATTTTCAGAAGCCTTTTCTGACATTAGGATCTCACAGCAATTTACAGAACAACTTGCTCAAACTCTGTCAACGGTGTTGGAATATATTCCTCAAATAATGATTTATATTTTAGAAATCCTTAAATATTTCCATATGGGTAACAGAGATGAGTTTGTCTGTTTGTTATAAATACAGATATACCTGCAAATAAGTTAGTAAATAAATGCAAAATAAATTTTTAATGTTTTTCTTCTAATTAGCTCAGTTAATTTACCTGCTGTTCACTATGTTTACTGCCTTCATTAAGTTAAAAGGTGTATAATTTCAGAAAAAATTTTAAATCTCACAATATTAAGAAAATCAATAATAATATACTCCAAGGATGCCTTGAAGATATCATGTGTAATCAACTTTAGAAACTACTATGAATTTTCAAGTTACTATGTAAAATTTCATTGCAAATACTGTGTCTTCAGGTTTCCCCAGGTGGCAATGTGTATTAAGAAATGAATGTCTGTGTCTGGAAATGCTGTTCTTGCCATTTTTATTTTTGAAGTTAATTTAGCTGTTGAATGTAATACTAGTCTTGGGTTTAGGAATGCCTTCAGAGGGAAAGTAGAACTGAAGTTAAACCATGGCAACTGTGTTTCTTAGTATAGTGGGCTCCAGGTAAAACCTTATCCAGGCTTAAGAGATTAAAACAAAGGCAATATTCAGTTAAGATAGCTACCATTACCTGTCATTATATTCTCTCTGTGTCTTGAATACATTGAAAGGTAAGTAGACTCAGAAAATTTGGTCTTGAAAAGCTGTATCCTAAAATGAATGTTTGCTGGAAAATAGAATATATTTCACCAAACCTGTGGAAAATTGTATGAATTGACCTTAAGTACTATGGTTTTGCTTTCAGATGTTAGGATTTACCCTTCCTACTAATCCTGAAAGCACCTCTTAAATTTTGTAATAAACCTTACAGTAGTGCTATTCCACTGATCTAGTAAAAAAAAAAAAAATCCATAATGATCTACAAACCTGAACTAACATTCAAAGCAGCCTTCAGAGTAAGAGGACTAACAGGTCATAGAATTCTGTGTCTGTGCTAAAACCTGCAGATTTCACCATAAAGGCTTCAGACAAACCAAGGTTTAGCCTGATGTAGGTGCTTCTTTTCCCTTAATGGTGGGTCATCACACCTGATCACCACATTTTTATTCTGAATTATATTTCATGAGAGTCAAGATGTGCAACGTGGGCAGAAAAAACTGCAGTATGTTTAATCATTTTTCTTTCTCTTGAACACATGAGACAAAGGAAGGTGTGAGGAGGATGTGAGCTGGCTAGTCTGTATTACTATCTAGCATGTGTGGAAAGTGATTTAAGATCAATAGGTCACACTTCACTTTGAAGTTCAGATACTGCCAAGTCTTTTTGAAAACATGATCCTGAAATGTGCTGAGCACCCTGGCTGAAGGCCAGCAAAACACATAAACACATGCTTAACTCTAATCATAGGACTAGGCCCCTTGTGTTAAAGTTGACATGTGCTGAAGTGCTGGTCTGGACTAGTGCCAGAAAGTTCAGCATCCTTCAGGAGTGATTCCTCAGCCAATAAACTAAGGGTTTCAGCTTAACAGTAAGCCTAGGATTCTGTTTACATTTCCTGCTTGCATTTTAAAAATAAACCCGTGGTTGTTGTACACATTGAGTCCTTGCTTCCTTTAAGAAAATTGGTATAGATGGAGGGACAAAAGTTCATTTCAATAGTTGCAAGCAATGAACAGGATGTTCACTTCATTTGGCTGTGTGCAAATCACCTCTTTCCCAAACAATGTCTTAATGACCTGCTAGCACAAAGCTATTCAATGTACAACAGAAGTCTTGCCTTTAGGACCTGGCTTTTGCAATGGTCTCAGGTGGCAGTGCACTGTTCCTGAACTTTCACAGCAGAACTGAAGTTCATTCCCACTGCTAAGTAGGTGATTTTGTCATTTGAAAATGGCCAAGCTTTCTTCTGATTGTTTCTGGCAGATGCAGAGGGTAAGAACTAACACTAAGGCTTACAAAAAATTGGAGTTTCGAGTGGGCTGAAATCCAGTCCAGCCTAGAAGGAGTTTGTATCTTTAAACTGTGAACACAGATGGTGGACCTGGGGTACACAGTTATGAAATAAACTTTCAATAAAGGTAGAAGACATTTCTACAGGCAACTGTGCAATATCAAACTCAGATACAAACCTCCACTATTTTGTCTCCAAGTTTTCATCCTCCCTATCATCCTTCTTTCACCATCGACAAAATGTTCTGCACGAGGATAGCTGCAGTCAGCAAAGTTCAAAACAAACATACCTCACTGTCCAACTAAATCAAAACTAAAAAAAGTCCCTAATATGGTTACAGATTATGCTGATTTCTCCCTGGTTGATACAAATGATTGGCTTAAATTTACTTTGGTTACTAAGATCATAGAAAAAACTCTTTTGGAATGCTTTTTTCTAAAATAACTGGAAACAAAGTCAAACAAGTTTTAAAAGCCTGTGTTATTGATTAATTTTGTAAGGTTTAACAAACTTAAAATTGTCTAATTGTTTTAGTTCAGTAACTTTTTTGGCACTAAATATATTGGAGTATTATGAAAAGAGCCATTCTAACTGACAGTAGGAATTATCTACTTCCATGTAAAATCTTTTCCTGCAAGATGTCTCTCTGTCAAACTTAATTTTACAAACTCTAGAATCCTTGAGAACACTAGATACTTATCAGACGGAACCAAAAGACCTTCCAGATGTTACTGATCCAATTTTCATGAATATGAGAATGAGAAATTGTTGCCTTAGTGGTAATGCATCCCTTCCTACAGTGTCCAAATAGTATTAAAGAAAGATTCTTTATTACTCAATGTCTTTTTCTTTCTAAAATTTTATGGAAGTTCTAGCCAAGCACTTGATTTTTGTTTGTCGGAACTTAGTTATTAGCAAATAATAGTAAAACCAGTAAATATTTTTTGTGTCTGAGACATTAAGCTCACTCTCAGAAGTTCAAATGTAGTTCAGAAGTCACATTTTGTTTCTTGTTCTTCAGATGCATAATGGGAATTCCCTTTTCTAGCTTAATGTATTTTTGAATAGGTGTCTGGTACCCAAACCTTTTGGTAGAAAGTGGCTGGAGTAGATGATTTACAATGTCCATTCCAGGCACACACTTATCTGCAGACTGTAAATTCTTGAGGGTACCCCTAATATTAGCACCCTAATTGTTAGCACCTCATCATATTTAGGCTTCTCACTTTCAGGCCCAATTAGAATAAAATTATTGAATAACGTGAGTTTAGTCCATTCACCCCACAGTGCTAGAAAATGACATCATCTTGCAGTTAATTCAGAGGCAGAACCCTAGGGAACAGACGGTGCTTTTGTGTCTTCTGTCATCAGTTTTGCCCCTTTGTACTGTGACTTCGTGGTAGTGCCTGAAAAACATACATTGTGTAACTGTACTTGGAATTTCTCCAATGTTACCAAGCTTCACAAGTAGAAGCACCACTGATTCCTTTGTCCTGGAATTGTTTTTGGAGGGAAGGGGAGCAGGCTGAATCAAAGATGGAATTTCTAAATTTATACAGATTAACTTGATCTGATTGTATGAAGGAAGTTATTTTAGAACATTTCCTTTATTTTTCTTAAAAGAGTAGCCTAGAAGAATCTTTTACAGGAATCTTTTCCATATTCTGGTTTTGTTTAGCTGTCATCTGCTGTCAAAGGTGTTCAAACAGACCTGAACTATGAGTTGTGGCACTGTGGTAAACTGCCTCTTTTGGAAGATTTTTAGAAGCCTGTCTTTGAAGGTTTGGCCTTTAGCCTATGAAGGTCAAAACACATTTGGGAGCTTATATTATTTGTCACCAGAGAGAGGCTAGGGTAAACCTAGAAGCACATTTCTCTTCAGAATCCACATGATTAAAATTAAAATAGTATGTCTGGTATGTATACAGAAAAAAACCCACTGGATTTTCTTCTGTATTTTCCATCAGACAATTAATCCAAAATAACATATATAATGTGTGTATAAATATCTGTGTATAAATGTGTGTGTATATATATCTGTATGTAAAAAACATATGCAAAATTTCCATGTCAAGAGAGAATAGCATTAACATATTAGTGCAACAGAATTCTGCAGGCAAAGTTCTGATTCCATAAGTTTAAAGCCTGGGAAACTTGTGTAGCCAGCTCCACTGGAAATGATGATTCAGAGATTTTTTTATCCACAAGTCAAAAAAAGTAACTTTTTCATAGGGTATGGCTACAGAACTGATAACAAAATTCAGCACAAGAATGCCTCAGATGCACCTTTCATAGACAGAGAAACCTTTAACTTTCAAATTTGATATCCAAAACACTGACAGAAAAGGATGTATTCTTCATGAACTGATCTATGACCGAAAAAAAAAGATACAATTATTCCACAAAAAGAATTTTTAGCATCATTGTCAATCACTCATTTTCAATGCTGCTAGGACTGGTAGGAGGATATAAAGTCCTGTAAAATAAATATCCTTGCATTTCAAAAATTTTATTGAAAATTTGGAACTAGGTTTTATTAGCATGAGACAAACTTGAGGGATGGGAAGTTGTCCCAATTCTGCATTAATTTTCTGTTCTATTCAGAAAACTACTAAAAGGATATGGTAAACCCAAAGATTTCTTGTACTTTTATAGATACTATGAGCTGAACAAGTTCAAGACTCTGGATCTGATTCTCCATATCTCCACATATTAAAATGCAAAAGAAATTGATCAAGGTGAAGGAAAATTCTTCCTAAACTGATCCATAATATTTATCATAAGATGTAATGTAGGATACTGGACTGCATGCAAGAGCCAATGAGTCACTAACACAGAAAGAAGACGACTTGCATGATATTACATAATCTATCATTAATCTCTTGTGTAGTCTAAGAAAGTCACTTCCCTTTGTCTATCTTTATTTTCTTGTTCCCCTTATCTTTTCTATATGGAATATAAACTTTTAGAGATTAAATTTTCAGGCTGTATTTTTATATCCTAATATTAGCCCTAGAACTCCAAGTGCTGGATCAAACTCATCACACCTGCACAATTTGAAACCTTCCTCCAGTAAGAATAGGCTCTAAAGGTATAGGTTGGGGTTTTGTTTGTTTGTTTCCTGGAATGACCTGGTACTAGTACTCTGTATGTACACTAGGCCTCCTTTGGATGTTTGCATTTATTTGTGTTGATTTTTTCTAAAGGAAAATGTAGGCCCATTGAATTACACTGAGATCCACATCTGACATTTTTGACAGAGATTGTACAGTATTGACAACATTCATGTAAAATGGAAACATGAAGAATAAAATTTACTAACAACTAATTAAACTGATCCCCAGAAATAATTTCTCTTAAACCAAGTTACAGAGTCTCATTCCCTTCTCACTCCCTCCCTTCTCTCCCTTCAGAGAAGAATCACCATTACACCTCTGGAAAGAGGTCTAGTGTTCACACTTCATCAAAGGAAGATCAAACATCCTAAACTGTTCCTTTCAAAGCTAATCATTTCCAGACTACCATTAGTAGTTTCTTTTAAGTGAGAAAAGTCCCAGTACTGAAAATAAAAACCAAAATCCAAATATTGCAAAAATTTTGTCTGTAATACCTAGTAGACAACTTTATTGGGACTGAAAAATTGTAGTATAAAAATCATACAGAATTTTAATTGAATCTGGTCCTGTTTAACATCTTTATTGATGATCTGGATGTAGGGATTGAGGGCACCCTCAGTAGATCTGCAGATGACACTAAGATGGGTGGGAGTGTTGATCTCTCGAGGGAAGGAAGGCTCTACAGAGGGATCTGGACAGGCCCAATCAGTGGGCTAAGGACCACAGAATGAGGTTCCCTAGGGCAAAGTGCCAGGTCCTGCACCTGGGTCGCCACAATCCCAGGCAGTGCTGCAGGCTGGGGCAAGAGTGGCAGAAAGGGGCTTGGGGGTGCTGGTCAAGAGCAGGCTCAGTGTGAGCCAGCAGTGGGCCCAGGTGGCCAAGGCGGCCAGTGGCATCTTGGCCTGTATCAGCAGTAGTGAGGCCAGCAAGACCAGGGCAGTGACCATCCCTCTGTACTCAGCACTGGTGAGCCACACCTCGAGTACTGCGTTGAGTTTTGGGCTCCTCACTTCAAAAGGAGTACTGGAGTGTGTCCAGTGAAGGGCAACAAGGCTCGTGAGAGGTCTAGAGTACTTGTCTTTTGAGGAACAGCTGAGGGAGCTGGGTTAGTCTCAAGGGGGCTCAGAGGGAATCTCATTGCTCTCTGCAAGAGAGGAAGTTCTAGTGAAATGGGTCCAGTCTTTTCTGTTGTGCCAGTAGTGAGAGGACCAGAGAAAATGGTTTTGAGACAGGACAGGATATTAGAAAAAAATTTTTCTTGTTAATGTAGTCAGACTTTGGAATAAGCTGCCTAGGGAGGTGGAGTCACCATCCCTGGAGGTGTTTTAGAGGTATCTGGATCTGGCTCTGGGTGATGGTTTAGTGGTTTAGGGGTTTACAGTAATAGTGCTGGTTGATGGTTGGACTTGATGATCTTTAAATGTCTTTTCCAGCCCTGATAATTCTATGATTCTATAAAATACTGTCAAGTTATGGACATTTTGTGCTCAGTATATTGTGCCCATTTTGATGTTTCTGTTGTGCTATTGCTTTCACCGCGTTGCTCATATAAGAAATAATATTCAGTAGGATATTTTGTACATTTGCGGCTAAGTTAAACAGCATTGCCCCCAGTCTGGATTTAGCAAAATATTGTACCAAGTTGTAAATGCAAGCAATTGCATGATAAACATTTATTGAGAAGCAGAGTCTTTTTATGCATTCTTTCCATCCTTCTATGTTGCCAAGGTGACCATACAGAGATAAACCAGCTTAAAATGTAAATAACCATATCCCTGAATATTTCAGATTCAGAATGTCTACTGAGTAACATTAGAACTGTCAGACTTACACAAGTAATCGTATCTGAAAGATCCTGCAGCTTTTAGTTACATTTCCTTTAAGGTTATAGCCTCACAGGAAAGCAATCCACTGAATTTTATTTTTCCTCCCATAACTTGCAATGCAGCAGTATTCTGCTGTAGGAAACAAATTATTCAGAAAACGTAAATCCAAGGAAAGGCTCAGAATCACTGTGATGTCATACTATGATGACAGCCTCTGACAACCAGTCTTTAGCTGATAACCTTCAATGTACAATTTTTACAGAAGTTCACCTGACTGTCACCAACTAAACTGCCATCAAGCACTGGCTTAGGTTTTCTTTCAAACAATTTTCCTTTTTTTCAAATTTCAGCTTTATGGAAACAAAATACTCCTCAAAGAGACATAACTGAAACATGTAACTCCAAGGAGACCTCACAGCTGAAAGTCTCAAGGTCATCGTATTTGTTCCTCATATGCTCTACTACAAATGCTTTTAACTCAGTTAAAAGACCAGATCTCAGAGGTTAGTAGCTGAGAGAGAATATGTGCAGCTTCCAGAAAAGGAGCAGTGCTCTGGCACAAGAGCGTTACAAACTTTTCCTAAAAATGGCAGAAGACTTCTAAAAATATTTTAAAAACATTAAAAACTTAGTTAAAAACCCCTACAGAAGAATCAATACTTTTCTTGTTTTTCACATGCAGAAAAGTATAGTTTCCAAAAATCACACAGTAGTGACATGCATTCATATTTTCATGCTCTTTTAAAAATAACGACTCCTACCATAGATCAGCCACTAATGCTGACAAGATAACACTGTCTGTTACTAGGCTTAATTCTTTTGGCGGTTTCTGGGCTATTAAGTACTGCTCCTGAGGTGTGGGCAGAGTATTCACAGCAATCAAGTTCTCACAAAGATATCATGTGAATTCAGGAAGCTAACTTATGCTTGCCTTTTAAGACCTTTGTGGCATGGAAGAGAACAAGATTTCTTGTCTTCTCAATGCTAGCTATGGCATTTACCTGGGAAGCAGAAGAACAAAGTTTAGAGCCTTTCTCAGACACAAATTATCCTTTTCCTGCATGTTGGAACAAAATCTGATCCAGATGGTTTTGTGCATGCTGCAACTCAGCTGCTCCCTCCCATTCCTTTCTCCATCTCTGCTATGCTGGATTGGATTCCACACATTTGGCAAATGTTACCATAGCTGTTGTGCTGTGTAAAGGAGACTGCAGGGTTAATCAGCCTGTAGGGAGCTGAAATCTTCCTCATCTCTCAGGAAGGAGGAACACAGAATTTACCATGTTGCACCATGGTGGCATTCAACTCATGAGGATTCATATAGGCATGATCCACATTCGTCCTGTCCTTCTCCTTTGGGAGTATCTTATGTCCATCAGGAAGTGTTGAGCTTTCCACTTACGTGTGTAGAAAAGGGGATTCTGCATTTTTTCCCTTATGTGTATCTGTGTTCTGCCACTATTTTAAGGAAGCCAGCTCAAAATGAAATAAAAACTTGTCTTGATAAAGATTTTCTTTTGTACCTCTAAGACAAAAGGAAAAAAATTCCACCATAAGCTTTTGAAGGGCAAGATGAAAAAACATATTTAGAAGTGGAGATCAGGTGCAGAGTAAGATGAAGCTGGACTAGAGAGAGACTAAGAGACAAAAGTTAGAGAGTGCAATCAGGAAAAAGGAAATACTCAGGAATGTAGCCACAGGTATCAAACACAATGAGAGGAACGTGTCAGTGGTGGATGACTTACTGAGCAAATAGAGAAACATCCTTTAATCACACTCACAGCCTAGTTCTCAGGTGGTAACATTTTTAAATGCCATTTAATTGTTCTTAGCCAAAAGGACATTTAATGCTTTTAATGTACTCTAGCAATTAAAAAGTATACAGAGAAAATGTATATGCAATGTATTTTTCCCTCAAAATTAAGATTAGGAACTACTTGACAGCATTTTGACAAACAGGTACTGTCCTGTACACTGAAAAATGGCAACGTGAGTGCCCTTGGCACTCTTTAGAAGCAACCAAACTTTGTGTCAGCAGCCAAAATAGCAGGAGATAATCATCCCTCATATTGGCCGTGACTTTTGTCTGCCTCAGTGACTGGATCAGTGCTGCCCAAAAGAGGTCTGCTCTGAGGAATGATGGAGGGGACGGCGAACCGGGTGGAATGGAATAGCCAGCTACTGCACATCAGATACTTTATAGCAGGAATTCACGCAGGGAGGCTGTTGAAATGGTGTTCGGTGAATGGCAGTGATTGAAATAGTATTCTTATTGTAGACACGAGGCCTGATTCAGACAGGGCGTAAGCAGGTGCGGCTTCATTGAAGTCAATAGTGCAGCACCCACTGGGCCTGAATTTAGCTCACAGTAGGACTTGCTGTGAAGTGTATTACACTAATGATAGCTATGGCAACATACTGTTTTCTGCATGACCTAGATGCATTTGCCCCACATAGATGTTTTCACACCAAGACAGTGTTGTTTCTTCGTTTCTTACCAGATAGAAGATGAAATTGAGAGATGAATTTTTAGGCCCTAGATTATGCCATTCCGTGGGTTTTAACCCATTTGTTGAAGGATTATACGGTGCTCCCCTTCATGGTTAGTAGGCCTTCTGCAAATAGGCTTTTTAAAGCCATGTTTATATCAATAGCTTCCCAAAGTTAACTGTAATTTTCTAGTCAACTATTCAATCATATTAGTTCATGATACAAAATATTTAAAGACAGCATTTTTTTTTTACTAATTCCTCCCCAGAGATACCAATAATCAAATTACTAATTTCTTTCTCAGTAAAAGATATCCAGGGAATTATGCGTCTCACTTGGGAAAAGAAAGATTTCCCAAGATAAATAGATAGAAAGGCATTTTGTTGCTAAATTTCTAGTTTCAAAGTAGAAATAGGTTTGCCATGTCTAAAGTGCAATTTTTAATCAGATTTTTACTCTTTTACCTGTGTATAAGGGCCTAAAAACTTATTCTTCTTTTTAAAGTCTTATCAAGTACTACTTCCTCTTTGGGAAGGAATTAAATCAAAAGGCTGTGGTTTCCCCTGCAAGTCATGCAAGACTTCACAGTTTATTTTTGTGGGGTCTTTTTTTTTTTTTGCTTCATTTTAAGCTACATGATAAATTTATGTGATACACGTTGGCTTCTTTCCTGTAAACCTGATTCTCTCCAACTTACATAAAGCATATTGTTCTGCTCTGCTTTCATGTTTTCTTCCTATTAATAAGATAAGGAAAAAATTTGTAAGTTTTAATGAATGCTTGTTTGTTTCCTAAAATTGCAGTATATTTACTGAGTATACCAGGTTTTTCAGAACAGTCCACCCTTCTTTCTGTTCCAAACTATTACACTATGAAATAACATTATGAAAATCTTCCATAATAGGCAATGTCACAAAAATAAGGTGAAGAATAATTTTTGCTTCCAATTAACTAAGCGCACATTTGATTAGAATTGAAGTAGACTATTGCTAAATTACAGAAAAAGTTGTATCCATCAGAGTTCTTTACCTCACTTTCTCAAATTCAAATTATAGAATTGGTTGTTGCTCTTGGATTTACTGGATCCTCTCTAATCTGTGTATACTTTTTAATCCTTTACAAAATGGCCTCCTCAGCACAGATCATGATTCCACAGAAGGAATCTAGATCAAAAAACAGTGATGTCGTTGAAGGTATGGTCCTCACCACTGCCACATGAGGTGGATGATTCTTAGAATGATAGAATCATAGAACTGTTAAGGTTGGCAAAGACCTCTAAGATCATTGAGAACAATTACTAACCCAGCACCATTGTGTTCACCACTAAACCAAGTACCATATCCACGTCTTTTGAACACTTCCAGGGATGGTGGTTCCACCATGTCCCTGGGCAGCCTATTCTAATGCCTGACCACATTTTAGATGAATAAATTTTGTCTAAGAGTCAATCTAAACTTCCCCCTGTGTAATCTGAGGCCATTTCATCTTGTCAACCTCCTTTCATGCAGTTGTAAAGAGAGATAAGATCTCCTCTGAGCCTCATTTTCTCGAGGCTAAGCAATCCCAGCTCCCTCAGCTGCTCCTCATCAGACTTGTGTTCCAGACCCTTCACCAGCTCCATTGTCCTTCTGTGAACTGCAGCATCTCCATGCCCATCCTGAATCGACAGGCCCAAAATTGAGCACGGCATTCAAGGTAAGGCCTCAACCGTGCCAAGTACAGGGGCACAGTCACTGCCCTGGTCCTGCTGGCCCACACGCTGTCTGATACAGACCAGGATGCCATTGGCCTTCTTGGCCCCCTGGGCACACACTGGAGTTCAGCCATGGTTCAGCCACCATGGGGAAACATAATATTGCAAGGAGGATCATCCAGAAAAGCTGATACAAATGGTCATACTCATAGCTAAGGCACAGCTAGAACAGCTTGGTACAGAACAGTAAGCTATTTTATTATTTTTGCAAATCAAAAAATTTGCTTACACATATTTTAGCTAATTTAGGTTTGATCTGTAAATACAATTAGTGCCTTTGAATCAAACCTATGATATTAGCATTCAAAGATAACATTCATGTCAAGACTTTTAATTGATTGAACAAAATGTTTTAAATTAAAATAAAAGGAAATAACAGCAAAATGTAACAATGATGAAATCAACAGGAAGCATTCCTTTCACAAAATAGTAACTTTAACTCTTTTTGCTAAAGAGAATAGACTTTTGAGAAATACTTATTAGTTAAAACCAGTATTTTTTAAAATAAAATGTATTTATCCTTCCAAACTGTGATACTCCTGTACCAGCAGAAAGAAATCTCCAGAGATTTTATCAGTTTCATGCAAAATTTACAGTTCCTAATTGTAACCTTTCCTTTTTTACAAATGGAATGTGGAAACTGAGGCTTATCATAAGTTTCAGTCTCCTATTCAAAAATTGTTGACATACTGTGAGAAATCAGACATTTGCTTATAATTAGGATACTTTAATTTTTTAAAAAAGTTTTAGATTCATTTGAGTTTGTGAAGCTCAAAGTATTGTGCTGTTCTGGCAGTTTTGTGTTTGAATCTGGAATGCCACTTCACATCTGTAATCTGATCTTGCATCAGCTTGTGTTACACTGATTCTTGTTCTACAAAGCAAGCAAGATTTTCAGGTCTGCTTGGTTTAAATCCCAAAGAATTTAGTTCACTGATTCTCTTATGGTCACTTGAACAAAAATGCATGCTTAAAGGGACTAAAATCCAATATTCTATTCAAAGACTTAGATTTTATGTAATACAATTGTGCAAAATTTTGTGGCCCTGTTATATTTACGGAACAATCACATAACACTTCACATATGCTAATATATGTTGAGATTGGGATATTCCTGCGCCTGTTTCTGTAAAATTGGAGACTTTTCAGGATGTGAAACATTAAAGACTACACAGAAAGCTGTAGCAGAATGGGAGAGAAGAATCTCAAGTTACAAAACTCTGGATAATAGACTGGATGTTCCAGGGCAAGAGATCACTTGATGACTAGGATTCATCATGAACAACCATAGCGGAATGAAATAAGGACAAAGAATATTTATTCATGGTGCTGTAATTAAAATTACCAGTTGTTGCAGTATGGAAGCTTCCTGGGGTAACATGACTACATGATGTGGCTTAGGAATCATACTCTACAATTTAGTGTCCCCTGCCCCGAGACTCCAAAAAACCACATGCTGCTGACTTGCTTCTCGCCCCCCCACTCTGATGGCTGGAGAGGATAACTGGGGACACAAAAAGCAAACATCACAGGCTGAGACAAGAATAATTTACTGGAAAAAAAATAATGAGATAAGAAAACAAACACTAACAGAAACAATATTAAGAACAAAAGTGTAGAAAAGAGAGAGAGTGGAGCCCATCCCAATCACACACAATCCACTCCCTCTGGTGAGGATCAGCAGTACTCCACTACTCTGTCTGCCACTCTTACTCCACTGGAAAGAGACACCCTTCTTTTCTGAAGCAAGAATCCATGTCCCCTGCCCCACTGCAATGACATGAGATGGTCTTAAATAATGTTAGGGTCTTGGCCACACCACATGGCTCTAGGCTCCACCCCCTCATGGCTCCTGCAAAAAATTAAGACTTGGCCAAAACCAGGACACTGGTTCAAAAAAAAACCCAAGTGTGAGGGAACACTCATTGCCAAGGAGTCCCTTGGGTAGTTGAATTTCTTCATAATCTTGACAGTAGTAAGAATAAAACCACACATCTCAAACAGCGTGCTGGTTATTTCCTTCTTGTTTATTGGACTTTCATTGCGTGGGTTTTGTTTTCCATGTCTCCAAGTCAGGGAAAATGATTAAGAAAGAGACAGAGATTTCTCTAACGATTCTGCACATAATGCAAAATTTATATGGCTTCGTGTGCAGTTGGGCAAAGCATGACATGGTGCACAAATAGGAAAGGAAATTTTCCATGGCTTTTTGGGGGTAAGAATCCTAGTTACTACCGGCCATCATGACCTACTCATTCATTTTAGGAAGAAGTGGATACTTTCCATGGGAGAAGCTTAAGCATCAGATTTGCTCCTTGGAGCATTAATAAAGGGGCTCAGTTAGCTTCATCTCATTATTTTACTATGAGTATTGACTTTGGCCTAGAGTCATGTATAGATAAAATGGTGCAAGGGCTTGTCCTAAGTGATTACTCAGAATTACAAATCATTTCACATGTAACTGAATACTGCAGCCTAGCTGGCACTCTGCCCCTTTCTTTTCCCACCTGCATCTTTCCAGCATCCCACTCTCCACTCTTTCCTGCCCCAATAAGAGAATGAATCTAGATTTGGATAAATGGATAATTAATCTTAATCACTGAAACGGGACTTTTAATTCCCCAGCACAAGGAGGACATACATGCCTATCTCACAGCGTTATACCAACAAAGATATGAGAAAAATATTTAATGGTAGCCTGGTAGCAGGCAAACAACAGGGAGTGTGTAACTGTGTATGTGCCCTTTCTCTAACAAAGTAATTAGACAGGACTGGGGTTTTTTTGGTGTTACCAATTGCCTGATGATTTCTGAATACATAAAAGGTTATCCACTAAATGTGTGTGTTTTAAAAAGAAATGAGCAAGAAAGTAAGAAAGATAAATTTTAGTTGCTCTGGGATTCTAAAACCCATTATTTTTAAGAGTACAGAGAGGATCAATAAAATAAAGAGACACATAAAAGCTCAAGATACTCTTGGTACATCCAAATAAAATAAAATAGAAAGTGCAATGTTCAACTTACAGAGTACAAGACAAGAGATGAAAAGAGAGATTTTAGGCATATACCAGATTTCTGGAGTACATCTTCTGTGGTATATTACAGCAATTTTCTCCTGAGCAAGATCCTAGCATTTTTTCTAAACTTTGTTTCATATCTAGATTTTGTGTGAAGGAAGAAGACTCTTGAAACAGTTACTTTGCACAAGTACCTATGATTAAGGATAAGATTTAATATATATTCCTGCTTAGTCAGGTATCAAGTTCCCATAAGGTCACAAAGCAGATTTTTCTCCCAGTTTTGTACAGGTCTAAACAGAATAAAAATTCTTTCTGTGAACCACATGGTATATATGATATATAATGCAACTAAATGCCTGAAACTGCCTGCTCAGAGAGGAAAGTCAGAGTTCAGTAATTAAAAAATTATTTTGCTTCGTAAGTGGAGAAAACAAATTACAAGTTCATGGGTGGAACAGAAGCAGTAAAGAGTACATAAGCTTTATTCTAGCAGAGACATCATTATCACTACAAGTTTCAGGGGTATAAAAAATGGGCTTCAGCAGTCTTATTTAAAATCTATTTCATATTTTCATGCATGTTTTTTTCTTATTTTTCTGTGACTAGAAAATGAAAAAGCAAGACAATGTGGGTATAGTTAATTCCATTCCTGAAAGTCAGTTATTGACTCCACGGTTGTATTTCATTGAATCCAATAAAAAGAAAGAATAAACAAAATTGGTATGTTATTTGCTTTTAGCTTTGATAACCTCTCACATCTAATTACAAATAAAAGGCTTCTCTGTATCTGTTGTCAAAATTAAAATAATGGATATTTTCTACTTTCTCCCTAGCCCTTTCAGACATTCTGTGAAACTACAATAGGGTGCTGAAGTTGTGTCTGTCTGGGTGACTTCTTTGCAAATGAAGATGGATGGAGATTTTCCATTTTAATTATTAAGACCAGCTGCTTTCTAAAAGAGAGAGTGGGTTAGGATTTTTGCAGGTCTTCCAAGCTAATGTATCATCAGAGTTTTAGTGATTGATTAAAAACTCACTGGTCTAAGTTTCTACGTACAAGACATCTCAGCAATTTAAACAGATGTCATGCAAATGAAAGAAATCTTCTATCCGTCTATATGGATTTATAGGTATATGCATGTCTTATAGGAAAGATACTAATTTTTGTCCTGTTCTGACTAGTTTTTTAAAGTTCTAAAAAATTCACGACTTTTTTTTTTGCATTTATTTATCATATTTCTTAAATTGTCACCCTCTACCTTTTTTCCCTGAAAATAGACTTTTTGTGATCAAAATTATGTTGGCACCACTAAAATTGATTTTTCTATATGATCTGTACTATTTTTTTCAGACCCTCTTGTTTTTTTCTCAGCCACTTTTGCAAAAGCCTAGCTTTACTTGGAGTGCTAAAGCTCTGTTTACTAGAAAAGTTTGCTAGAAGAGCAAATTAGCTGACCTTCTTCTTGAAAGAGCCCCTCTGCATATTGATAGACTTCTGCCTATCCATGGCTCTCTTGTAGTGAGGTGATATCTAGCTAAATCTGAAATTTCTATGTTGCAATTCAGAAATCAGACTGAGAATGATACTTTAAACAGCTGTTTTCTACTAAGCTGTAGTAGCCTGTAAGTTTTTGTTGTTTCTCCTAATATACAGATAGTAGTTCTGTTCTCTGCTTCAAAACTTAATAAGTTTTAACAGATTATATTATAGCCCCATAATTGAATGTGTGCAATGATTCTTAGAAAGGGGTGGTTCATTCCTGTTACAGATAGTCCATGTGCTGGTGTCATAAATGGCCATTTTATAGATGGATAATGTACTATAGTCATAATTCTTTATTGCTGATAGTTATTGCACTAGATCATGACCCTTGGATATTGAGAGTCAGTTTTTAATATCACAACCATTTACAGAGGTTAATGGACTAGGTTTTGCAGCTTTTGACCTTTTGATGGTGAGGGTTAGGAGGTTGCATTTGTGCACTAAACTGCCAGAAAATATCTGTTTATTTATCTTAGCTATAATAGACATAGTTACTGCTTATAATCAAGAGGCTGAGAACAATGTGACTTGCATGAATTGGAACTATTTGAGCTGCATCTTCTAAGATACACTAAGTATGAGATTTTCTATTCTTATTAACTAGAAAATCAATGTTTATTAACATTAAATCTTGACTGTGTTTCATCTACTTAAATAAAGCTGAAATTGAATTATGGTAGCTAAAAAATATTTGATAACTGTGACTTTCAATGCAGACTGGTTTTAAGGATCATGATCAGGTTTATGACTTGTCTAGGTTACCTGTAGATGGCTTGCTCAGGTATTACCTGTACTGATCTGAAAGAGTCACAGCAGGCTAATCACAAGGGTAAGTTTTCTGGTTGAAGTATATGAACTGTTCTGTTTCAGAAAGCCTTTTTCTTATGCCATAAAATTCCTGCAATATGAGGCAGCCATTTTAATGCTTCTGCAACAATGAAAAAAGCATCATGTCTGCAGTATTGAGAGTAACATGGACTATGAAAGTAGAGAATTAAAATTTAGCCCTTCTCCTTTTAGAAGTTCAAGTTGACTTTGTCATTTAGTTAGAAAATAAAAATTGGAGTGAAGGGAAGAAATAACCCTCAGAAAAAAAAAAGTAGAATATAGTAATTATTCTGATTCAATGTTTCAACAGTATAACTAACGTTAAATATGGGGAATATTAAAGGACCCGATATTTAAAATAAAATTACAAAAGAAAGTTGTAATTTGGTTGTCTAAAATCCTTTTGCAGATGGAGATGTTTAAAAAACAGAACGAAAAATGTGGTGAAACTTTGGCAGAAAGAACTGGGTACACTGAATAGTAGAAGCACAGTGACTTGTCTAAGTTCAACCCAAAACCTGATGCACTGACCTAAGACTTCTAAATACTAGTCAAATTTCTATAATTTCTACAAAAGTTAATTTTCAGAACTAAAGACTTAGAGATTCCATTCATTGTTTCTAGTCAGCAAAACTTCACAGATTCTGAATGTTTTAGCATTATTTTTACCACTATTTATTTTAAAAAATATTTTGAGTACCAAGTAATTCAGATAGACTCATAGAAAATTTGCCCAGTTCTAGCCTGAGAGAATTTGTAAAGCTCTTCAACCACAATGGCTTTTTTTACTCTTATTTATCCTTCTTACAGCTTTTATCCTCCCTCTTCTTTGCTACCATAGCAGTGTGGGTGGGAGTGCTGCATTTTGTTTGCTCTGTGATGCTGAATGATTCCAATATAATCAAACTACACTTTTATAGTGTCGCTTTATACCATGCAGCCCAGGGTGCTAACAAAATAATAAAATTAGCAGCTCAGATAATGACGAGCAAGGCAGGTCAAACAAATAATCTTTTAGACCTGGAATTGAAACTGGAATGGTATTAGAGTTGCAAACAGCCAGAGGCAGTGCTGACATATGAGACAGTGCTTAAGCAAGCCCCAAGCAGAGATATGTGGGGAGTGTTTTGGAGATCTGATCATGAATGATACTGAGTGCTTCCAGGCCGCAAGAAAGACAAAGTAAATAGAACACAGCCACAGCAGTGGTACTGACAAGTACTCAGCATCTGAAAGAATTGGACTCTAATGCCCAACTTGAATTTTTATTTGTAATCAGTATTGTGTTTTCAGGTACCTAGGGGCAAGGGTATTCCTACTCTACCTCATCTGTAGTTGATTATCTCGTTTTACCTTCAGCTTGACTCCATTTACAATGAGAAAAAATAGTATCAGTTAACCAAACATTGCTGATGTGATGAACTACTTACACGGATTTCTTTAAAAGGGTGTTTTGGGAGGTAAAATCTAACTGTGCTTTTGCAGTTTGTAATCATGTAAATTTCCTCTTTTTCCATCATGTAGCTTGCAAATCTCACATCTCATAGCACAAGAGGAGGTATTTCTTATATTATGCAAGTCTAGTCCAAATTTATCAAGAAGCTGCCCTCTAAAAGTGTGGGGGATTCTTTAAGATTTACACCTGTGAGATACGAGTGCTTTTCGCTTATAAAATAGGTGATGGTCAGATCGATTAACTACAGTATATAGTACTTAAAGTGATGAAGAAAGACATTGGATGGTCAAATGATTAATGTCAAGCTATCCATTTTGATGTTCAAAATCCTAATTGTGTTTAGCTCTGACCTCCACCCTCATTGCTACCAATATAATTACAAGATTTCATCTAAATGAAATGGATTAAAGGAAAAGAAAGGAACTCATACCTAGTTTATCTTCAGAAGATTCCTTTATACCTACACATATAAAATGGTTAAATTCATAATTTTTTTAGCTGTCTGAAATATGCTCTTAGGAGATAATAGCACTTCATTGCTCAAAGTTACACATTTGTATTTCTTTCTTTCTTTCTCTTTTTCTCTCCCTCTCTCCCTTGTTCGTTGCCTACTCTTTTGTTTGTACAATGTTCTTTTATCCCGAACAATATAACATTTTAGTTCTTGTAATAAATGCCTTCATGTGAGGCATTTCAGCCAAGAGAATGTTATTAGACTGTGCTCTCAGGCAGTGCACCTTCACACGATCAATACGAATCTGAGCGTCTGTTCATTCCCTCTTTGCTTAAATTCCCTGCAAATGTGCAAGGGAAGCAGCAGAGGGTGTCATCAATCATGGGCTACTCTGACATGCGCTGAAACCTGACCAATGCTGAGATGTTTTAATAAGGCATCCATTAAAACCCTCAAATAAATTGCAATTTGAAAACAGAACGTAATATAGCCAAGTTTTCCTCATCCATCTTGTGGCATGTCATGTAATGTAATTGCACTGTTAATTTATCCGAGAACTTTCTCTGTACATGGTTTCATTGGCATTGCTTAATTTCCCTGCAGACTCTTGTGTGTTCCTGGAGGTGAGTGTATATGCATGTGTTGTGCATATATGTATCTGTTTCCACTTTAGGGGGTGATAATGGTTCTGTTTAGCATGGCATTAGCCAGAGAAACAATCAAGGATTTGAAATGTTTGACATTTTGTCGATGGCTGCTGAGCTTTCTGGTATTTCCTAACCAGTTCTTGCCTGGAGCAGGCCCCCCTTTTCTTGCCTTCCCAGCTTGCCATTGGTTTATGCCCCTCAAGAGTGGGATCACTCAGAGCGCCTGTGGATCCCATCAATAAATATTGACAAAAGGGTTGAGGGACCATTTAAGATCACAAAGCCATGGCAGTCAAAACAACACAATGCTGATTTCTGTTCCTGTGCTTAGGAAGCATGCATGAAGTTTTGGCAAGCACAGGGAAAGTAAAAAGTAGTATATCAAAAGGACAGAATGAAAAAATGTTTGTGTAAAATAATGTCAAAAAATTACATTTAAGTTTCTCTTTTTTACACATAAGTTCTGGGAGAGAAGAAGGCAGAAGCTCATATAGATTTCTTTGTCTGCCATGCATAAGTCTAAAAATAAAGCTGTTCCTCATCTATGGCTGCATCAGCAGTTTCTTTACTTTTATTTATTCTTTGGGGTTTTTGATAATCCTTTATCTCTCTTTGCTGTGAAAAAAAAAAACATATTCACAGGTGTAAAGCAAAATATTGCTGCTGTGCACAAGCACTCTCAATCTGGTCTTCCATTCTAAGTTTAATACGAATTAAGATTTTGTTTGTTTGGTCACACAATTTCCTTTTTGGAGTCAATAATTGCCATATTAAAAAACCAAGCAAACTAACCCCCAAAAACAAATCCTAGATTTTTTTTCAGTACAATGAAATTAAAGAAATGGTAATAAAAAGCTTTTTAAACTAAAGAAATCAGGAAAATTACGTTTGATTTCTACAGTTTGATACTCTATAGCAAAAGTCACCCGATTTCTAAAGACCTGCTCCTAAATACATTTTTTCACTTCTGTATTTTCAGTTACATTGCAGACTTGTATAGGGACATATTCTGTATCTAGAAAGGTTCAAAAACCTGGATTTCTGAGTCACTGAGCACCCCAGATTCTGAATGCCAGAGAAACTACAGGGATCAGCACTGATGGTAATAACATCTCAAATGTGCTGTGCAAGGTTACTAAGCACGTAATGGATATTCCAGTCATTGTAGTGTCAGCATCTTAAATCTTTATGGAAGTAATTTTAAATCATTGGGAAAAAAACCCTAAAGTTTTAACTTTTCAAGCACCTGATTCCATTTTTTATATAAGAGTTCAGGCATCAGTGTTTTGCATTTAAAACTGGACATGAGGCACTATTGCTGCAATCCTTCACGAAGGCTTCTTTCCATGCTGATATTCAAAGAACTGAAAAAATGTCATTAAGGCCAAGAGAATCAATTAACATTGTTTTCAACCACGTCTACTACTGACAGCACTCATAGAACTGTGAAAATACCTACAGAAAAATACATCTGCCTAATTTTCTACCATTTTTTCCATAAAATTGTTGTAAGTTCAAATTAGGTGAATTTCTAGGAGATTCTATTTTGGTAATTTTTTCCCTTATAGGGCAGATTTTTAATTCTTTGTTTCTGTTTAATCAACCTTAAGATCAACACTGTAATTATATGAAGGATTTGGTGAGGTACTCGATCAATTCTACAGTAATCATCCCTGAAATTTTCATTTTGATACAAAAATGATGGCATTGTAATCACCCTGAGTGATAATTACTTCACTTGTGCACTCTTTTTATGTTTAATATTCCTAAGACTGCAAATACTGCAGATGAGAAAAATTAGCAGAGATCTATTATTAATGATTTGTTTAGATGTGTAGGTATAAAATGTCATTTTTTATATATATCCATAGAATTAATGAAATATTAATGCACTGAGAACACTGAATTCAGTTCTGTCAGTCTACTTTAAGGAGAAGAAATGAATATGAGTCTTAAAATGATATAAAAAAACCCATAAAATAGAAATGTGCTTGTTAAATAAAATTAAACAGAGTTTATGTGTCTGTTTCACGGGCACTGGGCATGATTCCACATTCCCTAAGGATACTATACATCACTTTGCTAGTGTAAAGGGAGCATAAATCATATTTACAGTTACTTCATGGCTGCTTTATACTGCCAGAGTCATGTAAAACAGTGCAAGTGTAAATGAAGTTCGAGATAAAAGGAAATGCAAAATATTCTGTAAGCTCAGGTAAAGCACAAAAGGCACACTCATGTATTTCTGGTACTTGGAACTACAGCCCTTATGGAAATCAATGGAGTGATTATTTAGTTTCTTCCTTAGGAAACACAGGAACATTTAAAGAAAAAGGGCTTGACTGTTGAGTCCGCTGTGGCCTGCCCCATTTAACCCTGTGATGTTTTTAAAGGAACTGATTTGTTTTACTTTTTGATTTCCTTTCTCTGAGCTCTTTCTTGAACTGATTTATAATTCTTGAATCTATTGCTGCCTTCAGCAATGTGTTCCATAATTCAGCTACCCTTTGTGTAATTAAATTCTGTTTGAATTGCTTATAGGCTTGTACTGCTTGTAAGCTTTCTATCCGGGATCTCTTGTTTCTGAGTTACTAAAATTGTACCGAGTATACCAGGAATAATGTTGTTTGACTACTAAAATACCTGTGTCTGAATTCAGACTGAATTTCTGTTAAGTAGGCAAGAAAAATCTCAATAAAATTACATTTGAATTTTGGTCCTTAGAATTTTCTAATGTTGGTATGTGACAGCTGAAACCTATGGAGATAAAATATGTGACACTATAAACACTCCATAAAAAATAAAATTTCAATTCTGGTCTGACAACATTTGCCATATTTTCTTAATGATTCCTCAGTCCAAATTTGAATATGCCTCAATGTTTAAAATTCCCATTTGTGTTATTTATAATATGCTTTTTTATATGCTTTCCCAATGCTCTGGTAGTTACGTGTCTCTTAAAGGAACAGGCTTCTTCCCTCTCCTCCTCCCCCCTTCACTTTGAAAAAAAACCTCAGGAAAATATGCCTGTAAACCAACATGACCACATGCAGTGATATTTTCAAGAAAATCTCAGGAGAAAAGCATTTCTATTTCATAGCATAAATCTGAGCTCTTGGCCAGCCTTCCGTTTGCAAGTCGCCTGCACAACTCTCATGCTAATTCTCCACCAAACCTCCAGTTTTATGAAAGCTATATTTTATCTGTTTGGTTCTTTGCAATCACATGAGAGTTGAAAAAGGAATATTAGCACCACTCACATTTTATAGTGGGAGTCATAGTACTTGGTTGACCCCTTTTTCAGGTCCTATTGAATTTCCTATACAAAGGAAATGAAAATGTTTTATATTTGATACAGCAGCATATAACAAGAGGTTTAGTTATTACACATAGAGCTGCAATTTTCTGCCTTTTGTTTCAGTTGTCTGATCTGAAATTTCAAAGCACAATGTTTGTTGTTTTTTCATGTTGAGTCTTCAGACACATGGAACAAGGAACACTGTCATATGTATGCAATTTACTCTGAGCAGGTAAGTTGGAAATCAGAGAATACAAGCACTGTGTTCACCTTTTGTTACTTGACTCCAAACCTCAGTTAAAATATATTTGAGATATCTTTTCAGTGTGGTCCCATTACTGTAGAGCTTTTCACAAATAGGTAAAATGATTCGTGTTAAATTATTCTTCTCCCTTTATCTATGTGCTTTTTTCCACCTATTGTGAGAGGAATTTTTGCACTGGGGTAATTTTGTCCCCTGAATCATCTCTTCTAATCTGTTAATATGTATTTCTCTCCAGTTACTAAAAACCTGTAAAAAACTTAAATCACACCTGTATAAAACAGAATTAAATTCTACTTTGTATGGCAAGGAAGCAAAACATAATTCCTCCATAAGGAATTTAATACTGATGCAAAAAAGTCACTGTTATGATATAATTTAGATTGCTTAAAACCTCTGAATATGAAATAAAAAAACCCCACAAATGTGAAATTTTAATTTGGGGAATTAAGCCATTAGTTTCAATGGGTCAGGATTTCATTCAGAATACTTGAAAGGCAAGCCTCAAATAGATAGTAGGATATGTGTGCAGATAGGGCTCCTGCACACTGAAAGAAAGAATCCATATTTGGGACAAAAAAAATACTACAAATTCTTATGTCCTTGCTTGCAAAATGAGTCCAAACAATTCCAATGGGATATGGCTAGGTTCTTGGCTCGATTACTATATTAGTGATAAATGAAGATAAGAATTTAGAACAGGTTAAATTACAGAACAATGACAAATACATGTTCAAGAGGACATTGCAGGCAAAATCTTAAAGTTAAAATTAAGTCTAGCCGAACAAAACCTCACTTCTGACAGATGCTATGAGCACTTGTAATAAAAATTGAAGGAACAGAAGTCGCATATCTTCAAGGATAAAAATGAGATCATAATAGCAGAGACAAAACCAAGTCCATGGCAGGAGAATTTAAAACATCACAAAATAAAACTAAGAGAAAAAGTAAAGTAGGTTCTAGGGGGTTTTTTGGTTTGTTGGTTGCTTTGTTTGTTTGTTTTGTTTGTTTTGGTTTTGGTTTTTTGTTGCTTGGTTTTTTCCTTAAAGGAAAAAGCACTAGTATGACTAATAGCTTACATGCAGAGCTTTCAGTTCAACATTATTTGAAATCCTGGAATTAGGATTTTCTTGCCAAGTTTAATGTCTTCTTGTGGTGTTTTACTTATAAGCAATTTTTCCAGGTTTTCTGGTTACAAGAAAACCTGAATTACCCCTGCATTTTTATTAGCTTCTTCTTGGTTCTTTGAGAAGTCACTGGTCTGCTCTTCAATCTTCTGTGCTTGCTGTCAGCTTGGAAGCATCCCTAATTTAACATCACTAGTTTAACGGGGAGAGCCCTGCAGCCATGATATTGGCTATGGGACCCCACACCACAGCACTGGTGCTGCTGGAGTGTTTGGCTCAAACATTTTGTTCCTCGTAATGAATTGAGTCCTTATCTACCCATATATCTTATCTATAAAATTCCATCCCATGTTAATGAGCTGCAAGTACTACATGCTTATTTGTTGGGTTCTGTATTGTTCCTTTGACTTGCAAAATGCTGAAGTGGTGAAAATGAGAGAAATCCAGGTCATCTGAACTGTGCAGAAAAGCAAGACTGAGGTTTGTATTAAGATACACTCAAACATTGGTAACTCTTAGGAATGGCTTTTGTAATAGACCATAATGAAAGTTTGAAACTAAAGTCAGTGGTTTTTGGGAAATGTACTCTGTAGTTTTGTTTCAGACCTATTTGAAAGAAATATCAAAGCATTTTTTAAAATAGTGTTTTGAGGGGGTTTCTCTGTCTCTAATAGTAAGCCACTGTCACCAGGAGGAAACAAAGCTTTTTGGTGGTCAACACTATTCCTAACAAGTTCATAAATTTGCAGCATATTGAACCATGATTTTTTTTCAGTATTATCTTTTAGTGTTAGAAAATCTTACTAACTTTCTCAGTCTTTTGAAGGGAAAAACCATAAATTATGTAGATATTGAATAAGAACTTGCTATTCTAACAAAAACACCACACTTGACTTTTCTGCCCCTAATTTCATGAGCAAACAAAAGCAATCCGCTGTTGAAGATATTGAAGCTCATGAACTGAGCTGAGGAAACTGCTCCCCATTGTACAAGTTATTTAAGGGCAAAAAGTGAGACAAAGGTAATTTGAGCTAAAAAAAAATTTGGGAAGGGAGAGAAAACATTGAAATTTTATGAAGAATGATGGAGATAAGTATTTCTTGGGAATATTTTTTAATAACTTCTTGGAGGTAATAAAGTAGCGGAATAGTCTCTTCAGCTCCTTTTCTTGTTTGGGGTAGCTAAGCAGTGTATGCAGAACTGTCATCTATTCATTTCCACTGGCAGCAGTTATAACAATATGTCCATCACAGCTGGATTGTTTTTATTTGCTATTCACAGGCAGTTCTGCAGGAGAGAGTTTACAACGTCAGGGCCTGATCTATGGCATATGAGTTGGACCAAATGGGTGATAAACTAAATGTGAATCCATGTAAGCAAAGTAATATATTTTTCTATACACTGTATCTTCTCTGACAACACTGGCTTTTATTGTAAGACAAACAGATTAGTAGGAAAGACAACCTTCTCCACTCTTAAGAAGATTTTGCTTTCCTTCCTTAATATTTACTTCAGAGGAAAATAAAGACAATTCAGAATGTGACTACATGGACATCATACAGGGACTTAAGCCTATTGGAGCAAGAATAAAGCTGATTTTCAGGCCTGATTTTTTTTTGTGTGTTGCAAATACAAATTCCCATGTTACATGGTGATTGCTGTCACCTACCATTTCCTTACACCTTTCAATAAACAGGCCATCTGCTGTATCTGCTCAAGATCCTGAAGAAGCTGAGTGCAGCTGTCTGACTAGGGAATATCTGAACTCTCAACTGCCTTGTACTGCCTTCTTGGTCAACAACATTCAGTATTGCTGATGTATGAGAAAGTGAAAATTGCTTATTCTCAAAGACTTTAATCAGAAGTCACATCTTGGTCTTCAGCTGTAATTTCTTGTCTAAAACAATGTCACTCACATGACACACAATAATTTCTGGATCAAATCTAACATTTCTTTTGAAATCTTTTGGGAAGGTATTCACCCTTGACATAAAAACTACACAGCATCATGTGCATCACTGAGAATCCACCTTAGGAAAGTATTCACTGTTAAGGGAGATTCATTTTGCCTTCAACAGCTCTGTATCTGTTGATACAGTCCTGCATAGTCTTAGTTCTTTATAAAATTGTTACTATATTTTTATATACAAAAAAAACCAATTAAATCCATTAAAGAGCAGAAAAACATTTGTCTTTTAGTTCACATAAATGAGTGGGAAAAAAAGAAGGTAACTATCTGCTAAATATCAGTATAATCTTCAAATTGTGATCCTTCAAAATAGTATGTAGACACCACATTCAAGGTAAGTTAATGTCTCTGATGGTATCAGGTTTACTGAGGAAAGGGATGCAAATATTTTGCCAAAACCAGCAGAGATGGTTCAGAGAAATTAAGGAAAATAGAGATCACGTGTCCTAAGGATTTCCGGTTTTGTTTTAGAACTTCTATCTAGGAAATAAAATTAATAGATACAACAAAACTTAAGAAGTATAAAGGTTTTAATCTAAGGACTTTTTTTTTTTATTATTAAAATGATTGAGAAAAAGCCTCTGCCAAAGATTAGAACTTGGTTTCTGATGAAAAATACTGCACTTGATTCAAAACTTTAAAATAGTTAGCAGCAGCAAGAAGGAAGTCTTTAGGGTCCTAGTAAGAGTTTGGTAAATATTAGGTTCTAAACTAAGAGTAACTTAGACTTCATGTGGATTTGCTGTTACTGGAGATAGGTTTATAAATATTTTGGTGATTGAATTATGTTTCTCTAAATTTTTCAAAAAAATGCCCATATTCAATCTTAAAAAAGAAACAAAACCAAACAAAAGAACCTATTTTTTTTCAGGCTATAGAACTTACAAAGTAAAATTAGAACTGTATTTGAAGACTTGTGCAATTTTAAAATAAGATACTGATACTGAAGGATAGGTTATCCCAGCCCTACAGAAAAAAGAAAATAGAGTCATAAAAAAACAGTTATGTGAAAAATTAATTCCTCTCTGAGAAGAATAAGAAGTTCACTTCTGTGATTTATTAAACTTTTTACATTTACAAAGGCACATTATAATTCTGGTTTCTTTTCTCTCCTTTGTCAATCTATTTTAAAATATAGAACAAAAGATATGTTACAATCTTTTGGTGGGAATAATTTTCAGTAGCATGGAATATTGGCATCGAATGGCACATAAGCCAACATAAGAATAAATGGAAAGTTACAGTGATTAAATTAAAACTCTTAAAAGAAAACTCTTGATTTGTGAAACAGTTTCTGGGTTCAATATAGTCAAAATACTCTCTCTTTTTTCCCCAAGCTCTTTCATTTATTTGACTCTAAGTTTCTTGCTGTTTTCTAGGCACAATATGACTTATTATCAATCAGGGTCAGAATTAACCACTGTGAGAAATCTAGTGTTACATTCAATGAAAAACAATTGAGGAATTCCCTCTTCCAGACCATAATTGATCAATGAGTTAAATTAAATTTTAAACAGAAATATGACCTATTCTCGGGCTTATGTCTTGGAGACAACATTACATCCTTAGATATTTTTTCAATGTTTTATGACATATATATTTAAGAAAGAGAGCATTGCAAAAAAACTTTTCTTTTTGTTTTTTTTATTTTCACAGAAAATTATAGTCCTAAAATGTCATGAAAGACAGATTTCTGTCTCATAACTATTGAATTAGACAATATTTAATAATATGCCAGTATAAGACGCAGCAGCTTTCCAAATTCAAATGCAAATATTTATTGGACCCTTTGACTTTTTTCTTTCTTTTTCAGTTGCATGTTTTATCAGTTAAACTACTTATATTTAAGAAATAACTTTCAGAGTTCGTAAGGACTACATAAAGCCTGATTAGGGAGGAAAAGTTATGTGTTTACATTTGCAAAGTTCATATATGAGTGGGGAAAAAATCAAAACGGGATGAGAAAGGTCTTTACAGCTCTCAGTGCTAACCCAGAAATTCCATAATGGACTCTGCTGAAAAGCAAGCTCATATTTGTAATAAATATAGATAATAAATCATTCATTGATCATTCCAAATTATCATTAACTTCCTAGAATTTTGCTTAAGCCACTCCACAGTCTTTCCTATCTCAGGCACAAGTGAAACAATCAAACTTTGAGTCCTTTTAAGCTTTTCTAATTGTAGGACTGTACTTTCTAATCAGTGAGGGCTTTAGAAATATAATGATTAACTACTGATTCCTTTCTCTCACCCTAGTTGTATCATTTTCTCTCACCATAGATCTATCACATCATGTCCTAGGTTACAATGTAAGTTGTGCCCAAAGTATGTATTCTATTCCCATCTCCATGAGCTGTTGAAACCAGGTGGGGCAGTGTTTCCCTTATCTTCTGTTAATGGGCCCATCAGTGCTGTGCTGCATGACTCATAGATAACTCCCTCTGGGAGCTATCTCTGGTTAATGGGCCATCAAGGACCCACTGCATGACTCATAGAATGAGATCATCCCATTGTGAGATGCTCTGCCCAGGGGGAGGAGCCAAGCATTCCCACCTGGATATAATCCGGGGTTTGGGACAGCACAGTAGCCTTTACCCACTGGACTCCTAGAGGATAAGAGCTGCCAGACCTTTCTTCAGGATCACTGCTTTGACAAGACTATTTCATCTGGACTGCTACTACCACCCTAACAGGGTATTCTGACTCTGTCAATGGGGTTTTTTTGTACTATTGTATTTATTTTATTTTACTTTCTTTTATTTCTTTTCTTTTCCTCTTATTAAATTGTGCTTCTGACTTGGAGTGTCTCACTGGTTTTTCTTTCAAACCAGGATACATCAGTATAACATTTGCCTGCTAAGGCTGGACTGGAGGGAGGTAATCCAAACTAGAAAATATGAAATGCTTCTACTAGTTTATTACTGCAGCTGACCTCTTTCCACAAAAGTGAGGAACTTTGAGAGACCATTTGGAAAGTATATTGTCAAATACAAGTAACATTTCAAGCAGAAAACCTCAACATTAAAAACTATGAGACAAATGCCTGTGTTAGTATAAGCAGATGCTATTGAAGCCCATTGCAACTGTTGAAGTCTTCCCTTCTGCAACAAGACAGGCATTGTGGATATCTCCAAAAGTGGCTGAAGCCACTGTCTAAATTGGTGCTGAAGAAAGGATGGTGAGAAATACCATATTCTGTATGTAGAGTGTCTTTTCTTCTTAAGCCAGTTTGTTTCTGCACGCTACACTCCTCGAACAATGTACTGCAAGGTACTTGGATGCCAATGTGACATGTGAGACCAATACATATAAGAGAGCTCTTGAGCAGTGTAACATAGAAGATAGTGATAATATCCGTCCTGCAAAATCACATTTAAAAAAATCCTATTCATAAAATGATGGAGTTTGTGGTCCTGTGTGTGACAGCACTGTAAGCCAGTCTTTCCAATCTTAGCATCACAGTCCATCATGTAACCAAAAAGCAGCAATTCTAAAGCAAATTGAGAAGCTAGGTAGAAATCTTTTGTATGAGAAACTGAATTGTTCTTAAAATATTATTATAATCATGTAGTGATCCATTACTGAATGCATCTGTCTCCTACATGTATTCATTAATATCTGTTGCACTGCAGACCCGTAAAACATTAGATTGTTTTGTATTAAACCCTATGTAAATATGGATAAAAAAAGACAACTCTTGCCCCAGAGGACACATTAAGCAGCAGCAGATTGTGTACATGAAGCCCAGCAGAAGAGTTTGTGGAAGCAATTTCAGATACTTCCAGTTCTCATAAGCCATGCCTCAATCAGGGGTCTAATGTATGTGAAGTTTGCTCTTAAACCCAGCTGTCTTCATCTTCAGATTTATGTTCACCACACATAAAACTTATTACTTACGGTTTCTTCAAGGTAAATGATTTTTCAATAGCAAAACTATTTTTAAGAGATACTGAAGTTCATTTGCTAGAAATCACATCCAATTGATGTGATTTTAAAGCACCTATCGTGCTTTAAAAAGAAGGTAGAAATTTCTAGTGGTGTAGAAAGTAAGCCAGTAAATAATAAATAAATAAATAAATAAATAAACAAACAAGACTGTCAAATGTAGTTCATGCAGAACATTTCCAAGGAAACTTGTGAGTTTTATATCCTTTGGGGGAATACTTTTCCCATTTAAAAAAATTCTTTAGAAACTGTTATATGTAAATTGGAAGTCTAACTGAATAAATCTAAATTTAAGCTAGAATAGGAATGATGAAATTTTGTTCAATTTTTGCATTGAAAACTGCAAAGGAAGCTCCAATTACACTGTGAAGATATTTGTAAAAGTCCTGAAACTTATTGGACTAATACATCTAAACATTTTCTTCCATGCTTCTGAATTGATTCTGTTCAAGGAAATGCAATACAGTTAGCATTCAACTTTAATTGCAATGAGGTGACAACATACTGGGTAATGAGTTGTTTATGAGTTGTAGATGTGTTTACAATGAGTTGACAATGTGTTGGATAAAGTGTTCTACTAAAGTTGTAGATCTATTTACAGTGAGCAGTGGGGGAATGTTCATTAGTTGTCGATTTGTTTGTTTACATTGTTTTCGATTTGCAATTGCTATAAAACAAATCCCAGGCTGATGAAGGATGATTGTTTGTGCACTTTAATGATTTACTGTAGTAGCTTGTCTGAAAAAGTACTTAACTCTGCTTCATCTGTCAGTTCTCACTGCAAAAGCTCCCAGTCACAATAGTTTTATTAGCACAGCATGGGCCATTTGTAAGAACATTACGCATCTAAAAAATATCAGTGCTTTCCTGTTCAGTCTGTTGTATTTTGGCTGGCTGAGCTGAACAGAATTTCTTCTGCTCTGTACAAGTTTATATCTTTTAATATGTACCAAGAAATTCACTTGAAGCTATATATATACCATCCCTGGAAATACTTTCCCTGATATGTCTTAAGAAAGGTCACATTGTTAAAGTAAAATTACTATGTACCTTTTTTCACTGCTGCTACCTTCTCAAAAAAAATTAAAAAAAAAAAGAATCTACCATCAGGTTATGCTGAGTTACATGACATGAAGAAATACAAATATATATTGGAGGATAATTGCTTTTAGGTTACAGAAAGTCTTTCAGCAGTTTCCAACAATTTGGCAAAATCAATATGACAAGATACTTTGTTACTTCAATCTGTGTATGTCAACAATAATTTTTGTTCAAAACAAATCCAAAAAGAAAATTTGATTGTTTTGTGCCCACACTGGTTTTTACCAATTACTAGTCCTGTGGTCCAGAACAAGCATGGACCATGGGTTTTTCATGGTTTTTTTCTTTGTTATTTCCAAAGAGCACTATATGACATATGCCATCCCTTTCTTCTTCCCTTGCCATGCATCTTTTAAGTATGCATTTTTGACTAAGTTTTTTACAACTCATCTTATCATGGGTTTGTCCAATATTCAAACACATTTAATCCTCAAATGATTGCAAAAAAGCTCCCAAAAGATCTGATAAAGGAGTCTAAAAGGTGTCTGAGGTTTAGATTACATTGCTATGCAGAAAACCTTCTCTACCCAGACAAAGGGAAGAACTTCTGGAACTTATCAAAACATGATTTTGAATGTCCCCAGTAATATAAAAATTAGTCCAAATAATCTAATTACTAAAATCCAGACATCTGATAAAATCTCTGAAATCTTAAACACCTTAGAGAGTAGGGAAAGCAAAAAGGCCAAATATATATTTAGAATATTATACATTTAGAAATGGTACATCGACGGCTATAATATGAATGCATTACCAGTGTCCTGACTTTTTATCTTTCTTCGTCATTATGCCCTTATGATTAGTTTGTAGGTAGAAATTCAATTATTTGGAATTTATATACTGTTATTTTCAATACTTTTTCCCACAGTGATCATAAAGAATGTTTTTATAAAGAATGAAAGCTATAATTGCAGAAAGAGGTGCTGGCTCCCTGACATTCCCACTCTTTGGGGAGTAAGGGGGAAGGAGGAAGAGAAGATTAATAGAAACACTAGCTAGACTCTTCCATAATTTTGTCCCACAAAACCAGCTGGCCAAACGGCTAATCTATCTATGTTTTTATTCTGCCTGGGCTTTCCTAACATACCAGTTGTGATGTTCATGCATGAAGAAGGGAGGCTGACAAGCAGGATCAGCGTGTCTCCACAAGCACTTTCTGTGCACAGCTCTATATGGTTATAGACCTCAGCTGGCTTTGTGATCTAAATTCTTAGCCTTTTTGAGGAGAAAAACAAAAGAAAGGGAGATCAGCAGGAAATTAAAAAAGGAAAAGCTAATTCTTCTCAAGTGGAAAATTTCTTTAGGCATTTCAGCAACTAGAGCTTGTCCTTTTCTGTAAAGGACCTCAGCATTAAGAGTGGAAGAGTCCATGTTGAAGCAGTATTAAGTCTGCATTTCCTCATGCCATGAACAAACAATGCCTCCATAGAACCCAGAAAGTGAAGTGAAACGTCATAGTATATCTATTTATCTAGAATGAAGAACAATATTGAATTTAATATACTTTTCTATAAGCTATTTGGAGCAGATTAGCATTGTAAGACAGGCATATGTGCATTGTCTTTCACAAGCTCAATATTTAAAACTAGAATATATTATTTTTTTTACCACTGGATCACATTATACCACATTTACACTATATAATGGGACATTTTTTCATAGTATTGTTTTTTAAAAATCCCAGTCATATAAATAATATTACTTTTAAAAAATGTCCCTTTACACATGATACTTTATCTGTTGTGTCTTATTTTTTCAGTTACTCATTATTTTGTTAATGGCACTAATTCTAATTACAGGAAATGGAAAAAATTACAGCAAAATCAGCTGAAAAGGCTGAAAAACCTAGTTCAGGATTATTTTCTCTCACTGAGAAATATTTCAACTTATAAGACCAGGTTGGCTGGGGTTCTGAGCAATCTGGTGTAGTATTCTGAGCAATCAGGTGTCCCCCATCCACGGCAGAGGGGTTGCAGCTAGATGGTCTTTGAGGTTTGAGACATTCCAACCCAAGCCAACAAATATCCACGCTCTCTAAGCTTTTGCTTTTCATATTAGTAAATAAACAAATAAATAAGGAAATAAAGTAGATTTTTGTGACAGACAAGTAGGGGATAATTTTCTAGACCATGAATGGAAGGCACTCATAGAAATCCTATTAACAAATAATCAAAGCTGTGGGTATGCATCCATTCACATTGCTTTTGAAAATATACCCCAGGATGAATACTTTTCATATGGGAAGTTCACAGCTGATGCTTTATTGTCCACTGAGACATCTTTTTCCTTATCTGGGAAATCAGCTAGGCACATGTTTTTACATCAAGAAGAAAGGTAGTGTTGTTATTTACTAATATGCAATGTGATAAAACTTTGAAAAGAATTTTAATGATATTTGCAAATTAGTTGAGTCTAAAACTCACCTAGCAGCAAAGAATACAGAGAAGGTAATAGAGAAACTGATGTTCATGTAATTTTCATAGCTTCTTACATATTCATGTTCCAAAAGGATTTCTTTTACAGAAGCTCCTGCTCATCTAACCAGACACTTTGTAAGTAAAAATGCATGAAATTTAAACTAGCTTTTCATATGGACATTTTTTTATGGCTGAGTGTTTTAGCAATCCAGCAGTGGTAGACACCTATAAATGTATAATGTGATGGATTAGATTGTAATGCAGTCTAGATGCATATGGAGGTGGTGTTTGCCCTTCAGTGCAAATCCATTTTAATGTCAAAAATACTTCATTGGAATTAATGGTGCATTGTCCAGGCAATGAGTAAAATGTTGCATTAGTTTTTTTCCTTTGAAAAAGAACCCAAATCTTGCTCCTAATCATAACAATTATGACAAAGGATAAAGATACTTCTAACAAAGAAATACTAAGAAAACCAAAATATCAGTAATTTGAATAGGTTTGGATTCCTGGTTTGAACTTGTTTTTAAAATAGGAATCTTAAAGAAGTTGCTAAAGAAGATTTGGTCTTTTCACGATTTGTCAAAGCACATTGTAAAACCAGCAACAGACTTGCACCTTAGACAGACATGCATGAATTTGGGGCATGTCAACCTGAGGAACTTGGGACAGTTAAAACCAAAATAGCTGAAAGGTGTGAATGAAGTCACGGAAACAAAGCTTGTTATGTAAAGTGCTTTACCGTTCTGTGTGAATACGCTCCCTGAAATGCAAAATACTTTTGAAGCTTTTCAGCAGTAAGACCACCTTGTTTCCCTGCAGGATTTCAAAGGCACTTTAAACTGAGGTCTACATTCACGTGCTTAGGCAACTCAGTTAAGCTTTACTGAGAGCCTTCTGGTAAGTGCATCCTAAGTTTAAACCTTACGTTAGAAATTATTTTAAATAGGGAAAAAAGCGTCCTTGATTGGTTTTGCATCTGTGTGACCTATATATGTTTTTAGATTATTCATATGTTTAAAATGAGGATTAATATATTTAAAATTAAATGTCATGCTACATTCCAATGAACCCAAGAAAATCTTAGTGGAACCCTCAGGATAAAAAGGCATAGAGTGATGTCCCTTGTGATATCTCCACCAAAAAACAGTGAACAAGTAAGTCTCCTAAATTACTTCATGTTGTTTGTACCAAACATTCTGGAAAAAAAGTTCCCGATCTTTCTCAAATTCTCAAAAATTGTTAACAAGACATTTTAAAATGTAAAAAGTCTTCTATTTTGTTCAGCATTCTGGTTTTAATTTTGAAGGTTTTTTCTAATATGGTAAAAGTCTCGCTTCAAAACCATAAAAAGAATGAATAATTTAATTTTACAAAACACTTATATTTAAATTGCTTGTGGCTAAAAGTCTCATAACAATAAACCATTAAAAAAAATCCTCCACAGATATTTAGATTAGATTCTGTCAGCATATTAATTGGCCATTTGTTTATTTGAATCAAATTTGTCCTAGAATTTCATACATGTAACATTTGGAAAAGCCAAAAATTTCAATTTTTAAGAAAGGTTCTTCTGGAATATGGTGAGCATTTTCCATTACTGTTGCCATGGTTTAACCCCAACCAGCCACAGAGCATCAAGCACCTCACAGAATCAGAAGGTTAAAAGCCAGAAAACTCCTGGGCTGAGGTGCAGACTGCTTAGTAGGGAGAGCAAAAGCAAAGCACACCAGCAAAGCAAAACAAGGAATTCATTCACCACTTCCCATGGGCAGGAAAGCTTTCAGCCATCTCTGGGGACTCACCAGGGGGAATTGTTACAAACACCATCACTCCAAATGTCCCCTCCTTCTTCCCCTCACTTTATACACTCAGCATGATGTCATACACTGTGGAATATCCCTGTGGTCAGTTGGGGTCACCTGTCCCAGCTGTGTCTCCTCTCAACCTCCCAAGCACCCCCAGTCTTCTCACCAGCCTGGCAGTACAAGAGAAACAGAAAAGGCCTTGGCTCTGTCTAGCCCTGCTCAGCAGTAACAAAACATCTCTATATATCAACTCTGTGTTCAGCAGAAATCCAAAAGACAGCCCCACACTAGCTACTGTGAAGGAAGTTAACTCTATCCCAGCCCAAACCAGCAAAAACATAAAGTCACAGATGGACAAGAATGTTAATATAAAGGTTAAAATGCAATGTATGCATTCAGATTGCAAAGACTGATTGACAATGAATATTTTAAATCCTTTTTTACTAACTTTTCAATCTTCAAAAAGTAAAATTCTGCAGTACTTCATTAGTTATTGAAAATCTTTTTTTTTTTTTTTTCCCAACACAAACCTTTTCAGAATACAAGTTATATTCAAGCTGTCTGTCAAGTAATACTGTGCATGCCAACAAGATATTTTCCTCTCTTTTCTAATTGGGTAACACAGCTAATTACTGTTGTCTGTGGAATCATGTTTGATTGGCAGCTTGAATGTAAACAGAAACCGTAATTTCAGATGATATTGTATAAACATTTGGATAGGGATGTGCAAGCATTTCTCTTCAACTAAGAAAAATGTATATCCTTGATAATAAAAGTTACCTGTGTATCATAGTTCTCTATTTCTGTTAAAAATTCTTTCGAAATATGTGAATTCCTGCTAAATGCTCAGAATAGTTTCCAAAATATTTTTGGCAAGCTATTTATCAGAAAAATTGGAAATGTATTATAAATTATACAGAAAATATGAAAAATTAATGTCACAGTCATGTAGTCTTTAGATACACTTTAAAGCCCTTCTAGAATTAGGTCTATAAAAAGTGAAGGAAACAGAGATATAGTGCATAGTACAAAAGCATGACAATAAGAAGACATTAAAGCTAAGTTTGAAAATATCTTCTAAAATATAGTACACAAATTAATTTCAGAAGGATTAAGACTATTGATGGAAGGGACCTGTGTCATGAGTATTAACAATATGTCAGATTTCATAATTGTACTCCAAAACTCTGTCTCCAAATTTCCTTCATAATACTTTTTGATCTTAAAAAAAGAAAAAAGAGAATTGAGTGTATTACAAAATTACACAGGTTAAAAGGCAAAATACTCGGAACTGGAGAAGGAGGAGGAGATTGAGTCCTGATTTTTTTTTCCTGAAAATTTTATCCAGGGCATAAGAAGCAGAACAATGCAAAAATCAATCAAAAGGGTTGAATATGTGCCTGAAACACTTATTAGCAAACTGATGTCTTTACTTCCTTCATGTTTGTTTTAACTGGTGTTTCACCAAGTTAGCTTAACTGCTTTACCTCAGAATCCCAGACATTTATTTGAATGCTTGTACTTAATTTAATGAAGGTTTTTCCAGAATGTTCAGAATTCACATTAACTCATTGAAATTTCTGCTGGACAATTCTAACTGGTTCAAAATATAACTAAGAACCTGTTAAAATGCTGAGTTCTTTTCAAGAAGAAATTTGGATGCTCTCCCAATTCTTATTATTTTATACAATTTGTTGTTTTCACCAAAAACACCCAGTAAGAGAACTTTGTATAGTACTGTCAGGATTTTTTGTTCATGAAACTGACCTCCCTAAATTTCATATATAAAGAAAGGAAGGGGGAAAAACTTCTATAACTTAAATTATTTCAGTAAAAGACTTTTCTATATATAAAATATTTCGAAAACCCCTCAAAATGAAATATAATGGTAATCCCAAAGGAAGTCTAGTTCTCTTGAAATTTTCTTTTTCTTAGAGAAAAACACCATTGTGAAATGGTTTGTTGAATCCAACAAAATATTGAGGTTGAAATTTTGAGTTGTGATTGCCAATTAGAATGTTAAGCAGTAATACTTTTGTTAAAAAATCTTCATTGGTGCTAATTCTAAAGGCTCTGCCTGATTGTTATGAGACATTATTTTTCCAGAGCTGAGAGGTTCTGTGCCTTGTACTCTGTGCTGCACTGGGACAGCAGTGATCAAGAATATCAGGCATTATGTCTTGAAAGACACCTTTCAGGAGCAGTGGCATCTGGCAGTAAATGATGCAAAACATGACTTTATGTGACAATTCAGGCATTGAATGGTGCATTACTTTGAATGGCAATTGTAGTACTGAGTGTTTTCTGTTCGTGAAAATTTTGAGAAGCCGAGATGCTGCAGAATACTGTGTGATTTATCCCTTGTGCCTTCTCTCCTTTGAGCCTGGCTGAATTGTTCTATCTGAACTGTAGTCCTTGATTTATTCACAAAGTAGGAAGCTTTCACATTGAATTATTCTCTCTGGCCTGTAATGCTTGCTTGCGTTGTGGCAGAATTTGTACTACAAAAACCCCACAACTGTGGTTGTCTTATGTGTAAATGACCACTTGCTTTTGTAATAAATATTCTGCATATGTAAAATTATACATACATATCTATTATTTTGATTGTTGTACATTAAAAGGGAACATTTTTCACAAATTAAATGTGCAGTTTACTACTGTTTGCTTCTGAAAGTGCAAACCTTGGCTTTACTGGGAATTATTACAATCTAATTACACAAACCTTTAAAAGTTTGTCATGTACTATTATTCTTGTCTAATTATTTTGTTACAGATAGGTCCGTCTCCTGATTTTGAATATTTATGACACCATGTGGCTTTATATTTTTTTAGTTTTATGCATATGTTTAGTGCACTGATCTAGATGGAATTTCTGGAAATTGAATTCAAATGTGAATATATAGAAAAAATCAAACTGATTTTTTTAAAGGTCAACAATTACATTACATAATGACTCAGTTGAGCAACAGAAATTAATATGATATATCTGCTAAGAAGTGAATCTGCTTTCATGATTGGAGACTGATAGCTCAGCAGGAGGAGGAAGCACATGGAAACAGCTCGCTCTCAACAGGCAGCAGCAGCTGGTACACAGCAGCTAAGGAGATTGCAGAGGGGTTTCCCACCACAATGTGCAGAACAGAGCCATGACCACCTAATCTGCAAAATACCTCCTAAGCATAGACTTACAGGGAGATCTCAGACCTAAAAAACCACTACCCTTATTTGGAAAGGCTTTTCTCTGTAAAAATCTTAAGCATATCACAGAGTTCACAGTCCTGCCCTGCTCTGAAAAAGAGCCAAATCCCTCTTTCGTTCTCAAACAAGATGTTTGTCCATTTGTCAGCAGCATGTTCAGTCAGAGATTTGGGCAGTACTATATGCCAACTAATTGCTTAAAAAAATGCAGCATAGAAAAGGAAATTAAATTTCAGAATTTCACACTATTAAATTCACTGACCTCTAGGACAACAGCTACAGGTCATCTTCTGCTATCTTTGCATAAAAGTTTCTTACTGCTTTTATTAAACATGGAAAAGAATTTAAAAATGCAAGATAAATTATGTATTGATACTTAAAAAAGAAAGAACTTTGCCATATCATTAATAAAATTTTACTTGATGTGTAATTTGTATTCTAGATAAGGTTTATGTTAGGATACATCTTGCTCTCTGATCCAATTGTAATTGATGGTTATACCAGCAGGAGATATATCCTCAATAGGGATGTTCTATTTCCTTCCACAAACCTCCCCTTATCCATAGAGTCCCTCAGAATTTCTTTTTACACACAAATGTTAATACAGATTCTATCAGAACTGGCTTTCTTCATGGTATAACCAAGACCATTTGGAGAAGTTTAAGTGACATTGTATTACTCAGTGTAGTAAATATCAACTGCAAGGTGAGCTGACTAGTACTGACACTACAGTAAATAAAAAGGAGAAAATTTAGTGAACCTTGCAGCATATGGAAGGGGAAATTTTAAGAATGCAAAGTTAGACCTTGCTACCTGGAAAGAAGATTCAGAGTTGATGAATGCGTGTAAGTTTTACAGCTATGGGTGTAAGTCAGTTGTATGCTTTCAAGTCTTTTAGCCGATAAACATTAATCTTCAACAATGCTATTATAAGTAGAAGTAGAAAAATAAAGCATATATTCATGAAACCCATCATGTTTAAAATCTACAGAACAAAAAGAAAAGGTTTAGTCTCAAAGAGATTTACTTACATTCTTATACATTTGGCACTACTTCTTACTTAATCAAATGAATTGGATTTTCTTTGTGGAGTCAGATTTAAGCCATGATAAACCAAAGAATACATCTGGAAACCATTTTTGATGTATCATCTAGGAACCCTCCTAGATCAGACATTCTCTTAACAAGACACTGCATAAAAGATACCTAGCACTATACCACTATACCTCCCTCCACTACCAAAAAAAAAAATTATTTAAAGATGTTATGCTTTGGAAATACAAAACCTTTAATTAGAAATCATCAAGTCAACCAGTGAAAACATTTCTTTTATATGAATATTCTCTATTTCTAAATTGATAAGTAGTTGCTAGTTAAAAAACCCCAAACCCAAACTAATATTTCCAGTCTTTTTTTTTTTTTTCTGCATAAAAGTAAGTCAACCATGAGTTCTGAGCATTGAACAATCCATAGACAAATAGTCAAATGAAGGTCATATAATATTGAAGGAAATAATTCAACAAGATGTTAAAGAAAATAATTTACTCCCAAACATAAGGTGAGATTGGAGTTGCTGGCTGGCTAACTTAACTATCTGAGCTGTTTCTTTAGTAAGCATATTTTCATAATTAGCAGTCTTAAATACAATTTGTTTCATTGTGTTTCATCACCACTCACCTTTTCCTTTCATCATTCTATTAGGAAAATTGCTTATTGGAATAGTCACAGAAGTTAAAAGAAAACAAAATTTTCTGTGGTCTTTTATTATCTAAAAAGAACTTGTTTTAGATCATTGTTACGTCTTGCAGACAGAAACAATGTCCAATGATAGGTAGAAGTCGGTAAAGCCCTAACTGGAAATAAAACGTAAATTTTGATGGTGAGGACAATTAACTGCTGCAACAATTTTTTAAGCAATACAGTAATCTTTTTCATCATTTGGAAACTTTAAATCAAAATGTGTGGGTTTCTAAAAGACAGTCTGTTCTGCCTCTGTGGGTTACTGTCTGCGATGGGAAAATTGAATGAAATCTCTGATCTTTTTTGTGCAAGTCAGTCAACATTATTGTAATGGTACTCTCAAAATACATTAGTGTATTTATTTAGCCTTCTAAAATTCAAACTAATATTAACACATCTTTTTTAAAAAATGCTATTTCTGTATTCTGGTCTAAAAATGGCTGTCATGTTTGTGACATTGATAGAAGCAGCATTCAAACACCACCATTTTCTTTGGTACAATCACTCAAATGCCAAACGGGGAGTGGCTTCTGCCTTCTGCCTTGTTGTTGTATCAGCCACAGGTAATTTGTAAATAACGGTGACTGGGTACGCCAAAGTTTGTCCTTGTAACAAAAAGGAGACAGCTGAAGAAAGGAGGTGGGGGAAGTCCTGCACAGTCAGTGCCAGTTTGGGGATCTGTCGGTGTCAAATTATCATTTCCATTTTGTCTTGTGATTGTAACTTTCATTGTGAATTAGAGCATTCATTCTGCAGCAGCGTCTTGACACATAGTGAGGGAATCATGATAGTGTGTGACAGAGCAATCAGCAGCCGAGCTGAACCAGTTCTGAGGGGCTGTTCTTTACTAGAACAATGACATCCAGACTCTTAGAGCAATTAACTGTGAATAGCTGCAGAGGCCACACAGGGACAAGGATGGTGAAGGTTGGGAGCTGAAACCTGGACCTTTCCTGCCCACTTTCAACTTCTAGCATGCAATCCAGATGGGAAAAGAGAAAAAACAATCCTCCCTGAGTAAGGCAGGCCATCTAGCAGCAGAGGTAATAAGACCAGGCAAAGCACCACAGGGGATCTGCTTGATCTAAGTCAGATTTAGATCAATCTTAGGAGTCCCACGTGTAACAATATCTAGTCTAGACCACAAATCAAGAAAACAGTGTTCTTCATACAGTCAATGTTACTGCAAATATCTCCATTAAAGAAGATGAGATGTTGAGGAAATGCTTCATTTTCTGTCAATTCTGTCATTAATTTTGCTGCTTCAGTGACAGCAATTAGGGGATTTTGTCCCCTATAATTGTCTCAAGAAGCAACTCATTTAGCTACATTCATCAGAACACATTACAGCTCACGGCTGGAGGGAAGGAATGTTTCTAAACTAAAAAATGGCCAACTGCTGTGTAATATCATCTTTTGTCTGTTAGTGTAACTGGAAAACCCCATCCTAAATATAACTGGAGCTTTATATGGTCATATATATATACTTAAAGTAGCTTACTTGCTTGTTTCTGTTCTGTCCATTCTTTATAAAAAACCATTACATATGTAAGATAGTTATTCTAAGAAACACTTAGAATATTGTATCACCAGAAGTAATTTTATTTTGAGCCAAGTCACCTATGCCATTTGTTTATTACCTTTGTCAATTACATTTATTAATTGGGAATTTAGCATGTGATATACAGAAAAATGCTTGAAATAATTTTTAATACTGAATACAGAAACAGATGGTGACTGTTGAAAGCCATATATAAATAAAATGTAAAATAACTTATTAATTAGAAAATATACCCCATAAATTCCATTGCTAGCAAAGTTGCTATCTATGGGTTTGTTTGAAATGAATTTTCTAGTAACCGTGATTTGCAATTGTATAGTATTAAGAATTACAGATGAGTTTCTCTAGTTTCAGCTGAAGATACTGCAATAAAGACATCGAAGTCCATGAAAATCTCTTCATCTTAGCTGTATTAGAAAAAAATAATAATTAAAGGAATGTGCAGGTAGATAATATGAAAAGATGAAGACCTAATCACCTGGGTGACCTGGGTTTGAAGCACAGCAGTCTTGCTTGTTTTATTGAGTCAGGCTACATTTCAATGGTTATGAAACTTCTGTCCAACTCGTGCGTGGACTGTCCAACTTCTTTTTCCTTCTGCTCTAAATCCGTCCCTGATGCATCACCACTGAAACCAATACTTTTCCCAGGAATATACAGAAAATCGTTGCCACTGAAAACTGTGTTTTTACATTTTAAAACCTGATTTTCAAACTTTTATGTCTTTCTCAAGTTTCTTAGCAATATTTCCGCTGAGATCTGAATATATGTGGCCTTTTCTTCTGGCAAGAAGCTAAGGAAATGCTCCTCCTTGGATCAACAGTCCCTGCTGAGGAATCCATCCATTCCACTGGCTTGATCAATTAGCCATTACAGCGGTAACTATTTCCTTTCAAAAAATGACAAATTTTTCAACTCTGCAAAACCACTACACAATTATACCCAAGAATACAAATATGCAGAAGTATATGAGAAGAAAAAAGGCCATTTTAGTATCACAGTCTTCTAGCCCGGTCAGTGCCTAATTGCATTTTTTCTGCTTTTAAAAGTAAGATGAAAGTTAATGGTGTTTGGTGGTTTGTTCAGGAAATTAATCATTATCTTTCATATATCACAGCACAAAAGCCCTTTAGTATAAATAAATTGACTAAATTATTTCTGAACAGTTCCTGAATTATTGCACATCTGATCAGTTCAGTCAAAGGAAAAGGCACGACTTGCATTTTTGGGTATCAGGTCTATGGTTCAACCTCACACATTATAAAATACTTTTTCCTGTCATTACTCCTTCTCTTCAACATATTCCTATGTAAGCATGCTAGTAGCGCCAAACTCTGATGTATCTGGTGTGGAAACAAAAACTCTCACTGTTAATACTGTTTTATTTATTTGATCAGAGGCTGTATCCTGACTGGGTCAGGTCTTTCTGTGTGCAGTAGGCTATCATCACTTGTGAATTTGTGGGTGGCTCTCCCTGGAACCTAATGTGTTTGTCTGGTGAGAATAGGATCATCTCCCTCTTAGATTTCTGAAAGAACTCTACATGAAATAAAAAGGGTGATATTTTTAGAAGAAAACTAAAAAGTGTGATACTATTTAATCACGAAATGAGGATGACTTTATGAAAGAAAGCTAAAAAACTAGATATAAAGTGTGAGTCGTTTGAAATGTAGTGTGAGTTTACCAAAACTATAACCTAACAAGATAAAAGTAACATAACTCATAGATAAAGGAAATGCACTAGAGTCCATTTTCATTAAAACCCAGATTATTCAGATAACTCTACATTGCAAGATATTTGTCAAAGATTATCAAAGAAATGGAAAGCCTTGTCTTTTGAGAGCAGTCTTTCAAGTATGGCTTTTGAGGCTGCAAGGAAATATGGTTACAGCCTACAAAGAAATCATGGTATACATGCCATTTAAGGAAAAGAGCCATTTAAAGACATGATGCATTTAAAGAACATTCACGGATGCCAGAATCCATTTAGATGAGAAAATAAGGTAAGGTTTCCAGCTGTCAGAACTTCTGTGTCTATCTTCCAATGGAAGAATAAGGGAGAGTAGGCTTCTGGGAAGGACTTTGCATTTCTGAAAGGAGCTAAATAATGCAGTCCCTGGAGAAGTAAAGTGACTTTTAGTCAGTTTAGTCACTAGAGCTTTCTAGTTTTGATCTCTGAAGAAAAAGAGAAAGAGGAAGAAATTGTGTGAAAGAGCCTCACTTTTAAATGTCTCTTACTTATTTTCACTGTAATTGTAAATATTCCTTCACACACACATATTTTAGAAACTTTTCTAGACACTTCTAATTAGAATTCAAGGCTTTTCTTTCAATCAGTTATCCCCCCTAAAAAACCACCCAGTGTGAAGGAATACTTTCTTTTAACTGAAATCTCTCCCCTAGCACCTACACTTACATGAGTAGGAAACAGCTTCAGTTGGTGGAAGTTGTGGTAAATGCAAGATTTACCACCATGATAGTTTTCAGTCCCTGTGACTGTCCTGGCTTTCTTGTTAGTGATGAAAAATCTCATTTCATGGGCTTTTTTTCAGATTCCAGGAATGAACGGTGAGCAAATCCACCAGGAAGCAGACTTTGTCGGACGGTAAACGTGACCTAGTTGTATTTGGCCTTTAGCTCTACCTGACTTCTTACTCTATAAAGGTACAAAACTTTGACCAAAGTTAACCAGTAGGTCACTGTTGAAGGTGCCATTGTTTTGTGCTAGAGCATATGTAAAATGTATGTCTTCTGGACAGAGTGTTTCCTGAGCTGTTGAATGCCACCACTGAGGGAGATGTGAAGGCTGCAGGACCAGAGCTGATAACATGTGAGGGTAGTAAAAGATATTCCTTAGCATGACATCCCTTTCCTGGTATAATTGGAAATGAATGGGTGCAATAATTAAAGAATCTCAACAATTTCAGATGGAAGGATTTTTTTTTTGTGGTGTTGTAACTGTGATATTATGATATGTAAATGTGGGCCTCACATGACACGCTATTAATATTATTATTAGATGGATAATACTTTTGACTTAAGCCTTGCCCCCTACCCCAAATAAGACCCCATTACAATAGGGACTGGATAAATGTGTAGCTTGATAAACTTTAACCAAAAGGAAGGCATATGAATAAAGGAAAACAAAAATAAAATCTAAAAGAGGTATTGCTTTTAAATTTTCTTCTTCCTTGGTTCGTTGTTCTTCCTCCTAGTTCTTAGATTTTCCATAGACCTTTACAAATTTCTTTTGCTAGTCTGAAGAATTTTTTCCAGAAGCCTTTATACTCTGTAGACATCTTCCATTTGAATACTATTCTGGGAAAATCTTCAATTGGAATATTATTCTGTAACATTTTGAATAAGTTGTTTTTTAAGGCAAGTGGTGTAACTTGCAATGCTTTCTTTTTCTCATGACATCTATTCGAATATTATTCTCTCTAGTTACCATTGCCCTCATCAATCTAAATTTCCTACTGAGCTTCTCTGTTACTTTTTAGCCAAAACAAAGAGGGGCAAATAACTTCTTGTCTATGATGATAGTAACAGACATATAGCATCTCAACCATATTGAATGGCATAAGTAGCCAAATAATATATCCCTATTCAAATAGTCCTAAATATTGCTAGAAGTTTGATTTAAACAGATTCAATCCCATTTCTCTCTCTTTAGTGAAGTCTCCCTCTAAAATCCAGCATTCCATGTCCTGGTAATCTTTTGTTTGAAAGAATGTATGTCTTTATGCAAATATCTTTCAAAAACTGTTTGACCAAAGTGGCTTGCAAGCAGGTTTAGAATTCACTTCACACATTCTGAAGCTATAACATTCTGACATATTAGTTCAGTTGGGTTCTGAATGGTTCATGACTCTTCATTTTCCAGCAACTCAATGTTTATGGCATGTGCTCAATTGTTTTAAGGCATGACTAAAAAGTGTAAAACTGGTCTATGAAATCGCTAGTTCAGAAAAATTCTCTGCTCTGTTGAATTCAATAAGCAGTGTGTATATTTACTTTCTCTATTACTTTTTTTTTAACCTTTTGAGTGTTTCAGAATTGTAGGGTTGGAGGAAGTACTTAGAAATATCAATTTTCTGTACGCAAACTTCATGGTGCAGAAAACACTTTTTTTTTTAATGTGGAAATGTGGGTCTCTACAATTGCTTTGCTTTGCAAAGCAATCCACAGAATTTTACCTACTTTCTCAAGACCACTGAGAGAGAGGAAAGATGAGGAAAAATATCCTATCTCTATTCAGCATCCTGCACTAGCGAAAATAAAAACTGAACAGAACACTGTAATTTGGAGTTTGAGGACAAAAAGATATAAAAGTCTGCTTCCCTAGAATAGTACATACAAAAAGCCCTTTTATTTCAATGTGGTTTCATGACGTACAGATTGAAGAAGCCGATGAAGAAACCTTTGAAATAAATTTCTTCTTTGGACGCTAACAGCTTTTTCAAATAATCTGTTTTCCTTAATGATGAGAGAAGTACAAACTTTAAGAAAACCAGCAGATGTTTAACGGCCATTTTAAACTAATTGTATTGACTGCATCCTGTTGAACTGAAGAATTGTATCCATTAGAATTCTCTTGTATAACATTCTGCCTTCACTGACATTTTCTGCAGTGGAATTTCCCTTATCATTTAGGTAACTTATAAAGTGAGATATGTCAGATTTTCTTTTTGACTTCAGCTCTCCTCAGTTGTGAGGAAGACACAATAATTAAAAAAGAAAAAAAAAAGAGGAATTGTATGAGTTGTAGGCTTTTTGTTTTTTAAAAAAGCTGCTTTTCTATTATATTAAAATTGTCAATGTTGACTAAATGGAGAAATAGATTTTCTCTTCCTGATAGGTTAAAAAAAATTGAATGCAAATGCATTTTCATTGTCAGTACAGGTAGAAAGTATGATGCCTAGTTTTACACAGCTCTGCTTAGCAGGTACGTATGCATCACTTGAAATGGTGTCTAATATTCCACAGATGGCAATTACTTGCAGAGGAATGGCTAGGGACTTAATTAGAAAGGCTGAGAGTTAGCAAAGTAAAATGCTGCAGAAGCACATGAAAAATCTATACATTATGCAAGGGACTCCATAGAATATTTAGGAAGTTAAAAGTGTCTTTTTACATTTTCCCTTCATTTTTACACAAAAGGTTTACTGTAGAATAAAGGTTAGTTATGCCATGTTTAAAATTATATTTTAGCTAACTGAACCTACTACACAACAAAGCAAAATATATTTGACTGCACAATATTGATTTTACATGAAAGCACATCAGTTAGTGAAATGCAAAAACCAATAAAACATCACCCCTGGCTGGGATAGATATCTCTAGATACAATTTATTTTTACATTTAAACCAATTATTGGGCTTGTTGCATTTAAAAATGTGCACCATATATCCTTTCAAGGACTTTTTTATTCAATCAAATCAATTGCATTGATCTCCATATTCCATATTAAACACCAATCTTAAATTAAAGCTGACACATTTTGAAGGCCAAAGTACGAGTTTCTAAGCAGAAAGAAATTCTACAAGGCTTCTTTGTGTGTTTTTATGCCCAAACATGAATACAAATATTGATTGTGTTTTAACACACAATTTATAAGCTATTTCAATGCTTATTTCTTCCTAAAATTTGTTCAATAATAGTACAAACTTACAGAAACAGAATGTTCCCTGAAGTTCTTTCTGTTGCACTGGAATATAATGATGATTTTCATAAATAATTAAATGACAGAATGGAAATAAATCCTTAGGCATAATTGTTCATGAGGAATCTATGACTAACAGGACATACAACTAACATATCACTTGTTGAAATGCAGATATAGAGACAAGATTTGTTTCTTTTCAGCATGTCATCTGAACAGTAAACATCGACCTTGAGCCTGACCAAGTTGTTTTCGCTCCCAATAGGTGTCTACAAAGAGATGAAGCAAGACTGTAAATTCAGAGAGGCTGTTCACACGGACAAAGCTATTATGCGTAAGACTGCTTCTAAGTATTCTCATGGTCTTTGTCCCCTTGATGATAGGGGCAAATCTCCAATTTTGTACAAAGATGCCAGTGTGTATTTATCCAGCTGCCTTTTCCCCTTACGGCTTCACCTCTCTATGCCTGGTAGACAAACAACCCTGCCATTTGGAAGGGGCTTCTCACTTCTCCCTGGCTCATCAGTTTCCCAGCTTTTAAAGCTCTATTGACATTGCTTATACTTTGGAACTTCTATCCCCCTATAGTTTTCAATTAGCTTTAGATGCATTATTCAATTCTCTGAAGCTTTCCAGAGTTTCCAGAGAGTTTGTATAAAGATAAAATGGAAGAATCCAGACTTTAGAAATATTTTCAAATATCCAGAGTGTTCACTGTCCTGTTCACACCTCTCCATCTCTTCATGTTGTTGTGTGCATATGTTGCAGTCAAATGAACAGCATAAGAACCAAGGAGGGAATTTGTCAAATACTCCAAATAGCTGCACATCACTACAGATTATGACTGCTTGGATTTAGGGAACATTTTTTTGGCTGAGGAAACATTCCAATGGGATAGATTAATCTGTGTAAACCACACAGCTCAGCTGAAACTGCTGTTCAGCATTCTAAATTGCCACCTTCGTCTTCTTTCAGCACAAAAATGTGCATTTCTTCCTATAATAAAGATATTTTATAATAGCAATAAGGCAACTCCAGGGTGTGCGGTTATCACGAGATAATCATACCCTGGAGGGATTGCAGATACTTGGCTGTGCCTCATAACACCCCATGTGTGTGTTTATCTCATGATAACCCTACTCTCTTTTGTATCTTATTGCCTAATTATCCTCTGCTAATGCAAAATACTAATTTTTTTGTCTGAAACAATATGTGCAAGAATGCATTGCTAACAATCACTGGAGGACATTGACAAATAATGCTGTCACTACTTTGCACTCTCTTCCAGCCAGAAATTTACATAAAGAACCAACTTGGGATATTTTTTTCTAAACTAATTCAAATTCTTTAAGGCAACATCAACTAAAATATTGGAAGCAGGCCAAGTAAATACCTCTAAAAATTCCATCTATATTCTTATATGTGATTTATATAGTTTTACTTAATACTAAATTTCTTTCTTATGTATTTACATCACTTTACATTTCTAATTCTAATATACAGAAAGTAGTTTCTTGACCCTTGTTTATGGATCCTGAAGGGGGTCTTAGGATCCTCATCTGATATTTATCTGAGGATAAATTTTATTTTATTTCATCTCCATATAGGGAGTGCTGCCTATGTTTCAGATACCATTGGGAGATATTCAGAGAGAGTAAAGATTCTGGACCTCTCTTAAGGAGATAGAACTTTTGTTCATTGTAATGTGTGAAAAATTAGTTAAACCTGTTTTCCACTGATGCTGGAATTTCAAATATGAAATGCTCACAGATAATGTTCAATAGCTCCTTGGTTGAATCAACGTCATAAAAATCACATGCAAACACAATTAATTGAAAACTAAAAAAACCAAAAAAATTGGTTTAAATTTTTAACTGAGAGAGTTATTCTGTAATTTAAGTGTGAATATTATAAAACATCAATAAAGGTAACCTAACACACCAAAATAGTATGTATAAGAATTGCCTTTTCATAAAGAATTGCCTTTTAATAAAAGCTATATCAATTGAAAATTGGTTACTGGTCAAATGATAATCTGACATATTAAGATGAAATTAGACCCCATGAAATGTAGGAGAAAAAATGTCCTCAAAATGCAAAATTATAGGTTAATCTCAGAGTTTAAGTTATACGGGCTTCATCATTCTATATAAATAATATTACTGAATGTTTATTACACATACTGTATTCATATGTCCAAACATTGTATGAGTTTTAACTAATTTCAAAAAGTTTTTTCCTTCCATGGGCTATTCTAACAGAATAAGGAAAGAAACCTGTAGGCTACTCAATAATGGTAAAGAAATACAAGACAAGTTTTTATGTAAACAGAAATAAGAGAAGACAAACAATATTTTGTCAATATTTTTAGAGAAATTCATTTGGTACAATGCCAAACACAATAAAAAATGCAATCCTGAGAATCCACAATATGACATTTGATATATCTATCTTATATATGTGTGTCTGTGTTTGGTTTATGTCTATGTATGAAACGTGCATTTTTGGTTTTATTTTGAGTTTTATAATATATTATTATTTTCCATACTGTTTGCAGTGAAAAAACTCTATTTTTAATAGCACCACCTGTGTAGATCTGTAGGCTTTGGACTCTTCTTTCCTTTGTTGTAAGCTACAGCTAATTAAATCAAGATTTTTTCCTTTTAGAATATCTATTTTTACACTCTGTTTTTATGTAAAATTGCTTTCATGTTCCCTGTCCTCCCACTCAACCAGTTTTTCTGAAAAGGACGTATGTTTATCTCTCTTAACATTGCTTACAGATCTCATTTCTCAATCCTTTGATTATTTTAGACGGCCTTCTCTGAATTCTAGCTTCCTGGTGACAGTGGAGGAGAATTGCCTTAATACAGTTCTCCTCAGAATGTGCTAGCTCTGAAGCTGCCTTGCCTGTGGCATTCCTGGCAGCCTTTGCCATGATATCCTCTTGGAAAAGTAATCAAGGGGCATATTCCCAATGAACATATACCAAAAGAATTATAGAAAAAAATACCTCTAATACAGGATGATGTTGATATGCAAAACCCACACTAATCATAGCAGCTGCTGGTTTAGAGCAAAGGTCTGATGGGCATTATGAAAAAAAAAATTGGACATGAAATATTTTACTTCAAATAACATTTTAATGCATGTGCAGCTGTGCAACTTTTCTGTAATTTTATTTCAACATCAACAAAGATTTAACATGACTGTTTCTTACCTAAGCAATGAGGGCACAATGATGTAATAAAATCACTTATAATAATTTGTAATGGAGAAGCCCTCAATCATATTCCAGGTAGAACGAGGAAGTTGGAAATATACACAAGGAGCATATTCTTGCTTCTGTGACACTGTTTCTCTCCAAAATTATTTGTAGTTAGGATGTCCTAGGAATGTTAAAAAAAACCAAAACATTAAATGAGAGTAATAGCAATGGCTTAAGAGAAAATTTTTAATATTTCCTCTTCAATGTGAAAAATTAATTTTGAAATATCTGAGTTTCTCATCTTAAAATGTTGTAATTGTCATTATTGTTAATAAAAGGTTATTTAAAAGAGTAAGACATCTTTATTAAGGTCGTTCAAAATATGCAACTCGAAATTTCAACTCAGCTGAACACTGATATGTACTTAGCAGCTTACAACAGCAAAGACACCAAAAGAGACACATACCTAAAGCTCACTCAGATTTGCCAAGGATGGCTTCTCTGTTTATGTTTTCAGCCTTGAATTCTGCAGTAAAGCTACACTCTACTTAGGAATGTTGTTTCAGTTTCCGTGTGGTGAGGATTTTCTCCTGTATTCTGTTATCTTTATATATATTTACTGTGCTGGCCTTATTTCAACAAAGCACTTAAGAATATGTGTAGATTCATTCCTTCCACAAATATATGTAACTTTGTGCTTAGCTGTAAGCATATCCTTTTGCTGCATTTCCTTCAGTGAAATGTAAGCACTTGTTGAGGTGCTGTTGTAGAACATAGATCCAGTGGAGACACTGCTGGCCTTAGCGAGAGGTTAAAATCAGGGCATTACCAAGGTTTTAGGAAATGAAAGTCCATAAGGTTTCTGAAAGGAATGAAAGACCAAATTCTGCCTCAAACATTATAATACTGTTATGTTGCTTTTCATACCTGAAGGAAGAAAATTCAGACTGCAAAGTAAATACTTACAAATTAAGACTAAATTAAAATTATTGAGCTAGCATTTTAAAAATCCATTCTGCATTGCAAGGGCTGTAAACTCTGAGTAAAACTTGGTCTTTTCTTCTTGTCTCCAAATCTTTTCCAGTACTCCAGATACTATTAATTATTTTATTATTATTAATTTATGAATGTTTCCAATCACATTTTCATCCTACATTGCTATTAGAAGCAGCCCAGAGACTGGATAAATTTTTCCATAGAGTTGCATACACATGGTTCAAAAATGCTCACGTTTTCATCACTGTTCCTACTCACACTTCAAAATGCAGACTTGCTCACCTCCACGGATTGCCAGAGAGCTTCAGTTCTTGTGGATGCACAATTTTCACAGCAGATATTCTGAAAACATTGGAGTTCATAAAACCACAGAGATGTTATGATTCCTTGAAGAGATGTGACCAAATCACATTCCTTGGAGTGAAAAGTGGCTCCTGGTGAGAAAAATATGGTCTCAGAATAACAAAAGCAGTATTACAGAGTTAAAAAAAAAAACAACAAAACAGCAGCCCCCAAACCCCCAACTAAATAAAAAAGTAAAATCCCAGAAAACTATTTCTAAAAGTTATGTTCCATGCTGATTTTCAAATCTCTTGGAGGAAAAGAAATAAAATTTATTTTGCACGACACCGCCATTTATAACTTTTCAATAAGTAAATGAGTGATCAATGAGAAATGCTGCTCATCTGCTCTCTGCTCCATTGACCTTTGCTAACCTAAGAGTGGAAACAGTTGCTCAGATGAAAAGATGGGGAGAGAGAAATACATGAACAAATACAGCAAAAGGGAATTTCTGTTCCAAATTAAACTCCATAGTTAGAGAAAAATACCTTAAAACATTTTTCAAGATATGGATATTTCCTTTAATTCCTAAATTCACTGGCTGGACCATATTGGAGAAATAGCTTCAAGACAGTATGCTGAAATTTTTCTGTAGTTTCTGTAGTGTCTGGAATGACTTTCTACATTTTAAAAATGCATCTAGGAACAACATCTTTTTTGTTTCCTGGAACAGCTACACTACAACTTGAACTGTCATTCATACAGCTTATTTGGCTTCCCAGCCTAAAATTATTTTTGAATTCTTCTTTCACAAGCATTCTTGCTCTTGATTCTTGCTCTATTATATTAAGAAATAAATGTTTGCCATGTTTGAAGGCTTTGTCTGATTATGCACACTGAACAATAATGTCTCCTTTTTTATCCAGCAATTATGTCTGAGAAAGGATTAAAGTCTGTGAATGTCAGACCTCCCTGGACACATAGCTGCAGTTAATTTTTGCATAGAAGTCTTCAAATTAACATGTGCTTTTCTGCACAAGGTCAGGTTTAGGACATGTCTATTTCAGAAAAAAACTTTTGAAAAGACAATTACATTTTCTTGAGCAGTGCAAAACCATTTGTACCCTTAATTTCTGTGATTTCATTTCTTTTGTTATTTCCTAATAAATGAAAACATAAACAGTTATAACCAAGATCACCAGGCAACAGAAAAAAATGCAAGTCGTATTCTAATCCCAGAGGAAAACCTTGTTTACATGATGAAACCCTTGCAGTGGAAATCTTGGAAATCTTGGTGGGTGGAATCTCTCATTGTCAGAACTTTCAACAAAAGAGCAGCTGCAGATACTGAAAGCATTAAATAAAAATTACCAACAAGCTGTCTTACCTGTGTGCACTCCACAGAAAGGAAGGGCAAACAGGAGCAGGTAGTGCTTGTACATCAGTCAAAACTATGACAGCTACCGTGTAACATCTGACAACACTGACATGTGCTGCACTCCCTAAGATATTCCTCTAACTGAACCATAAAGAGACAAATAAATTAGTAATAGTACCTTGCCTGTCAATGTCCTATCTTGCAGGCTTCTCACACTGTTGATTAGCATTGTTTGAAGTGGTTCATCAATACGTTTACTTTCAGAGGAAAAGAGAAGGATGCTGAATTATTTTATTACTTTAAGAAAAAACAGCAAAATAAGGGGCACCTGATTCCTCATGATCACATAGTCATTTCAAGGAAAAGGATAGACAAAAATCAGTATAATGTTTCTCTACTAGTCAAACAAATCAGATTTTGTCTTCATTCATCTGCTATGTGGCAGATGAAGCTTTCTTAACCAGATCAGTATTCCCATGTAAGAAAAAAATCAGGTGGTCAGCCATTACCTGTCATATTTTTCCCATATTCCTGCTGCCTGACACTAAGGCATGCACAATATTTTCCCATAATATTTTATTTTTTATAAAATATATATACACTTGTTCATGATTTTTCTTGCTCTTTTTGCAGCTCAAGGCATAATTATTATGAAAAGGAAGGTGACTGGCAGTACCTGAAGGTGCTAATGAGCACTAATTGCCCTGACTAGCCCCACCCACATGCTCCACCCACAGCCCCACCCACAGGCTCCACCCACAACCCCACCCACAGGCTCCACCCACTAGCCCCACCCAGGGGCTCAGTCTCATTTCAGCTGTGGGCTGTGCTGATCAGAGAAAAGGAAATCTGTGCAAGTAGAGATGAATACTTGCACAAGTCTTAAAACCTTAATTGGCATTTAATTTTGATGGGAAAATAACTGAATAACCTGTGCTGGGGTTTTCAATTTCGTTAAAGCCAAACTTTGTCCTGATTTCACCTAGGGTAGAGTTAACTTCTCCTCAGTAGCTGCTGCAGTGCTGCGTTCTAGATTCAGAATGGGAATGGTGTTATTTTTGCTAAGTCATCTTTATCCTAAATCAAGGACATTTTTTCCCTTGTCTCATGCTCTTCCAGTGAGGAGGTTCACAAAAGCAACTGGAGGTAAACATAGCGGGGATGGGTGATCTGAACTGACCAAAGGGTTATTCCATACCATAGAACTTCATACTCAGCATATAAACTGAGGGGAGTTACCAAAAAGGGTAGCTAGTCTAGGTTTGGAAAGGGAGGTCTGGCATTGGTTACCAAGTGGTGAGTAATTGTATTATGCATGACTTCAGATTTTTTTCTGTTTTTATTATCATGATTATCATTATTATTTACCACTACTATCGTATTTTAGAAAAAAAAATAAAAATAGAAGAATGGCCTTGAATGGATTAATCTTCCCTCAAGGTGTCTGTAAACATGGAGGTACAGCCTTTCATTCAACTGTGGCCCTAAAAATATTGTTTATTGTCTCAAAAGTCATGCATGGAAATCAGGTGGTGCAGGCTTGGCTTTAAGCATAAAATACAAGGGTTGTGTCCTGGAATCGACATACAGTATATTATATATAAATGGTTCACAGGCATCTAGTACTTACCAATATTTTATATCTGTATATTATTCAGTGGCTCCAGGCCAACAGAAAAAATTCTAAATCTAAAAATCTAAATCTGAGACATTGTCAAAGATATTGTTTCTTTGTTTTATTTGGGAGCAACAAACACAGGCAATTTTTTCCTTTTTTTTTTTTTTTTGACTCAACTTCTTCGAAAGATATTGTTTTGCCAATTATTTTTCTTCTATTGTATATTCAGTATTTGGTGCATATCAGCCTGTTTAATAATGAGTCAGGACACATAAGCAGCTTTCTGCTTTCAGTTTTTCTGCTAATCTGTGAATTATTTTTTATAGTTGGACAGACCAAATAATTCTGATCTGCCTGGCTTACATGGAAAAGTAAACTTTAAATGTTATGATATCTTCTACTTTTTATTCTGTTCTTTTTTAAATTTAGAATAGCAACATAAGGCATAGAAAATGTGATCACTAAGATTCACTTGTTAACTGCCTGGTGGATGAGGAAAAGGCTGTGGATGTGTCTACCTGGACTTCAGCAAAGCCTTTGACATTGTCTCCTGGGAAAACTGGCAGCTCATGGCTTGGAAGGTGAAGCCTTCACTGGATTGAGAGCTGGCTGGGTGACTGGGCCCAAAGAGTGGTGGTGAATGGTGCTATATCCAGTCTTTGGCCAGTAACCAGTGGTGTCCCCCAGGCATCAATGTTGGGGCCACACCTGTTTAATATCTTTATTGATGATCTAGATGAGGGGATTGAGTCTACCATTAGCAAATTTGCAGATGAAATGAGGCAGAGAGAAGGGTTGTTCTGTTGGAGGGTAGGAGGGTGGGAGGGTGCTGCAGAGGGACCTGGACAGGCAGGATCAATGGGCTGAATCTGTCAATATGAAGTTTAACAAGACCAAGTGCCAGGTCCTGCACTTTGGACACAACAACCCTGTGTAGCACTACAGGTTGGGGACAAGGTGGCTGGACAGCAGCCAGACAGAAAAGAACCTGGGGGTATTTATTGACAACAGCTGGATGTGAGCCAGCAGTGTGCCCAGGAGGCCAACCTGGCCAATGGCATCCTGGCCTGTAGCAGCAGTAGTGTGGCCAGCAGAAGCAGAGAAGTGACTCTTCCTCTGTAGTCTGCACTGGTGAGGCTGCACCTTGAATTGTGTCCAGCTCTGGGCCACCCAGTTTTGGAAGGATGTTGAGATCCTGAAATGTGTCAGAGGAGGGCAACAAGGCAGGAGGAGGATCTAGGACACAAGGAACATTTACGAGGAGTAGCTGAGGAAGCTGGGGCTTAGCCTGGAGAAGAGGCTTAGGGGAGACATTATCACTTTCTACAACACCCTGAAAGGAGGGTGTAGCCAGGCAACCAGCAACAGAACAAGAGGACACAGTCTCAAGCTGTGCCAGGGGAAGTTTTGCTGGACATTAGGAAGAAGTTCTTTGTGGAGAGGGTGATTAGGCATTGAATGGGTTGCCCAGGGAGGTGGTGAAGTCACCATCACTGGAGGTGTTTAAGAAAAGACTGGACATGACACTCAGTGCCATGGTGTCCTAGGGTGATGTGTTTATCCCTCAATCGTCTGTTGGGTGTAAAGGGGCGGGGGAGGGGGAAGGCACAGTTTGTTTTTCCCCCAGGAAAGCTCTGCTCCTTGGACGGACCTTGAAGCGGGGGAGGAATTCACAAGACAAAAGAAGCTGTTTTTCTCCGGGAGAGCAGTAGTTAGTAGTAACTTAGAGCTAGCATAGTTATATCTATAGAATAGCTAGAAGTTTTTTTTCCTTTTTCCTCCTTTTTCTCCCTCTCCTCGGAACTGTACAGATCTCTCCGGACTGGGGACCTGGGAAAGTGCCGGGGGCTTCCACAGGGGACCCACCCGCATCAAGACCAGCCCTGCATAACAACTCCCTTTCCTCCCAGCACCAGCGGAGACGGGCAGCAGTAACATCTGCAAGAGGACACTCACTCTTTTCCAAGTTTGTTATCCCTCCGTAAGCGGCCAAGGCTTTTGTCATCGGGTATTGTGCTGGGGAGTGTTTTGCCTGTGTACTAAACAGGTCTTTTCCACTTCTCTCTCAGGAAGGCTTTCTTCCCGAACCGGTTGGGAGAGGGGAGGGGGACCCTGTGGGAGGGTTTCTCCCAAATCTGTTTGAAACCAGCACACATGGTCTACCTGACAAGATGATGTTAGGGCATAGCTTGGACTCAGGGATCTCAAAGGTCTTTTCCAACCTAATTCTGTGATTCTGTAAATGTCTAATCATCATTGCGGACTTCTGCATCTTTGGGTTCTGTGACTTAACTAGTACATCCTGAAAACTCAACTTTTTTCATCGATAAATATCATTCTCTATTGTATAATAAGGTGAAACATAAGTCTGTCCACAGGGTTGTGGAATGCTGCCTGTATGTTTAAGAGGTTGAGCTATTATTTAATAGACATTATTTAAGCAAAGATTATGCAATAATTGCCTGCCTTTCTGGTTTTTGTACTTCATGCCTAGGACAAGACTGTATTCTGTATACAGAATCTCCATGAAGCCACACGTAAGGCACTGAAGTAAAGGAATATCATAGTTGTCACTGAAAGTAGGAAGGTCACAGTCAGAAAGTACAGCTATTTGTTGTTTCATGTGCACGCTACTGACATTTATTTGCCTCCTTGTTCACAGTCATGTAGCTAGTACTTCTACAGCCACAGCCCAAAACCTCCATAATTTGTGTTTACCCATTCTTGGTTACTTATGGGTTTTCCATATTTTCCTTCCCTTTAGTAAGTAACTTCTTTTCTGTGTAAAGCAAGATGCAGCACACACTGAAGTTTTTCCATTCTTTAAATTCAGTGTGAGCATCCATCTAGTTTCTTGAAATAGGAAGTGTTGCCGGACGTTTTTGTCATGGGGAGTATGTGTATCCAGTTCTTTCTTGGCTGATTTATAAAATTTGGTTCCAGACTGTTGCATTATGAAATGTAAAAGTTTCCCATGATTAACCACTGGCTAGCACAGTAGTCAAAATGAACTTGAAGAGCAAGTGGAACACATTCGTAGCCATTATAATGACATTTCAGAAACTATTTTCAGTTTAGTCTGAGCTACTTGTATTAGTGAACTTTTCTGTCATTACCTTGTCTTACTGATATGATTTCTGAAGAGAATATATATTAGTATCTTACAATCCCTACAGACTTTTCTCACTGGAACTCTCTTAAATTGATGATGTAGCTATCTACTTCCAAAAGCCTCTGAGTCTAGATCTTATTTTTTCAGTAACTTACCTTTCCTTTCTCTTATTTTCATAAAATCTCAATTATTTTGGGTCTTGTTCTAATTTTTTTTCTTCATTCATGTTGGTAAATACAGAAGAAATCCTTCATTGTGAATACAGATAAAGTCTTAATAATGACTCACTTTCCTTATTCTTCATGCATCTAATAAACTTTCATAAATCTTAGGACTGATACAAAAGTCTGAAGCTCCTAATTTGTCAAGGTGTAGAAAAACTAATTAATATAATTCTTGTTTCATGGATGGTTTAGGTCATTGACATTTATAAATTGGAAAGTTTTGAAAGCCATTTCGTTACTTATCAAAGAAGTGTCAATATGTGAAAATGGGTTCTCCTTTCAAAGGAGCAACACTGAGGGATTTTGCACATTGATCAGTATTTATAACTTTTTTTTTTGCCTTTATAAAGACCTATATAAGCAATTTAACCAAAAAAACGCAAAATAAACACAAAAATCCCAAACACATGGATGCACGGTTGTAAGAAATTCATTCTAGCCTTCCTTCTAAGTAGAACTGGTTCATATTTGAAGGTGGAAATAAAAGAGAACAGATGTACTGTTGTGGTGACATGACTACACCAGCTTCTGTCCTTGCACTTCACTTGTCATTTGTGTTAGTAAGAATACTTTATGTTGCAGTCCGATTGAAAGGAAATGTTATAATATGTTCTTGTTGAAAGATCATTGGAAACTCTGCAATGAGCAACCTCTATCTAGACCTTTTCACATCATATGCTTATCTCAGAATATTTCATAAGCTAGACCCTGCACAAAGGAACAAATGTTTACATGTGCCTTTTTAAAGTGGTTGATTTAAGTTTTCTTCTTGAAGCCATTTTTCATATTTCATACAACAGATTTGAAAATTTTGAAATTATTTTGCCTAGCAATTAGGAAAATAATGAAAATATTTTGTAAGTGGATATGTAGTGGCTCAATATGTGTGACTTCTGTTTTATTATGTTAGATAGAATGGGATTTATATATCTTACCTGAACCACGGGATTTTGTATGGGCCATAAATGAAGCAAAAGACCCCTTCAAGTCAGCCATCACACTCACCTACATAGAGTGTGTGGTGTCACAGGACTCAAAGAGAAAAATGAACTATTCATTGAAGATGAAATGAAAAGTTCTGTTTCTTTGCCAGACATAATGCAGGTGTTAAAATTATTGGCCAGCTAACACATGTAAAGAATTGTTGTGGTTTAACTCCAGCCAGCAACTAAACCTCCACAGCTGCTCGCTCACCTCCCCTGTGCAGGGTTGAGGGAGAGAACTGGAAGAGAAAAGTGAGAATACCTGTGGGTTGATATCAAGATGGCTTAATAAATAAAGTGAAGTCTGCACAGGCAAGCAAAGCAAAATATGAAATTAATTCACCACTTCCCATGTGCAGTCAGGTATTCAGACATCTCACACATAAACACACTTTGAGTGTGCTCCTGTTCATTGTTCTTCCCCAAGCTCTGTAAACTGAGCATGATGGCACACATTTTGGAATATTTCTTGGGTCACCTGAGAGTCCCAGCACTCTCCCCTCTCAACTTCCTGTACACTGTCAGCTGTCCTGCTGGTGGTGTGGAGGGAGAAGCTGAAAAAGTCTTGAAGCTGTGCAAGCCCTGCTCAGCAGAAACTAAAGCATCCCTGAATTATTAGTGCTGTTTTGGTCATAAATCCAAAACATGGCCCCATGTTAGCTACTGTGAAGAAAATTAGCTCTGTCTCAGCCAAATGCAGTACAAGAATGTAATGCATCATAATATGTCTGTGATATTTACTTTAGAAAATGAGTTTATGATTGGATAGTACATTTAACTGCTGTTCTCTTCAACTCTGGAATATGGTGAAGATTTCAAATAAGAAATAAACTGAAAGAATAGCAGAACAAGCATTGCACTTGTTAGGCAGAAAGAGTAATTTCTAATGAAAATAACAAACCAAAAAATTTTGAGACAGGAAAAAAAGTGGGGAAAAAAAGAGTGAAAACTTCCTTTTTTAATGTAATTTGAGATTTTTTCTGCCAAAATTTATGAAGATCAGACTCAAGAAATTGCTTGAAAGCCTATTCAGAAAAATGGCGCTGTTCAACTTGTCTATGAATCTTTGCTTCATTTTATGAAGAATTGTTACTTATCTGATAAAACTGAACAGTAGAGATCAATTATTTGTGAAGCACATTTGATGGCCCTGAAATTTCTTTGGGTGGTATTAGAGGTTACCCATGGTATCATACCAGTTATGTAAATTTAATTAAAAATTCAGCTACTTCACAGGACCAGTTCCATGCTGATGGAACCCTCTATTTTTCATACCTGTGATAAGGAGCTTATGTCCTCACACCAGGAAAAAAGCCAAAACATCCCCTCTCATTTATACTCCACATTACAAATTAATCCATTATATTTATATATATATAGTCATGTCAGTAACCAAGAATTTAGTTCTAAGAGGATAGTTTTGATCCCATAATAAAACCAGATTGTCACTGATTGACTTTTGCTGTAAAAATATCAATGTTTGGGGGAAGAATTCAGAATCATTTTGGAAATAAAGACTCTACTAATAGATTTATATTCTTCTGCATATGTTTAGGGGCATGCAGTTATTTCTGTGTTTTATTTATTTGATACTTCAAAATCAAATGAAGATGTGTTCTCTGTATTCAGGCTTTGACTTCATTGCTAAAATGTATGAAATGTTCTCTCATCTCTTTAGAACAGCTTTAAGATAGAGGATGGTTAAACCGTTTTCTAGTTTCTCTGTGTCTTTGTGAGAGAAACTTACTTATATTTGACTGAAAATCTAAAAACATTCAGTCTTGTTCTGCATGTAGTGGACTTCTCTCACCTTCTATTTGGATGTCAGAAAGGTAAATCAAATAGATTTCTTCCACTATCATCTCCCTAATAATTTGAAAATTATGGGCTCCTACTTGTGAAAAAAAAAATTCTTTGCCATTGTCTCAACAGTTCAAAAGAAATGTAGCTGTCCACTCATTCAGGCATTCTTAAGTGCTACAGAGCAACTCCATGATGTCTCGGTTTGTCTTCCTGTGTGCCACAGCTTAGATCCCCTTCATAATCCTCCCAACCTCTTTTTTCATCATGAACAGCCAGACAACAAAAGTTTAAAGGAGAAACTAAGAGTGCAAGATTTTCAGGCCTGCCAGCTGGGATTTTCACACAGTTTCCCCTGAAAACATGCTTAGCATGGTTGAAGAAGTTATGGGCTCTAAGAATTTATCATAGTCTGGATTGAAAAGATCATTTCCAGTTTCTGAAACTTTGCAGTTCCAGATCACGTTAGCAGCAAAAATGTTACTGGGTTTTGTCCAGGACAAAACACTGTTTTCTTCTTGTGTGTTATGATATCAGCAGTAAACTCAGAAAGAGTAATGATGAATAATAATTTTGGGTACTTCTTAGTGTATGTTGCTGTACATTCTATGCATTAATTAACCGTCTGTATCTGAGGCTGTCACTAGCAGATGAAAAATTGAAGTAGCGAGGCATAGATTCACCCCTGTTAAATGCCAGTGCAGTAATTTAAGTTAAAAACAGGTATCTGTAACAGAGAGCAGAGAACTGGATTTTTCTAGAGATGGTAGAGTCCTTGACTGGCCTGAACTGCAGTTAGGTACTTCAAAAGGAAGAAAGGATGATATAGGGTACTAAATATTATGTCCCTTAATTATCCTTTAATTCTCCAAGCACCAAAGAAGATATGTAGCTAACCTCATTGTCTTCCTTTTTCTTCCAGAGATCATTCATTCAGAGGAAAAAGATTAAGATATAGATGGGACCATCCTATCAAAGCTGAGACTTCCATAGTGCAGTTGAGACATTTTAATGACAGCCTCCAAAACCACAAATTTGCAGAATCTAGAGTGACAATACATCTGGTAATGAAAAGTAAATCCCTCTTTACATCTGAAACTAATACCTAAGCAGCAAAAATAATTTTTAGAAGGGCTTTTTAATTTTTCTCCATAGTAACCTTTTCTTTTAGGATCACCATATGTGCCCCATTACCCAGTGATCTCACTTTAAATTTGTATGACACATTAAGGTCTTATCATCCTGGATCACAAAGGGATACATTAAAGTGCCATGTATTTTACTATTGATGTTTCCTTGGCAATTAAAAAAAACACCACCACACTATGCCATTAACAGCAATTAGTACTAAGGTCACTTAAAATAAAATGCAGCTCAGAAGTGTAACTGGACAGAAATTTGCAAATTTCAGATGTGTTGGTTGCTGCCATCTTAGCATGAATTAAATGATCACTTACTAAGACAATACCAGAAATACTGTCTTCTGTTTGCCTTTACTTTCCTTCATCTTCCACTTAACTTGTGATTATAGGCTTTAATATCTGACATTAGTTAAGATTTTGGTCAATCTATACAACACCAATACTTGAAGATAAGGTCCCTGGGTTAATCAGATGGAAATAATTTCTGTAAGTTCCAGATAATCAAATTTGTACATGTAATCCAGTGATTATATTGCCGCAGTAAGTTTTAGAGCAGATGTCTGATGATGTAGAAACCTCTTTATAGCAGAATTTAAATCGCTCTTGTTCAGTAATGACACAGGTTATTAAAACACAGTTTTTGTGGTGACCTAATTAAAGCATTCTATCAAAAAAAATCAAAGCAGCCACTCTTTCACTGATGAGATTTTCCAACCTCTAAATGCAGCCCTGATGAAAGCACAGTATGAAAAATGGATAAAATTATGATTTTTGCTGAGAAATTGGTCTTCAGCGGTTGTTAATAAATGAAAATAAGAATTTACACACCAACACATAAACTTTGTAAGTGTGGACTCTCTTCTATTGCCTTTTGCAGCAGGTAAAGTGCACTGTTACAGCTATCACCCTCGAAATGTTATTCATTCCAGAGTGAGAATTAGAAGATATTTTAGTTTTGGAAGCCTAGGAGCTAGACCATGGGCTCTTACTAACCTAGCTATCTGTCTCCTGGGTAAGCGGTGATTCCCTGCAGCCCTGCCAGAACTTTATTAAACATACTCTTGGTTTTTCTGCAGTTACAGAGTGTAGTTCTGAATGCTGCTACTCAGTGGAGAATTCAATATGCATCTAGAAGCAGTAGTAATATTTGCTTGGTCCTCTCAGATTTAGATTTCCTAGTGATACAAAATAAAATTCTCCTCACAATGCTTCAATAGAAGAGATCCTAATCAATCCAAAAAGGTCACTGTAAGTTGTCATTTAGACTCATCTTTTCAGACTATTTTTTTACGTTGATCATCATTGCTAACAAGGCTATGAGAAGCAGTGGTACCCACTTTACCTTGTAAATTCAATTAACAAAATCTGGCAGATTATTTGAAAATTAATTTAGATTAAAGTAGTGCAATTTAGCAAGTGCAAAGTTCCATTTCATGTAATGGATCTTACTTGACACAATTATGTATAGGATATACCAATGATTGTAGATAACACTGAATAACCTTTGTTCTATATTTCTTTCCCAATATAATTCCCAAATTAGATAGTGAGGGAAAGATTTTTCAAGGCCTATGACTAAATATTTTTAACCTTCTAATAATACTTGCACTACAGCAGGTAAATCTTAGTTTAAAATATGTTGTAGCTCTGAAATTTATCTATTCTAGCTAAAAGATGTGTAGGAAACTAAAAAGAAAAAAAATAGTGATGAAAATACTCTCATCATTATTCTTTTCTCAGAACTCTTACTCTGTTCTTATGCTTCAAAGATCTCAGAGTAATTTTACAGTCCTTCCTTCTCTCCTTCTGTCTGATACTAAATGATACATCTCAGTTTTCCTTTACATATCTAAACGGGGGTGTAAATTTACCACCCAAAAGGGAGTGGTCTCATCCACACATTTTACCATGGATGGAGAGTAACACATGCTGTCCCCCAAGTCGTGAGCTAACATTATCCAGGAGAGTGCTACCTGACATGGAAAAGTAACATCCCAGTCTGTGTGCTAGTACTTAAAGAACAGGGACAAATGATGGCCAAGGCTCAGGCCCATGCCTTCATAGTGCTTTATCTGCTCGTACAGATGTAGCCACTAAGGCCATATGAGCCCTGGAAATATCTGAATGAGATAAACAGATTAATCTTTAGAGCTGCAAGGGTTCATTCACTCCCTAGAACACATGATCTCTGGATATTTGCTTCACAGTATTGAAAGAACAAGCATGTCTGTCTAAGCCCAATGTGATTCCCTCCCACCTAATATTCTGAGCTAATTTTTAATCTTCTCTCTCTCTTTTTTTTTTTTTTTTTTTTTTTTTTTTTTAACTGAGTGGTACTAGCTCAGTGTTTGTTTTTATTTTGGCACAGCTCTTACATTAACATGCTACTCTCTTAATATGATAAGAGATAGATCGTTCTGGAGCCTTGGAGAGTAGAGCACCAATGAACCTCTGTGACTGAAATGCTAATCAACTCTTAAAGCATCTAATTTTTATTAAAATTAAAGAAAAAAGTAATTAATTTAATTAGAAAATTAGAGCAATTGGAAAATTGGAACTAACAAGAACTAGATTTTGGTTTTGAGAGAGGTGATAATTTTTACTGAGTTTATATTCAACACTGAGCCAAAAAAAAGTTGCATGCAAAGAGAAATACAGCTGGTGTTGCTGCACCTGTATCTTACCTTAGGTAAACAAAGAGGAACTGAACAGATTGTGCATGACCTGCATGTTTGAAAGATACTGTCACCTTGTTTAATTCTTCTATGACATCTTGTATAGATATTTCATAAACCGCCACACAATTGCAAGATAGCTAACATCTCTGAGAATTTTGTAAAACGTTCAAGGTCAAAAATAATTAATCTGCATATATTCATTTTTTCTACAAGGTGGCTTCTCTTCTGACGTAGCTTTTTAAAAGCTGCTTGTAAAACATCAATACAATGCTAAGGAGGCATTCAAAATGCCAACTGGCCAAAAGTGTCTCCTTCTAACATCAGTTTTGCATTAGACTTGGAAAACTGGTGTAAGGGCATTTTTGTTTGGGGCTTGGTTTTCTTTGTTTCACAGAGAGGCAACCATACCAGTTCATACTATAAATTAACAGAGAAGACCTTGAGAATCCAAACAGCATTCCCACTCCGGTCTGATGGGAAAAAAAGCCAGCTAGAATAAAAATTTATGAGCTTCCTGTCCATGTGTGCAAACTCGGCCCCTTTATGCCTTTGGTTAGTTCATAACATATTGAGGAGGAAAAAGAAGGTTGTTTTTGGAAGTAATTTTATTTCCGTCCAGTACCTCAGACACTTTTAGACCCACACACTACAGTGCGCTGTATGACACTCCAAAGAAATAAACTAGGTTGCCAGACCCTTGTACCTGCAGTCTACTTAGTTATTTCTGAAAATAAAGCAGCTCCATATGAGCAGAGAACTCTTGGGAATAATACATAATGGTCTATGTTTGACATCACCAGCTGAAGCTGACACACACACTCGAGCTGGAGCAATACAAATAGCAAGTAGCTCATTTGAAAAACCTTCAGAAGGAGGTGGTTGCCTTGTCTGATGTCTTTCCTTGTGTTTTCAGGAAAAAGACTGGGATATCCCTATGTTCTGAGCAAGCAACACAGAAAGAATGCACTAAGAGAAAAATGTTGCTGCACAGATATTCAAAATAATAAAGTATCTGATGGTTATATTGCAATGGAACAGTACGAAAAAAAATCTTTAAACATTTTCAGTCAGGCTTTTACCATTTGATTTTTGGTCCCTACTTCACTGCTGTCCCTTAGCCCAGATATTTTATTCCATTATATTGCATAATTATGCTTTTGTGATGTGCTTGTTTATCACTCTTAAACGTAACTTCAGTACACAGTTATTTTGAGGGCATACTATAGCAAAAAACTGAAATTTAAAATTTTAAGAAAAAATATGGAATAGAAACTTCATACTCATTTTTTTCACCTTTCTTCAGTAACAACCTTTAAACACTTATGGACTGAAAAAGGAGGTAGAAGATCCAATGTCTCAAAATTTATTCTCTGAAAACTCTGACCATACTACTGTCTCACCAAAAAGCTTAGTAAACATCCCAAACTTGAGTCTTGGTATGACCTTTCTTCAATTTTTAGATTTACCTTTTTGAAAACTAGTTAGTATGAAAAACATAGTATAGTCTTTAAATGTAAGTTCTTGAGTCCTGATAACCCTAAAAATTAAATATCAGGCTAATAATATTAATAAATCAATCTACTGATATAGCTGTGTTTTAGGGTTGTTGTATTTGCTTACCTACAGGCTCCACAAGTATGCAAACATCCTTAAGGTGGAAACATCAGATGAATGTTAGTAATATCCAGTGGATTTCATTCAACCTTATTCAAATAATTTTTATCACATTTGATAAAACCAATGTCACTAATAAGCAATCCACATAATCCTTGACAACATCAGAAATATATTACCAAATATAATTTGGATTAGAGAAATTGTGAGACAATATTTCTGTAGAATGGAAAAGCAGATCTCTGAGTATGTTTTTCAGAACTTTATTCTCAATGACATAGGTGTAAATTTTCCGTGTAAAATTATTTGAATTTTTGCTTGTAGGAAGATCTGGACTCCTTAGAGTGAGGTTTTGATCTTTGGTTGCTTTTATTTCTTTTTTCCTTCCTTTCTTTCTTTCTTTGCATATTTTTCACTAAGAAATAAAGCTTTAATAGTCAATAATTATTAGAAATATGCATATAATTTTAAAAAACCCCCACATTTTCTTGAAATTTAAGGAGAAGATAATTAGCAGTAAAGTCACAATTTCTTGAAAAGACTTAAAAGTTTTGATGTCATACTTCAACACTTTGATATGCTAAATTTCAGTTTTCCAGTCCAAAACAAGTTTTAGCCTGGAAATTTAAAACAGTCCCTTAGATTAGAACAAATATCTTTGTAGTACTTTATGGAGTTCTTCCTTTTATTTTCTCCATTCTTGAGTCCCATGCAAAGATTTTAATGACCACAGGAGATATGAATAACTGGGAAATCTTCAAGATCTCAAATTAGCACCCTACATTTTAAAGCTGTTAGTTAGACCATCATGGTTTGCTAATGGCGAATAAATATATGAAAAATTATTGTAACTGTCCTGTAAAATTACTTCAAAGGTTTTTATCTCTAGTGAACAGTCTTCTCAAGATGGATTTTTATAATCACTTTGTACATACATACATGAAAAAAAAATCTAGAGCAAAATCCACTGAAGCTCTTTCGCTTACAATTGTAAAATGCTGGTGTGATGCACAATATCTGTTTGTCTGGGTACAGAATGGTCCTTGCTCACACTTGTTCTTAAGTCTTGTAGATTGTGCATGAGAAAAGGGACACAATTAAATTGGTAGGCCCTCTTCCCTGGTATAATTAGTTCAAGTTATTTGAGAAGCAAATGGTGCATCTCTTTTTTTCTCTGTCCGGGTTACAAATGGGCTGTATAGCACCTGTGGGCAAGGTGGGCACATGTATCTATCTGCTGATACACACCCACGTAACATGTGCCTTGCACTACATAAATTACTAATAAATACTAGGTCAGGTTGACCAATAAATTCCAGCTGCTTTGTACTGCCCTGTTCAATATAAACCAGCTGTATGCAAGTCTCATCTGGCTGATTCAGATGGATTTACAGTTATTTTGGCTTGGCAACACCGCACAAATCAATCCATGTATATTGATGAAACTTGGTCAATGCCTCCTCTGAAATCACACAAAATGCATAAGAAAGTCTAACCTTTCAACAATTATTTTAAACATCCACTTTAAGAATCTGAATCTGAAGAGATAAGGTCACATTAGTAAAGATAGCCAGTAAAGGTTAACCATTTAAATCATACATCTGTAAGAAGTTAAGGTACACTACAGCAATTAAACTCACGAATATAGGTCAGCACCCTAATCCCATGTCTGGTTTAATCTGATCTACAGAAAGGACAACTTTTAAACATTTTTTTTTTCCAGTGCAAGTTCAATGGGAAATCAAAATATCTGAAAAAAGGGGTGAAATCCATTTTGCTAACAAAACAAACATCATCAGAAACAATCTTGTAAATGATCTGTAGCTTAAAAACTTATTTCTGCCTATTCCTGGAAAGAATCTTTGTAAGATCAGAGGCCTTTTAAAAAGCAGAAATGTCCAACATCTGTTCCTGTGTTTCATGAAGGCAAGACAAAGATAAATTAATACCATATGTGGAGCAATATGATTCAAAAATCCAGATTTGCTGGAATTTCCAAAAATAGGTTTCCAGGTTTGTGTAATAAATAAAATCAAAGATAAAGGATTTTTTAGTACTTATCCTGAAAAATTAAGAAATTCCTCAATCAAAAAAGAGAAAAGTATGGTTTATATATAATACAAAATTTCTTTAACATTTAAGAAAGAGAACAGTGGTGTAAAATAAAAGAGTCTTAAAAGAATTATGCAATGAAAGTATTTAGACTGAATAATGTCTTAGAAGAATCAAAATAAAGTAACATAAGAATATTGCCATTTGCCTTTGGCATTTGTATTTTTGTTTATTTTAGAAAGACCATAGCCTTTCAAAAACCTCTTCTGTCAGGAAAGATTATGTCTTAGGAAGGTTATGTCCTAGGCTGTGGCTTGTAAATTTTTCTTTTCTTTTGCAGAGGAGTTTTCATTTGACTATTCCCATGAAGAAAGAGACAATTCACATATCATGGGCTCCTGCCAACTGACAGAAGAGCCAGGTTACAGGGTGTAAACAAAGCAAGATGATAATGATGTCAAAAGGTCTCTCAAGTTCCATGCTGCAGTAGATACTGGATGTTTGAGATTGCTGATGGGCTGTTTTGTGGATCATTATCTTTTTAGCTTCACATTATGTCTTGGTGTACTGCTGCTTTCCAGATATTTTCCTTCAAAGTTACCTCAGCCATTTATTTTTTCTTAGCTTTAGGTTCTTCCAGGATTTGTGCAGCCCTAATATTCTCCCATGCAGGGGTTAAAATTTACTCCCAGATATTTGTGAAGTAGGTTCCTACCAAAGTGATAACCTTTTTCAATGGTAAAAGTAGTTCAGTCTTATTCTGTGGCTGAAAGAACAGCATAAGCATCAGCCACCAGCATAGACTCTATGTAATCCTAAATGTAATGCCTAGTTGCTGTAAGACAGAAGAGTTGCAAAAGAGATGGTTTGTTTGATTTCTTTTAGCTAAAGAGATCAAAAAATCCAACTGAAAATGTTTACAGAATAAAGCAGTAACTAAAATATTGCCAAATTAAGGGAAAAGCCCAAGGTTTTGTCATAAGTTTAATTGATTTTGAAATTTGGTGGCACTGTAGGTAAAGAGAAAGTATATTTGGTTCTCAAAAAATGACATGGTTAATAGATAAGCAACCTCCTATGAAAATGGTGTTCAAAAGCCAAAGTTCACATAAGAAAGCAAAACAAAACCAAAACCAGCAATCCCCCAGAAACAAAACAGCCAACCAACCACAACAATAGCAACAAAAATCCCACAATTTCCCCCTAAAATAAACTAAGAAAATAACCCCTAACCACCATCCTGTTATGTTGGTAACAGTTCCATGGGGTCAATGCCACTGCGTTTCAGCTTGACAGGCAAAAGATAAGTGGTTTTCACACCATATTGGTTTTCAAACAGCGTTGCTCACAGGCCAGGGAAGAAGGAAGATTGCTGCTCTAGACTATACCTTGAGACTTCTGTAGGGCTAGACTGAGCCTTTTCACCAGAAATAGAGCTAAAAATTCTTTCTCAAAAAGGCTAGTAAGTTTCTAACACTTTCCCTTCCCTCTTAAACACATGACCATGAAAAGCAACTAAAAAATTCATTAGAAGCAAGTGATTTTAATCACTTGTGCAGTGTAAAATGTTGAGGAGAGCTGTAAAGTTTTTCCTTCCTACCACTATGCATGTGTTTGATGCATTTTCGTCCCTGTCTTAAGGGTCTGTATATTATCTATTAAGTGACCCAAAGGTTGGCTCAGTTGGCTAGAACATGGTACTGATAGCATCATGGTCACGGGTTTGGTCCCCACACAAGCCATTCACTTAAGAGCTGGACTCGATCCTTGTGGTTCCCTTCCAACTCAGCATATTCTGTGATTCTAGCATCTTGTATAATAATTATTCAAGAAGTAGAAGAAGAAGAAGAAGAAGAAGAGGTTAGGAGAGGGTGAGTAATTAGTGGCAGAGAAGGCTCTGGTACCTTTCTCACTTGTTTCAAAGTGGTTTCCAAAAATAAGTGTCTCCAGAGGTGTCAGTCTGGACTTACTTGGTCCAGATTGGATGTACCTGACAGTGTTACATGATCCTCCTTTTTGGGAACTTGATTAAATGAACTGTTCTCAAAAGGTTTAAAGAAACACTTGGGAACAGTGTGAACACACAGAATTACTAGAATTCACTTGCCATAATACTTGATGTTGCACTGAAAATTTATTTTGAAGTTGTTTTTTAAGCAGGAGTGAAATTATACATTGAATTTTCATTTACAGGTGCTAGATAACTTTAATTTCAAATAATGCAGAAAGTAATTGCAAACAAACTCTAGATTCAGAGCTTAAAGATCAGGCTAGATCTTCAAAGAAAATTCATATGGTTTGGTTTACTGTTAATATATAGGTTTTCAATGAATTTCTAAACTCTCGTTTCAAGATGGAAATGCCCTTACTATGACCCTCTCTATCAGAAAAATGTTCATTTGCAGTGAAACATATGGTTTTCTGACTTTTGGAAACAAAATGGAAATTAAACTTTCTTTATTCATATTTTATTTTAAATTTTGAACTTCAGAGATATGGAAATCTCACAGGAAGTCCCCCTGTGGGATTTATGATACTACCTATATTTGGCGGGGGGGGGGTGGTTTGTGTAGCTGCAAGATATTTTAAAAGATTCCCTATGTAAGTCTGTTTCCCTAGGAAAAAATAAGTGGAGAAAGTCAGGCTTTATATGCAAAGTATAACATCAATGACTACTGATAGATCATATTAGGAATTTTTATCAGCATGGTGTAGACTTCAGAAAAGAAAATCTTAAGAAACAACAAGAGAAGATTATATCATCCAGTCAATATTTTGGAAGGCTGTATCATTTTTGTTTAGTTTACATTTCATATGTAAATAATAGTACTTACAGTTTTTTCTTGCTGAGAAATGACCCTTAGTATCATCTGATTTTAAAACATTAAATTCTCATCAGCAGTTTGAGGAAGAGGTGAACTTTAAATCATTCAAGTCAAAAGAACAAAATATATAAAACACCAATCATGCAAATGTGTACCTTAAGTGTGCTGTTTATAATATCCTAATGTCGCAATGGACATCAGCACTAAAAATTTGGCCCTCTATCACAAACCTTTAACAAAGTAGGACATAAGGCAGTGTGGCTGCAGTGAGCAGTTGAATGCCACTTGGAGTGCATTCACTCAAGTGCCACTTGAGTCCTTTGCCAGTGTTTCTAGCTTTTCCCCATCTGGACGCTCCAAACTGCATCTATTGGCATTATCTCTGAGACTAAAACAACCACTTTTCCAATTTAGAAAAGGTTATAAGGAGTGGAGTGAGTGATCCTGTTTGCATCACAAGGGAAGTGCGTGGAAAGGTGTAATATTTTATATAACAAATTAGTCCTTCTTTATTGGTTTGTGCTCCATTGTACCCTTACAACTTTGACTTAACCATGAAGTCTTTGCAAAAATAAAGACAGAAGAGAAGAACAAAATATTGAATAATCTCTTCTATTTTTTAGCTTTAAACAAAGAGCAGAAAAAAGTAGTTGCAAAACTATTAATTCTAACGTGATCACAAAATGTTCTGATGAAAAACCCAAATTCCTACTGACAAAGGAACGCATAAGAACAGAATCATGTACACAGTGCATTTATACTTAAGAGTCTTGTACCAGTCCAGAGAATGATTTCAATAACTTCACTTTTCAGTGAGGACCTGGACGCTACCCTTCAGCTGGACAAAAGCAGCAGCACTGGAACTCATGCTCCTGCTGCATACATGAGCATCACAACATATGCTGGTTGCTCACCTTTACCCAAAATTAAATAGGTGCAAAGAATCTAATCTCACTCTACAGGAAGCAGCAATTAATGCCTAACCTTCATTATCTAGGATAACCATCTCCTTTCCTGACAGTTTATATGTGACAACTCAGTCATCTGAGTTCCATTCATTCTCACAGCACATATTCAAGTTACAGAACTTGAAACTAAGTTGAATCCCAGGAATGATCCATAGATGGTTTGAAATCCTGCCAAAGATAATATATCTTCTGAGGAAAGAAAGAAGACAACACAGAAAAGCAGTAAAAGAATAAGCTTTATGGGAAGAGCAGCCTCTTTTTCCCATAAATGACGAATCAATCCATTATATTTGTGATAATCAATACCATGGATCCTCTTCATGTCAAGGTAAAAAAACCCCCAACTTGATAAAGAGACAAGTCATTATTAATTCATTCATTGCAATAACATTAATCATGATGAACTAATGTGATATTAATGTGGCTGTAATATGTACTTCCATAGATAGGAATTTCACTGTAATATAGGAATTAACTACTGAACCATGGTTTTAAAGAGTTATATAAATTGATAAACAACACCGAAAAGCTTTTTAAATAGGCATAGGCATGAATCTATTGACGTGCTATGTTCTGGTGGAGATGGGAGGGTGCCCACATCCTGCTCCCGTGCCCACACTTGCAGGTATGTTAACTCTCTGCTTTGTATTTTCCATGAGTTATTGCCTACAGCAACAGCCAGTCAGCGTTTCAACATTGTGGTTCTGTTCCAGGAAATATTGATGTGGGAGATTAGTAGTTCTGGGAATGAAATCAAAGCTGTGATAATGCTCATTGGTGCCTAGGCAGAGTTTGGGAGTCATGTGTGCAAATGGTGCTCTGAACACCCTTCCACACCGAGGGAGGGGACAGCTTCCCAGATGTGCCTCCCATAAGAATCTTCAAAACTTCTATGGCTTCTGCCATATCGTTATGTTATGGGTAACAGTTCAAAATAGACTCATCCTATGCGACCAGATTTTGAGTGTGGTATGGTACAGGTATGGTATGGTACGGGCATGGTATGGGTATGGTATGGCATGGTATGACATGGCATGGCATGGCATGGTATGGTATGGTACAGGTATGGTATGGGAGACTAAGACAATAGAGAAGGACCTTCTACTTTCTCACTCAGCACAGCACTGAGTTCAGCAAGATATTGCAACCCTCTGCTGAGGCTGTCAGCAGTGCTGAGAACCAGGTGTTAATGGAGAACTGTCCATTAGGAAGGAAATGGAAAAGTGAAATATCAGAATGCATAAGAAAAACAATGAAACAAAAATAGTAAACCACCTATCTACTTAAAGCACTGTATAGATCCACTGCATCCCTAATCTCACATAACATTTTTATTCCATGGAAAGTTGTAAAACTCCAAGATGATGAAAATTCCACTTTGAACAGTAAATTGTACTAAACTTCCAGCAGTTCCTTTCAATCAGTATTTCCATGAGTGTATGATTCAAATTACCTGTAGAAAAAATATGATTTTCAAGTATAATCTACCTGTTTTTTTCTTTGAAGTATTGCCTGCACATTGCCAGATATACTAAATTTATTTGGGCTATAATTAGTATTTTTTCCAAGGAAAAAATACTGCTATTATGCTAAAAATGCTTTATGTTCCACTAAAAAACAATTCATTTTAATCTGTAGGTTTAATAAATTTAATCTTCTAGAGATATCCATTATCAAAGCATGTCAGTGTTACAAATTAAGTTAGTTCTGTAAGTATACTTGGAAGCTCAAAACACCTAAGTTAGTTTTACTAAAGATCCCATATTTATGCTTTGAATGAACAAGTTCAAGTGCAGTAATGATTTTCTAGCAGCAGAAACTGTATCTCTGGGTCTGCAGTTTTGCTTCACATTTGCAGACACCTGATGTCTACAGGGCACCCATGTTGAACCAGTTTTCTACAGTGCATTAGTCTCAGTATTTGTTGCCCACACCACAGTCTGTTGTAGGCTAATCTGAAATATTTTCACTGCAAACTAATACAACTATATTCAGTATGAACTATCAGATTTTTTGTCTGACAGTTTTTTGCTCCATTCAGTGCAGCAGCAATGCAGTTTGATCTGCTTTGGTAACTGGAAGTGAAAATTCTTGTATTTTTTAAAATATTTTGGAAATTCTCTTTGCCATCCTGTAATTTAGGATCATTTTTCAGACCTCTAGAATTTTTTATTCTTTAAAATCCAATTATGTACATAATTTGCAAATTCTTTTTATGTCATATGGGAAGGCAAGAGGGAAACAAGTATTGCAAAAGGTTAAATGTCATGAATATAGTTTGGAGCCATCAACAATATTTGTACCCAATATTATAGCCTATTACCTACTGTATTTTTAATTAGCAAAACTATTAATGATTTCTGTACCTTAGCTGCTTATCATAAAACTGGCCAGTTAAAACTTCCTGACTTCATCTTTTGTCTGTCCTATCTGATAACCCTCTGGGAAAGCACTTTTTTTTATAAATGCACAATACAATAGGACCTAGATCATGGCTGACATCTTTTCTGAGATCCTATCAAATGGTCATAAGCAATTAATCAAAAGGAGCTTTGTCAATGAATGAGATTTGTGATAAGCTGGGAAGGTTAATATTTCTGTCAAGAGCATAGGTATCTATTCATTCCATAATCAGGATCACCACAGAAATACCACAATATTCTTTATTACAGAAAAAGAAGAGGCTTTTGAAAGTATTTTTCTTAAAAATCTCTGGTGGTAAAGGGGCACAGTGGACATGGGATAAAATTTGGCTAGTCTTAAGTATCATTTTAGCTCCAAGAAATATCACTTTCACATACATGTGATATTAATTTAAAATTATTTTGATTTACTTTATTACACACCAGGAGAAAGAAGACATAGTAATTTTAAGAATCCTCCATATTTTATCAGAGGTTCTTTAAATTGACAGGGGTAGCTTGAAATAATTCATTAATATTATAATGTTGATTTTAATTCTGTATTTATTTCTCTTCTTCTTTTAAAACTGTGAAAGGCACATGAAGATAATAATAAAAATGGATCACTTATTGTTCTTTCACCTCGATTATTTTAGTTTCAAGTATTTTAATAATAGACATGATTTTCAGTATGTTTCTGATACAATGCTGGAATTGGACAAAAAGGAACAGAGGATAAAATAAAGGTCAGTAACTTTTATTCTTGTAATAAATCACAGGCATCTTATATTTTAACCTTATCTTGAATTTTCCTAGCAAATAGATTGGGAATTTTTTTTTGAGAAACAAGTCCAAAATATAACATTCCTGAAAGCACTCAGTAAGCCTCCAAATCTCTTGATGATACCCAGAAACATGGTGTTTCTTGGATTGTTTTCTTTTTAGAAATGGAAAAATAATTATAAAACATATTGTGCTAATAAATCAAAAAAGGCGCTTGAAATAATCTCATAAAATGTTATGGCTTAAATAATGCCCTTCATCAGTATTCTTTGTTTAACATTTTATGTTTATTGATAAATGAAGATGCATTTAAATAATTCAAACAAAACATTAGCTGCAAGCAAGGAATTAATAATTGATAGGACTGGAAGGGTTTTTTTTCACTTGGGAAATAGATAATATTAGCTTAATGTGGGGTTGTAGGAACAGAGGAAATGTAATGGATCTGCCTGCTTTAAACTGATGATTGTTATTGTGGTCTGAAAGTTGCTACAAAGGCAAAAGCAGGACAGCTCTGTAACGGCAATAGATTTCACTCATAGGAGCTGACAAGGCAAATTGTGGTTTGATATGCCAGATTTATACAGGGGAGAGAATCTAATAAACTTAACATACACTAAAGGAAAAAAATACATGGTGTTAAACTTAGGTGTGAGAATTTTCAAATGACAAAACCTAAACAGTTTTGGACAAAACTGAAAAATGTTCAGGTTTTTTTCACCTCAGTTTCATCTCTTATGATTATCTACATCCAGATTTTTCTCTAAGTCAGGGATCCACTAAGAAGGATACTATAACACAGAAGCAAATGTATTCTTGAGGATTCTCAGAGGAAGACCATTTAGTCTAGAAACACGCATCATAAGGTTTTATTTATGTTTGCTTGCAAAGATGCCAAACTCTTCCAGCTATGCATTTGAACATGGAGATGTAGTAAAACAGCTTTGTCAGGTCCTCTCTTAGGAAGAAAATTTCTGTTGGTGATCCTCAGGTTGTGTCTGGTGATAGCAAAACCCACAGGTTACTTTCAAATTAGTTGCACAACTGCCATTTCCATTTGCTATTGCAGATATAAGATTTATGGTGATTTCAAAGTCTACCAAATGATATTTTCATGTCTATATGGCGTTTGTGGATCTACAATCCAAACGTTCATTTTACACTCTAGCAGCTAGAATTTGCATTTGCATGTGTAACCAACATTTGACTTCATTAGTTTGATATGCAGGACAAAATTGAAAATAAATTTTAAAAAAATTGTAGCATGAATCTATAAAAATTTCATAGATGCTAGTGGTTAATGCTCTTCTCATCAAAAATTTTTTGGCAGTCATAAACAAGAATATAAAGGGTGTAATTTGATCTGAAAACCAATAGAATTTTTCAGGTTTTAAAAGTAAGTTCGAAAGATCACGGCCTTATTGTACTTGGTCATGAATACTAGAAACCATGTCATTATGATACCAGGGTTTTACTTGAAGGTAATGCTAGAACAGCCAAACATTTCTAATAAAAGTATTAAATAGAACATTCTTCATTACTTAAACCGTTGTATCTTGTGTCATCACTTACTAAAGATGAATGTGCCATATTACTGAAAATGAACAGTTGTGTTTTCTACCTATTTTCTGCAGGGGTAAATAGTCATAAAGGGATCAAGGCAGTGAAGAATCAAGTTCTGTATCTCTAGTTATGTGTGCCAAGTTCATACCTGAACATCTCCCAGAATAGGTTTTCTGAAGCAGACAGATTGTAAGCCTGCACAAAATTGGTTTCAGAAATGCAAATGGGAGAAAGCAGCTTTGTTTTCCAGCCATTGCAACACTCGACATGACATTTAGATAGACTTGCTTGCATTGACAGTAGGCACATATGTCTACTATTTTGTTTTAAAATATATGTATTGCTTTTAATAACAACATTACAGCTGTTCACAAAATGACGCCTCTAGACAGAAGCACTACAATGAAAAAAGAGTATCAACAGAAGGACTGTATCTGCATGTAACACTGCAGTTGCCAAGAAATGAAGATATAACATATGGTCATTTTGTAAAGGTGAGCTGAACAAAAAACAAGCAGCAACCTAGCCAATTTTTGTCATTTGAATTCTCCTGTTCAAAACCCAATTTACTTTCATACGACTCTTGCTAATTTGAATGATATATTTATTAAAATATGATACAACCAGTCCTGCAACTGGGAAAACAATTTAAAAATAAATTTGTGGAATGGTACGGTGCCAATTTTTCACTTGTCTAGAGCTATCCTTTAAAAATTAATGTATAATTTTGCAGCAGAAGAATCGAATGCTATTAACAGCTTGCTAGTGTGAAGAGAGGAAGTTGTAACTTATATTAAATATCCCACTGTTGATATGAATGTCTTCCCTTGATTTATCTGTTTATTGAACTGCCTTGGAAGGGCCACTTCTCATAGGAATGCATAGGGGAATGTTAACATAACCCAAGACTCTTTGATAATCTTTCTGGACATCACCCAAAAAATGACAAGATTTAGGAAAAAACTGATAAGATTGGAAATGTTTCATTTCCCACCATAGCAATTTATAGACTGTAGGGAAAGTGTGGGCTCCAGACAAGCTGCTGGTTTAGGCAACATTACTTGTTTTGTACCCAAATAACCAACAAAAATTCATAGTTGTGTGGGTTTTTTTCATCAACAGAAAAAAAAAAAACAACAAACCAAACAGATCCTTGATCTAATTCTGCTTACTGATAATGAACATATATATCTTTGGCTCCCTGAGTGCTGTAGGAAAATAACAGGAAGGAAGCTTTTTTTGACTTACAGCACTATATCCCAAGCTGCTCTTTCCTTTCTTTTTTTTTGCTGTTTCAGATCTCTTTGCAGATGCACTGTAAAGCCCCATTCATGCATGATATTTTCTCAACATTTCCTCTCTTATTATCTAGTTCACTATGTTCTACTTGTCCACAAAGGCAGAACCTTTACAAACAGAAGCCTAAATTTATTTATTTTATGTTTTCAGGATTCTGAAATATGTCTGTGATTAGAAATAGAAGGCATCACTTTTCCAGCTGCCTTAAGACTTTTGTTATTTTGACTATGTTACACAGAGAAGTTACAATTACTTGCTTTGTTTCCAAAGCATTCCATTTCTGTCCTTACTATTTATAATAAAGGGTAGCAATATATTGCAAAATTGTTTAATTCCAGCTTAGAGTTATGTTGTTTATTAGCAAGACCCTGGTGGTTTTGGCCAGCAGAGTTGGCTTAAAGAACTTCTGGTTTTAGTTCACCTGAATTCTCAAATCTCAGTTCCTGTAATAGAGGTTTAAATGATAAAAACAATAAAGGAAATTTTAGAAAATTGTACAGAACAAGAAGAGCTGTGCATCCCATTTCCCTAGCAAAACTGCTGCAGCCAGTACTATTTGTACAAAGGACCTGAGCACAAATGTTAACTTAACATTAAACTGGAAAGAAATCTATCAGGCAGGAAAAATAATTGTCACTGCAACTCTGTCACAGTCCTGATGAAAGATAAGAACCTGTGAGAGACGAATGCCTGTCTGCATTTCAGAGCAACTACCTAATTTCCACGAACAAGTCAATGGCTGTGGCAGGATTTCTGCCCCAACTACTGCCACTGTTTCTGGCTCCACAGCCAATGCCCATATCAAACTCCAGATCATCACACTAGGTGATGGTCAGAGTGAAAATAAGATTTGTTAATGCTGCTAACACTCAAATTGGGGTCAACAGGACAAAGAAATGGGAGGGCTGAGAAAAATCAGGACTCACTAATTAGGACCGTGCTCAGTTATCTCCATCTAAGAAGCATTTTTTAGTTTAGGATAGATGTTACAGGGAATATCAAACAAAATATGCAGCAGTGCCATTTTTTGGTTGACCAGGCTAGCCATCACATTTTCAGTCAGTTCTGCAGGGGAATCAAATACCTCAGTAGTTCCTGTATACACGTTGCAGAGAGGACAATGAGATCCTCTGTTGCTATTAAGATCTTCCTAGAAGAGACTTTCAGTTTAACTCACTGCTTTTCATGGCTGTAAGTTGAAGGAAATACTATTTGAGCTGATAAATTTCAAATATTAAAATGAAAATACCCATGGTACTTTCAGTCTATTTTCTGAGAAGAATATGATGCCCAGAGTCTACTGTGCAGCCATTGCAAGCATAGCTCTCTTTAATCCACAGTGGCACCACTTTCCAACCTACCCACTCAAGTAGAGTCACCAAAGTCAATGAACATCTGGTAATTGGGAGAATGATGAGTCAGCCCTTTATCTTTATGATAACAGGAGAAATAGCTCATGTAATACAACACTGTACATCGATCCTTTTTTGATCAAGGGAAAAAGATTTTGCAGAGGCATCAGATAATCAGGAAAAGAGGCCAGTGTGTTTCTCTATACAGCCCTGATGAAACAGTCCCTTGTGCATTACATACTGTTCTAATCCCTTCAGTGCTCAAAAATATAGACAAATAAAAGTGAGTACAGGACAAGCTGAAGAAATGAAAGTAATATTTAGAGCTGTGATCTAAATTTAAGAAAAGTTGAATGAAAGATATATTATCTTGAGTGAAGATGAAGCGATAGCAAGATAATTAGCTTAATATTTCTAAAGTTTTCTTGGGTTAAAAAAAAAAATGGGACTATACCAGAAAAGCATGATAAATTTTAGCAAGGGCAAATTTTTTGCTGAATATCAAAAAAGACTTGCTTAGCTTTCCACAGGCTGTGAAATACAGTTTCTCATGGGAAATGGAGAAAACCTGGGACTTTTCAGAATAAAACTGAATAAAGCACAAAAAGCTTTACTGCAGTGCTGCAGATATGACCATCTTTTACCCCTAGATTTGTGCATGTGTGTTACAAAATATTTGTTTGGGCATCCAGGTTCTACTCTAGCTATTTTATGGCAGATTTGTATAGCAGTTTCCTTGTTCCTATATCCCTTTTTAAAAAACAAACAAACAAACAAACAAACAACCTTCTCCTAGCAGATAATAATTCTATAACACAATTTATTCTATTAGAATATTTTTGTTCTGGAATAATGAGGGATATAAAAGGTATTTGTTATTCATTATAAAAAAAATTAATAGCTATTTATCATAAGAATATTCATTCATTGGAATGGAATTTTTCCATAAAATTTTAATTCAGTAGACAAGAAGGATCTCAACAGAACATATAATTTTTAAAATTCAAACCTGACATTTTTGCTCAGAATTTAGATATAAAGTTACTTTAATTATTTTCTTTACACTTTGTCTAATTTAGTCCCTATCCCCAAACTTGTTAAACTACCCAAGAAACAAAATAAACCTTTCCTCTTCATCTTACTAGAAGCACACTTAATAATTCTACTTCATAAGGTGATGGTTACGTTATGTTACATTACATTATATTATGTTATGTTGTGTTGTGTTATTCTGCTTCAGTGTATTCAGAGGATTTCCAAGGCACTCATTGTAGCTTCCTGATTTTCAAGGAATGTTCTGTTTCTCTGGTCTGCATCCTTTCCAGCACTGAATAATGATAAACAGATCTTGCAAAAATCTTTTCACTGATGTTTAAACTGAGGAACAAAATTCAGAGCGAGATAAGGTATCACTTTTCACCAAACATGTTACTCTAGCTGCATATCCTACATCTTGACTTGCTGCAATGTTTATAACAACACGTTTTATGTATAATGCCATGAAGTGATGACAATCTGCTCTACTGTCATGGTGTGATGTTGAATTAATAGGAAACAAGGTGAGGGCAGAGCAGGCAATCATTGTATGTGTTAACTTCATGATTAACCATTGGGTTCTTAATAAAGTCTTACTCTACAGAACAGACTGCCAAATATTTTTGTCACTTCTACAATATTTTGTCAAAATATATGACCTTGAAAGTCACCTTTGAAGTTATCTTAATATTTCATGCAACGGAGACTAATGCAGCTTTTATGAACTTCAGTGAGAACACACCTGATGTGTAAAATAATCCCTAATAGTGAGTGAAATTCTTAAAAATATATCACATGCAGTGAAGTGTGTTGCAAGAGAATGCATTGCATTTCTCTCAATTTAACTAAACTTAGTTCATGTTATTTGTTAATTATGCTAGAATGTTTCTCCTTAAAAAGAAAATAGAATAATTGGTACATAACATTTCCATCACAGTTTGTGAAATCTGTTTGGCAGACTACAGAGATCAAAAGCTCTTGCTCAGTTTCAAGATCATCAACTGCCTATTGCAGATTCATTAGTTGCTTGTCTTGCTGCACTAGTTGAAGAAGAATGTCACATATGCCCTCATTGCATGAGAAGACTTGTCAAGGCATAAACTACAGTCTGTCTTTATCTCTCAGTGCTGCTGCATAGACCTTTTGCATCCATGGAATGTAAGATCATCAGCCATTCTTGCCTACAGACCAGACTTTATCTAAAAAAATCTCAGGCCAATTTTCAGTACTGGTTGATTTGACTTTTGTCTCCATGATAAGGGAACTAAAGTCAGAACACAATATCACACTATACCAGGTGAGGTAAGAGATCATAGCAAATAAAAAATTCCTTCCCTGTGAAGCTTATACACTAGGTATGAATAGACAGAAAGTACAATGTAACCATATATTACTGGTTGTGTAACAGTTAATCATCTCAACAAAAAAATTAATAATTTTTTTAATTAGACAACATGTAAAATAAAGTTTAAAGTACAGATTGATTGTAGACAGAAGAACAGTTTCACAGATACTGTTTCAAGCATGAGGATTAGCCAGAAGGAAAGAAATGAGGAGCTAACTTTAAATTTAACTGAATAAAAAATTAAACTCTGAAAAGGAGGCTAGCTAGAAGCAGTTATTTATATATTGACAGTAATCCAAGGTGATAAAGTGGAATGAGGCTAGAAAAAATCTGAAGAATCTCAATGGACTATGCTCAATGAGATAAAGTTTTTTTCAGGGCTCTTTTATCAAGAAAATTTTGCCTGCTCATTCCTCCTGAATTTGGTTAGAAGACTGATGAGGGAGTAATGAGTGAAAGCACTCACCCTCAAAAAGGTACAAGCAATCAAAACCAAAAACCAAGCAATTCAATATATAATTTCAATGGATGTTTGTCAGACTGCTCTAGATCAGAATAATCTATGGCAACACACTTTAATGATACTACAGGCCTTTAGTTTTGCACATTTGGCAGATATCTGTGCCTTAGTATCTACATTTGCATAATATGGCTGAGTGTAATCTGTGTAAATCAGCATTAGGAATACAATGTCCAGAAAATAAATTATTTAAGATATTTTTATTCTCAAGCCTTTCATGTTCATTTTTGTTAGCAACAGAAACATATTATTTCAATAATACTGAAGCTAAATCTTGTCACAGGCGCACTGATATTGAACAAAGTTACTCAAATACTTATTGTACCCCCAGGATTGAATCAAACCAAACTTATCCCATTTTGAAAGAAAAGTTGCCAGTCATATGCAGAAGCCTAGATTTTTAAAGGTTGCAAAACATCTGGTAAGAGTCAGATTTTCCTTGAGAAAGTTTTTACATTTATTTTTATAATGCCTTTATACATATGTACATATACAGATATAAGTGAGATTCATGGTCATATTCTCTAGAAATTTACACTGAAAAAAAATTTATAGTCAAGTTTTTGTCTTTAGTAGAGCTTATATAGCATATATTGTGATTAACAGTCCATAGCTACAAAAGGAAGTTAATGTCTTTTAACCACTATGCAAAAGCTTTACTTCTTCAGTTTCAGCAGAGGCTAAGATGTAAAACGTAACATTAGAAACCTTCTTCTGGACATAATTTATTAAAAAAATGTCCCTAGACTTTCTACAGCATGATTATAATGCCTATATGAACTGATGGACTCAAGGCCTTGAAATTCTGACAAGTCCACCGCTCAGCCACTCACTGTCTGGAGTTGGTGTCAGATTCATTTGCATTTATCTATGTGCTGGTTTGAAAAGAAACCTGTTAGGGTGGTGGTAGCATTCCAGATGAAATGCTCTTGTCAAAGCAGTGATCCTGTAGAAAGGTCTGGTAACTCTTATCCTCTGCGAATCCAGTGGGTAAAGCTGCCTGTGCTGTCCCAAACCCTGGATTTATCCAGGTGGGAATGCTTGGCTCCTCCCCCTGGGCGGAGCATCTCACAATGGGATGATCTCATTCTATGAGTCATGCAATGGGTCCTTGATGGCCCATTAAACAGAGATAGCTCCCGGAGGAAGTTATCTGTGAGTCATGTGGCAAGGCATTGATGGGCCCATTAACAGAAGATAAGGAAAACGCTGCCCCACCTAGCTTCAACAGCTCATGAAGATGGTGACACTTTGGGCACAACTTACATTGTAACCTAGGACAATCTATTGCAAATATTTATAGTATTTCAATAGCTTATTGATACTTGACTCTGAAAAACCACCACAGGTTTGTCTTACATGTTTCTATTGGCTGACAGACTGATGATTTCAGGTGAGAGTAAGCAGGTAACCAGCAAGAGAGGAGCAGCTGGGAAACTCTATAGAAACTAAGACAGTGTAGGAGTTTGAAGGTTATTTGTACTGCAGTATGTTCTCTCTATTTTACTGACAACAGTTTGATGTCAAGATGCAATGTTTCTGTACAGGGAGGCCAGTTTTCAGATATCTGGCAAACATAAATTATACAAAATTCTGAAAAGAATGTCATTTTTATTGCTTGAGAAATTGCTGGAGGTCTTGTGACATATAAGCTGTGCATTAGTGAGGCTGAGAAATTCTGGAACAAGACACGTCTCTGGTTATAAAAGGAAAAGAGTCTTGACAAAAGATATTTGAAACCTTATGTGTTGGATGATAGCTTGTTCAAATATTTTTGTTGTAAGTGGAATTGAGGTAGGAAGTATTGTAATATTTTCTCTGAGTAAGTACATGGTCAAAATTTCAATTTATAGTCTCAATATTTCCAAAAGTTGGTCAGGACTTGTAAGCTCAGGCTCTTGCTGAAGCTTCCATGAAAAACAATCAATCTTATCTACCTCCTTCTTGGTGACTTTCTTACCCTCCATTTTCTCTTTATTCCAGGATCTTACAGTGAGACTGGGTCTTGGGTTCTAAAATAATAGCCTAAATAGTACACATTCCTCTCATGCAATGAAATATGCACTTAATAGGCCATGTTGACCAAAATACCACATTGTTATTAAATATTAAATATACCTGGTTTTATTCTGATGCTCAATTAATCTGTTAATAGTTCTGAAATAAGCTGGTTTCAGCTTATTTTGCAAACAAGAAATGTATTTTCATCAAAATCTGTTTAAACTCTCCATTAAAAAAATTATTTACATAAGCATTATCTATGATTTTATTCCAAGTCTGAAAACAAAATAAAGAAAATCAGAGTCTCTGTATTTCTCTCACTTTCAGAACCTGTCTCCACCTTCTAACTCTTTTTTTTAATGCTGTAGAATATATTTATGTGTAAGAGAAAGCCACAATAGTAAAAAACTGCTGTCTGAGAAAACAAAGAACAATTAATGAAGAAAAAAGTCTACAATGGAATGCCTGTTATTTTCCCTTAAGTGATACATTAGGTACAGGAAATCACATTACAATTTGATGTATGTGTCACTTTAAGAGTGATTCTTGGATTGTGGAGGTAGCTTGTGTGTCGTATGATGTAAGTACTTTCATTGAGTAGGTAAATGTGTAATAGCTAAAAGCCTCATAAATCAGCTAAATGTTCTCCCAATTTATAGAGAATATTTGATCTGAGAACATTACTGTCTAGTGAGCTGCTGAGAAAAAGAGAAGACATGAAGAGTGATGGAGATGGATATCTTGGATAATTTTCTGGATATCTGGTAACTGGGGCAGCCTCTTCGTTTCTTGCATCTTTTGTACTCATTAACATCTGTGCAAGTGTAATGTTCTACCAAATTAGGGTTTTCTGCTTGCTTGCTTTAGCATTGTATAGCTGCTTCCCATAGCAGTAGTCACACAGAATGAAACACAGGATAGGTTTTCAGTCCTAAGATCTTTCTCTATTAAACAACAGTCACAATGAACAAACCACATGTTTGAGAAATTCATCCAGCCATTGTTTTCAGCATTTCAGTCCACCCCTATTAAAGCAAAGAGGTAAAACTTTTTCTGATTTCCAGTACAGATTACTAATATTCAGTCTGTCTCTGCATATTAATTCTTAATGGAACAATGGGGGACTTTGAAAAACTGTATGTATAAATACATATATAAATATATATATAAACTAGATATAAGAGAAACAATATGGCACAGATTCACTTTGATTCTCCTTTACAGGATTTTTAATAGTACATTAAAAGTATTTCATATTTAGCAGCATCTGTCAGTAATATTATAATCTGTACACTACGATGAGTGCATGTATTGACTGAAGCTGAACTTTTGAACCTGTTGCAACATCAGACAGCAAAGAATTGTTATTTATTTGCCATGTTGCAGTTATAAAATTAAATAACTATTTTCTATGGTTACTCAAGAACAGGTGTTGAACAAGCCTCTGATTGTTAAATGGATACTTCAACATATTTTGGAAACTGTGATTTGTGAGGGCTCTGATGCTCTGAGGCATTACTTGTTGGATTGTTCACCTATTCATATTTTATACAGCTGAATACCTTCCACTTTAAGTCTCATCAGAGGCCTTTAAAAACCTTGTTTCACACAAAGTCATTTTTCATCAGGAAAGTATGGAAGCAGTGACACTCTAAAGTTTCTTTTTTCTTTTCCCTTCTGAGCCACACAAGTGCTACATAACGCATCACTACCTGGAAGCATGAGCTACTGTAGGATTTATTGTCTGTGTGAAATTGTTAAAATTTATCCTATTAAAAACAATTTTCTTGCATGTATAATCCTTTCTGGATCTTTTCCCTACAATTTAGGACTGACTCATTGAATTTTTTGGGAGTTAAGAGCAAGACTGTCTGACACACAGCTCCCTGACTAGAAAAAAACACTGAGAAAAGTATCTTACCTTAGAATGTCCAAACTTATTATTACCACAAAACAAGTTTAAAAAAAGGTGGATGGTCTGATATCTGTCCAGGAAGAGCACAAGGCAAGGAAAAAAAGATGCTAATCCTAACAGAGTTATAAGAATAGAGGCATCTTTTCTTCCTGATCCAACTCTTTTGGGTTCACGGACTGCTGTTCATTTGAGCTTTTTGGTGCAAAGACCATTAGGTGCACAGCTGACTGCTGTGAGACAGGCTGGCTTGAGCATCAGCAGGCACACAGAGTTACAGAACCTTTCTGGGTTTCTTTGCAAGCTCTGTCTCTAGGCTCTAGCCTAGAATTAGATCCAGGCTGCTAATGTGACACCCCAAGATACATTTCTATATGCCATCCCACTTGAATTCTACCTGACCACTTTACTGGCTCTGAATGACACTTAAGTTCAATCTGTACTAGTATATGATCTGCTTAGTAAGGTCTATAAAACACTAACAAGGTTAACAATTTCTGTTGAAGAATGGTCCTGTTCAATTATCCTAATAATTCCTCTTTGACCTTAACCTCTCTAGAAAATAGAGCTCATACACTGTGCCTTAATTCTAGCTTTCCCTCCTTCAGAACATAACCCAACTCTTTAAATTATATTTTCCCCAAGCTTTTCCATGTTAAAATACACCTTCCTAAAAACATTTTTTCAGCCCTATTTAACCAAACCGAACTGCCACTTTTTTTCTCAAGAAATTTCTGTCACATGCTGAAACACACACAGTGAAAACCGCAAAAAATGAAAGCGAGATTTCTAAAAGAAAATAAAGGCTTAGATGTTAAAGTTTATAGAATTAGGAAGTAAAAGGGCAAACATGTCTGCCTCTATAAATATGATGTCAATTTCTAGAACTCTGATCAATATAAAATTTCCTTCAAAATCGAATAAATATCAGTGGCAGGATACTCAAATTAAAAAAAAATCTTGCAGAGCATGTTGCTGGGTTTTTTGTTCTATGTAGTCCTGATGAAAAATCTCAGACACTTGTTGTAAAAAAAAAAATAAAATGCTGAAACACACACTAATAACTGCAACTGTCATGGTGATGCCAGCTATAAAAAGTGCTAATGTGATCCTTCTAATCTGGAAATGAGCTTAATCATAGTATAGATGTTTTGCCATCAGCCTGCTTTTGAGATAAATAATCGTTCTCTACTGTATCTACATGACAAATGTCAGTCAAAGCAAGATGGAATCCTTTGAAGGGAAACAGTAATCTATAAAATATATAATAAACAATGTTTTATTTATAAATATATATATTATATATATATACTATAAAATATACCTCTTTGAGAAAGGATTGATTTGAACACCAAATGAAACCGTTTGGTTTGTACTGAAACACAGCAAATTTTTTCTAAGTGATACTCTTGGGCACTATTATATAACTGAGGAACTTGAAGTCCTAGAAGTTAGTCTGTGATTGGTCAATTTAAGAGAAAACATCATGCTTACAGAAAAATTGTAGTTCTTTGTCCTTGCATTTATGTCTCAGTTGTGCTCAGGGTTTCTCACCCAGCTTCCAGTGAAATCAATGAGAGCTGGAAAAGGCGACCATAGCATAAACCTTGTGCCTGCAGGTTTTTTTTCATTTTGACGTAAAAAGAATAGGCACATGGCTTTGGACATCTGAGGGGGAAAAACTGCTGCTGCAGGAAAGGACTATGGGGATATTTTTGTAAGATATAAAAGGAGTTAGACACCTTACTGTGACTTGTACCTTTGAAAATGCTTGACTTACCGTCCAATAAAGCAATATTACCAAACAGAAGTATAGATGCTTCTTGGTGATCTGATCTTGAATTAAAGCTCTATTATCTTTTTCACTAATAACTCTTTGCTTATTTTTAAGATTTTTTTTTCTATTTGTAGTACTTATTAAGTATTCAGTCCTCTTAGAAATCCAATTTTTAAAGCCATTCTTATCTTAGCAACTAAAGATAGGAACCACACTAAATAAATTAAAAAAGAAGAGAATGCTTCTGGACAGTTCACTGTGGCAACTTGGAGGGCAACAGAATACCCAGCATAGCACACAAAAATGCTCTAGTAGCTTCTCATTTCTTCCTCAATTCTCCTCAGACATAACATATGGACAGTTTTTCTCCTTGCATACATAATTCCTTAGATAATAAATGGAAACATATAAACATTAAAATAGTTTTGTATTTTTCATATCACTATTATTATAGTCCTACTCAAGTCACCTATCTAGAAATGGTTTAATTACTTTCAAAGACACTAAAAAACCTCTGCACCTATTTCAATACTAAACATATTTCACAAGACTTCCTCTTCACAAGTAAATCCATTAATGTAAATTAGGATAACTGGTTTGTGCAAAGGTTTACAGTTTTCAAAAAGAAACAATTGGTTTCTCTAATCTTCACATAAAGATGTTGATTGTTAATGAATTCTGTCATACTGTCTGCTTTTGCAGATAAGCCATTTAGAAATTCTGTTCAGATTCAACCAAAGTAACATTACAAGGCTTCTAGATTATACATGGATTGAAAAACCTTACTCCAGTTTTGTGGAAAAAAATAACTAGCGTTTGAATTGGCATGTGCAAGAACTAATATCTAAAAATATAAATGAAGCTAAGAAGAAACTGATTTTTTTTTTGATAATTGCAAGTTATTTGGACCCAAGAACGCTGATCAGCTCCATACAGAAAAGATTGGCACTTACAATTCTGAATTCTATCATCTGCATTAAATTTTACTTCCTAAGGTCAAGCTTACTGGTCACAAGTAATCCATTTGCTGAGGAACCTTCAAACCATTCACATGATTTCCTCCAGCTGTATACATTGCAAAACTGATGTGCACATGCCTGTATTTCTTGGCTGAATAAAGTCCCTCTATATTTTGGTGACATTTCTACATTCACCTTTCAGGAAGCAAACGATCACAAAATATGGAAGGCGAACTCTGGCTGTGATTCCTTGTAGATCACTTTTACACAGACAGATTTCTATTGCATCGACAGAAATACTTAATGACTGTAAGCTTTTTTTTTTTTTTTAATTGTGTGGTGTGGGTTTGGGGGCTTTTTGTTTAGTTTTGGGGGCATTTTGTTGTTAATTAGAGGTTGATTGGTGATGAAACAATGCAGCTAGGACATCTAGTTGTCTGCGTATGTGTACACCACTACTTAATATGTAAGTATTTCTTTATGTAAATGAACTCTGAGATTTTAGGATGAATGCTGAAAGTGAGGAAGTGTTTTCTGTTCAGTTTTTTTCACCAGTACTTAGGTGGTCCTGTAATCATTGAGGAAGGGACCTTGAAAATAATTGTCCTGAATTTCAATTGAAAACTCCTATTGGATGTGGTCCATCATATGTTTAGCATGCTAAAAGTTCTGGCAGGAATGAGTTCCATGAGCAATGCTTTTGTTTGTTTTTACCACAGCATTTATGCTACTCAAACTCCAGGGAAAACATGGATTAGCATCCAAATTACGTTTGATTCATAACTGCAATACTGTCCTCCTTTTTCAGAAAACAATCTAGTAACTCCATCTAGTCTGAAAACATCACATTTTACTCATCGAAAGATGGAAAATTACATATAATGATATATTCTTAGCTCATCACAGAGAATTCTTTCCCCATTTAGTAGCAAATCATAAAAATAAACAAAAGAATCTAGACTTCTGTGACTTAGGTTTTTTCTAATATGCTCTCAAGAAGCTACATAAGGGAAACAAAAGAGTCACATATATTAACAATTTGTTCCTTAAGGATTTTTTTTTTAATAAGTGAAAGTGAGAATTCAAATTTTCTTTGGAGAATGTAAATACCTTGCATGATTTGAACCAACTTCTAAGTTTTCAGTTGCAATGTTCACAAGAGTAACACATATAGTCACATAGACAAGCAACTGTCTTAGTATTTGATATATCCATTTATAGATTTTCCGTCTGTAAATCTAGCAGCTACAGTGTTTAAGATATCTATGAAGTTGTGACTGTTAGACTTCAAGCAATTTTTAATCTGCTATTTCTATCACCTTTCTCCTTTACTGCTCAGCTGCTTTACAGTATGGATTTTCTCAGTTCCTCCATTTTTTAAACTACCTGGACGTAGCAAAATAGTAGAATTCCTAGTTGTTTTTTCTTATTAGCTCATACTGCCTGTCATATGTTATTATACTCTCCTTCAGTTCTGACATCTACTTTGTAGCCCACATTAATGAAAATGACAATCGACCCAAGTCCTCTTTTCTTGCTTCAGCAGTCCTACAGGGGAAAATAGTTCTTAAGAATAGAAGGCAAAAAAATAGAACAACAGAAAGACCTTCAGATTCACAATGAAATAGGTGGATTTAAAATTACTCATACACAAAAAAATTACTATTCCCTTCTATTTTTTTTAATTTATACCATAGACAGGCCAGACAAAGCAGTTTTCTGACAAGAGCAACCCTGAATAATAATTTTAACATGCAATCTTCTATAAATAAAATCAAGCTCTTAAAGCCAACCTGTCCTCAACACAGGGAACAAAAGGCAATTCCCACCAGAGGACCCAGCACTCCAGTGCTCTGACTCATAACACCTAAAATGCCACCCAGTTCAGTATACTCACAAACTTCCTTTCCTAGCATGTTCTTTGATTGTCTTTCTTCATCCTGAGTCTTTTAGGTAATTCCAAATTTTCTCAAAAAATTAGAGAAAAACAGATTGACTTCTACAATGAATGAGTCCCTCTGAGGACCCATACTAACATGGCTTAGTGAGCTCTGGCTATAGTTTATGTCACTTCAATTACTCTGGGGGGAAAAAAAGGGCCAGTTTATTTCATAGTACTTAGGTTTCATAGCATAAATGCTGTCTTTCTTAAAGGTTGTTTTTTGCATTGCCTGACCTTGGTTTTCAATAAACAGTTTTTCTGCTACTCTGTTCAGCAAGTAAAAAGACCTTAATATTGATGAACTAGCATGCTTAGTAATGACTTGTGATGATTATAAAACAATTATGGAATATTTAATTATTTCATGGCAGGACAAACTTTTTTCTTTTGCCATGTTTGACATTTCCAACTTAAAGCTCAGACTTAAAACATAAAGCTACAACACTGAATGTGCACTAGTAGTTAGTTTCAAGTACCTCCTCTGTAACCTATATTATCAACAGCATTACACAGATTGCTACTGTGGTAACACCTTAAGCTGTTGCTCCAAACGGTGATATGAAAATATTTTTCTCACTTTATTTGTGGTTGAGGACAAAGAATAGAAAGAAAAAATTTGTACAGTCATCCTTATTCATATGAGTTACATAGAGAGACTAGTAGCTATTTTACATTTCTGTTTCCTCTCTATTAAATTTTAAGCACAGCCAACATGAGATGTCAGAGGAAAAAGTTTGAATATCTCCCTTTTTAAGGTCTTGTTTAAAAGACTGATGACAGTTCATGCTTCTCCTGTGTTTTGTACAGGTGTCTCTTAATATGAATTGCCTTGAAGAGGACAATGCCAGTTTTTAATAGTGAAGACTGCCAAGCCATTTGTTCTGTTCTTGTGATTTGGGCAGCATGGCTCCCACCACATATGTGATGTGAATTATTCAGTATTTACTGCTGTGCCATTCAATGGTAAATTCCTTCTGATGGCTAACTAGCCCACACCAGTTGCATTGCCTCTGTTCTGGATACCTTCCTATGATACTGACATACTTTCAAAGGAAAATTCAGAAAAAACTTCACTTAAAGAGGATTTCTGCTAGTTGAAAGAGTACAAAATTTGTCCATTCACCTCTGTATATTCAGATTTCAACTGAATTATCATGCAGACAGGCGTTAAATGTTACGAAAATCTCTTTCTGCCTTTATTCTGCAGTGGCAGAGATACATGCAGCGGTTGTCTCCAAGGTCAGGATTGGGAATCTTTGGAAAGTGATGCACACCCATCCCAGACCTTCTGAAGATGTATCCCATCATTTTGCTGATAATTCCTACCATCTCTAACTAGTGCACACTTTGAAGTTCTCAACTGGATTACAAGCTCCTAGGTGTTCTTACCCTTTTAAACTTCCTGCGTGACCAGCCTGAATGACATCTGGTAAGTGTAATAGTCTGCATTCATCAGATACAAGGTAAATTTCTTGCATCCTAATAGCTCTTGTTTAAAATGGATATCAAGTGCTGAAGAGTAAAGATTTTAATTCATACCAATCTGGGTTTTTATACCTGTTGTTTGTTTTCATTCCAGCCAAAATTTCAGTCTTAATGTTTCTTGGCCTCAGTGATGTCTTTTGCAATAAATTCAGAAGTGCAATTTTGTGTTAAAGAAAGGTGTTTTGGAGCAAAACTTTTGAATTTCTTCTTCCCACTTCTGAAGAACCTTGCTTTTGTTTTTTTCATGAAAGAGAGACTCTTAATCTATATCCTCCATGATCTTTAATAAAATATGCAACTTGATTACAGAAAAGTTATTTCTTTCAAAAATTAACCCCCCCAAATCATTCTATTCTTTTTTATGCAAGTCTTTTGCAAATTCCAAACTCTGTTTATTGATCAAATCATCTCTAAATTATCTATTTATAGATAATTTATATTTACAGATTTATGATGATTTATAGAAATCATGGCCTATGCATGGATGATATTCTAGATATGAAAACAAGGTGATGTATATAAATATGTTACATAGTTTCACATTATTCTCTCCCACTCCTGTCATCCAACATTTCATTTGCTTTTCAAATGCAAATGCACATTGAACTTTCGCCTTCATTGACCAGTTTTCAATAATTCTGAGGTTCATTTCCTGAGCTGATATAATTAATTTAGAAGTATGTGAGTGGTATGAGCACTTAAGGTGTCTCCCTTCCTGTGTCAGCTCTTCTTTTCTATGGTATCAGTGCTGATTTTCATCTCTCACTCTCTTGTCTGTTCATTTTACATATACATATATTCAAAAAATCCTTTTTTCTGATTAAAATTCTCATTTGTTTCTCTTTTCTCTGGTCTCACCCCCATTAGCATAACATATGCATATCTTCCTGTGGTAGTTTTTTTTAGTAGCTTATAGTAACACATGTTGTCAGATGCATCTTAAAACACGAAACACATTGTATGTACTGATTTTCTCTTTCCCTTCTCTTTATTAGTACATTCAAAGAAATTGAACAGATTGATTCTCCATTGTCACAAATCATACTGATTTAACCACTCTTATTAGATGATCTTCCGTGTGTTTTATTATTTTGTTTTAAATTTTCATTTCAACATTTTTACCAGATACAGTTTTTACTCCTAGGAAATTCCGTGGATCATCATGCAGTATTTAAAAAAAGTATGAGTATGCTTTATGCTATATCCTAACTCTTCATTGTGGGAGCTAATTTATTACTCAGAATCACTTAACAATTATCTGAGTAAACCTAAGGCAGAGATGAATAGCCTCTGATTTCAGTGGAAATTTCATGTGAGTGAATGGTGAGACTGTCACAGTTCCTCCATGTGGATATTCCCATGACTGAACTACGCTGACTAATGCTTTGCGCTACATACCAACTTATCATTCTCTACCATATCCATTGGTATCAAAGTATTACTTGACTAAAGGAAGTAAAAAACTAGTGCTTGTCTGGTAAGGTACCAATCAAGATGTGTAAGGGGCAAAATTTTGCCTTTAGGTATCAGCTGCTTTTTAATCTTATGCAGTCACAATTGTAAAATTTAAATGAAGAAATAGAAGCCAGTGTTCAAAGCTGGATAGCAATAGATGAAGGAAAAGTCTCTTAGCTGACACTAGTCTTTGATGTGTGCTCATCTGAGAGAAAACTTGGTCCAGAACTGTATTTACATTTGTTCTGTAAGTATTACTGCAAGAGGGTTTATGAGTGTAAGGAACATATGGAGAGGCTGGCAGGCATGGATTCCCTGGTGTAGTGGTTAGAGTCTCTGCTCTGAACAGGCAAGCTTTTAAAATTCATTTGAACACTATAAAATACACAACTAGTATGCCAAGTAAGTCTGTATTTAAAAAAGTATTATAATTGTGAAAAAGAATTAAATATTTAAAGATCTAATGCAACTTTAGACTTTAAATGATTATTCTATAAGTCTATATGATAGTTAACGTTGCAAGTTAAATTAATTCTCAGCCCTGTCACACAATGACTATATCAAATCTAACAAGTTTCTTTGAATTATTTTTTGGTATCTGGGCTCCCCCACCTTTACTTATTTATTATTTATTGTAGTACTTGTTTTTTAAAATTCTGAAAATTTTTCTGTTTCCACAATGACATCAATTCCCTTCCTCAAGGGGTCTTTTCATTGCAAGGTGTCCTTCAGGGACAAATTTTAACAAATTTCAGTGGATGTTACAGCATATGTTGGAAATGTGTGGCTAACTTCTAGCTCCTTTATCCTGATCACATTTAAACCATTGGTGCTATATAAAATAGCATTTACACTGAAATACTTGATGAATCATAGACTGCATGTGTCTAGATTTCTGTATCGATGTAAAATATAAAATGACAGCTAAATATTTTTTATTGAAATTGTCTAATATTGCAACTATTTCAACTCTCTGATATAAAATTCAAGACTATTCTCTGTTAAACTTGGATTTATACATTATGTATGTATATTTATATACACAGAAATATATGTATATATAAATATATATATTAATATGTGTGTGTGTGTGTATACTAGTATACATTATTATCAAGAGGAGGTCTAAGGAGAACTTCCATCCTTAGAATCATAAAATCACTAAGGCTGGGAAAAAAACTCCAAGATCATCAAGTCCAAATTTCAAACAAATACCATCATACACAACAAACTATATCACTGAGCACCAGATCGACCCTTTTTATGAATGCTTCCAGGAATGACAGCTCCACCACTTACTGGGAAGTCTGTTCCAATACTTAACCACTCCTCCAGTGAATAAATTTTCCTAATATTCAATTTGAATCTCCCTTAGTGCAACTTGAGACCATTTCTGCTTGTCCTGTCTTTGCTTGCCTACATAGTGATAAAGGATTAGCAGAATGCTGAGGAACTTAATGCCTTCTTTGCCTCGGTCTTTATTAGTAATACCAGTCATGCTTTTGGTACTCAATCCCTGAAAATGGAAGAAGGGGTAGGGAGCACAACAAAACCCCCATAATCCAAGGAATTACTGTTTCCAGAGAAAGGCAACAAAGCTACCCAAGTATCATAAAGAAACCACTCCTTTTCACGATAGTGGTGACTCACAATGGAAGTAACAGACTGCACAGAAAGGACTATTACAAATTAATATTATAAATTATCAGAATGGTACTACCCATAGGATTTCATTTTCTTCTTTAGTACTCTTGAAATCAATCACCACCTATCGCCCCCTTGTTATCAGGAAGTTATTGTTCTTGGCTTTATTTTAGAACACTTGTTAAAAATGTTTGAAGTTAATTTTGGTCAGTTGACCTGTTTCCTCTTACCTCATTTTCTATTCTGTTCTGTTCTATTCTATGCTATTCTATTCTATTTTCTTTGCACAACATCCTTTAAACGACGTTAGTATCTGACTGCCTTCCAAAAATGTACTAACTGATGTTACTAACATCTGTCATGTGTAGTTCATTTTCCCTCTCATCTTCTCTGCAGGGACAGGATGAGAAAGAAAATGAACTACACATTGTGTGTGCAATGTAGTGTTATATGCATATGCATTATGATAGAGTCTTTAATTACATGCTCTCATCTTGTTTTCCCACAGGACCCCTGCCTCATTCAGTGCACAGGACACATGTGAGAGATTTCAGAGTGCATAGGCAACCACCAGTTTAGCAGCTCCTGACTTTTTTTTCATCTGATGTAGTGCTTTAAAATGTATATTCCTTCTTCTTATGGGTTTTTTTTTCCATCTTAACAAATTATTGATATTTTCTATAGAAAGAATAGCAAGAGAGTAACCATAAGAAAATTAAATAGAACTAAGGTATTAATTAGACCTGAAAACAATACATAGTTAATTCTCCATGCCTCAGCACACCTTTACATATAATCCCAAAGTGGGATTCAGGAAGAAAAACAGGAGATGTTTTTCCTACCTGCTCCATAGTGCCTGAAAATTGGGGTATGTAATTGTGAATCTGTCAAGTTGGAGGAAGCGAGAATGCTGCTAGTATGGAGGCTTTGAAGGAGATACACATCAGCTTCCACTTGGCTTGAACTTTCAATGTATGTGTGTCATCTGCAATCATACCTTTTGCAAATAACCAGTGAGAGCTCATTTGGAGTCCTCTCTGTTACCATCTGGTACATGATATGTTCAACTCTTCATGGTATATTATATCATAAACTTGCAAGTAAGTTATTCAAAGCACAAGTCATCTTTCAAAATGCTTATTATTTTGAAATCAAAATGCTAAGAATTAGTATTTGTTATCTTGGGTTTTTTTCCCCAAAGAAAAGCTTTTCGCTTATTCCTAATCAATGAACTGATATTTTTGTGGGTTGCTTTTTTCTTTTTATTTTCTTTTATTTTTCCTTACAATGCATGAGCATGTAATGACAAGAACATTGCAGATCAAACATATATTTCATGCATTCTTTTCCTTTTTCTACATGCCATTTTAGTTTCAAGTCCTTTTAAATAAAATATGCTTCCATATCTTACAGCAGGTAACTATTTTGGCATTTGGGAATCCCTTCAAAACCACTTTCGACTGGCTGTCATAAACATTTGTCTAAATGAAAGCAGACATAGTTTTCTTTTAATGAAATAATATTAAGATTTTATTTTTATCTGTTGATAGAAACTTTGTGGTTTCATGGATGCTGCTGCTGATTTATAAAGGTAAAAGTTTCCCCCTGTTGCTGTGTGCAGTAGTTTCCTACAAAAATGGGCATGGATGCTGGCTTGTATGCATGTTTTGCAAGTAGTTGCCTACAGTAGTAGATTAACTCCATCTGTTAGTCCACAGGCAGGGCCATTTGAGTTTTGCCTGTGAAATCTGAACCTAGGCTAAAGAGGAAGTCTGAACTCAAATCTTTTTTTAACTTCAGATTGTCTGAGCCAATATAAGTGTATTGCACTATGGAAAGGAGCCCTTTTAAATCCGTTTCAGACCAAACTTGGAAACGTTTGAAGAGCTTAAGGCTTTTAACCTTGAATCTCATTGTAGCTTAATGGAGTGTTTTTGTTTGTTTGGGGATATTTTTATTCTCGGTGGATGAGGAAGGTATCCAGATTTTTATTTTCAGCTATGGATCTTTGATCTCTGCCTCTTTGCAGTGATTCCACTTCTTGTTCCAGCTGCAGTACACCTATCTTATGAAGCAAAGTGCAAAATTACACTGCTTGTATGTGTGACTCACTATAAAAAAATTTTAAACACTTACATTTGCACTGGAAGGTTCTCAGTTTATAAAAGGCCAAGTGTAAATTTATAAAGCCCAGATACATTTAAATCCGGGCCTTTGGGAGAAATATGTTTACTACCTGGATTGTTTATGTCTTCATACCAAGAAGCCTGAGTGTCCGTTTCAGAATGTTTGAATGCACTGCAGACAAGTATCAAAGCAAATATTACATGTCTGCTAATGAACATTTTCAGAGCAGTTATGTGATGTTTGACAGGATTTTTTTTTTTACTGAGCAAATCCCCTCCAAATGTTCATAAGCATTAGCTTAGAAGTATGTAGTGACATACATACCATAAACACAGCTGGTACAGGGAAAATGTATTTCACAGGTCCAGCACTGAAGATTTCTGTTTGATATTTTAAAAAGTTTTCAAAAACATTCATGATGCTATGAAGACCTCATTCCTGCTTTGCAGAGAGTAAAGTTGCATGCCTGTTTGATGGTTATTTATCTGAGATGAGTGAAGAGGAATTTTGGCTAACTGTGAAGAGAACAGAGGAGTCCTTTCCGCCTTTTGATGTTGTGTATACAGTGTCTAGAAGGGGGGCAGGCAGAGGGTAGGGGGAAGCTTTGCTATTCAGCCCTCTTTTTCATTCCCCAAAGCAATTTGGGATTTTCTATTTCTGTCACCACCCTTATCAGTACGAAGGTACACATATCAGCACTCTAACAAAAACTACAGACATGCATACTCCCCGCCAATCCCACAATCTCCCTGTCCAGTCTAATAATTACAAGGTATTCCAAAGAAATACCTGGATTACAAAGAAGCTGGTATATCATCCTATATTGTCTCTTGTTGCAGGGTGTGAGTTTACAAGACAGCATTGCCATAGTTTTTGATACTTTATTACTTGCACTCATTTTAACCTATTTCAAATGTGATCTGTGTCAGTACTACACTTACACTGCAGCTTTTACTGGAAGAGGAGTACAGTGCTATTGACAGGCATATCTGGTAGCACAATAGATTTTATGACAGGTTTCTTTGTTTCCTTATTTCCTTTAAAAAATTCTTCTCTCTCAGTTTTGGTGACTTAAAGTTCATCTTTGCATAGAGAAATTGGAAATAATTTTGCTAAAACCACATTTCTTTTACACATATCTGACAGATACTGGGAAAAAGGTACTGCATCTACTATTTTCAAGAAAGTAGAATCTATTTCTACTGTAGTCCTATTGCAGAGGTTTGGAGATCTCCTTTATCTTAAGAAAGCAAAGACTTACAGGTAACAAGTTAGTTTAATTTTAAAATTTTTGTCTTCTGGATTATTCAATAGGTTGACAATGTTTAAATGTAATTTTTTGCTCAGCAGCAGGGTCATGTCAAAGCACAGCCTTTTCTTTTCAGCCCCTTTAGTATAAATTATAAAATGCCTCTCTAGTACCTTTCAGTCTCATCATTCTAGTAATTTGTTAAACTCAAAAATTCAGATTTTTGAGTTTAACATAAGAAAAGGATAGAAAAGGAGAAAGTAAATTAAGTAGCACAGACAGGCTTAGCCAAGATTGCTGAAGTTACTGGAACTCCTGATACTTTCAGAACGTTACACTGATAGGCATAACCAACATCACATACATCTTTTCATTTAAATCACTACTAAAATTGACAAGGCCTGATGTTGCTTCACCTGTCCAGACATGTGTGCATGTACCACTAAATAAATTCTAAACTCATCTCTTATGTAGCACTTTTCATCCACAGAGCACAAAGCCCACTTCACAAAATATGGTTGAGGGTTTTTTGTTTTTTTTCTTTTTAGATGGGAGTAAGTAATTTGGAGTAAAAATATAACTGATTTGCTCTAGTGACCCAGCAAATCAGTGACATAAGGTAGAATTGGACTTTAATTCAGACCCATGATGACCTCATCAATTTATCTCACTGATTTGGTGCTAATACTGTTATGAGAGTTCAGTCATATTTATAAGCATTTTATACCTTTTATCTTGCTGGTTTTACTGCCTTTGTAAACACTTAGATGACTGTGTGCCTGTTTTTGCCCTCTTTTTTTTTAATTTGAGAGAGAAATAGGCATATTTATAGAGTCCATATTTAGCCAAAGAAATTTTTTAGTTTGACAAGATTTTTGTGAAGTATTTTATTGCTTATTCAATAATTTCACAATTATTTTCTATGCTACATTTTATCTATTAATTTGAATTTTTTCGGAGTATATATCTTAGGCATTGACTTGCAAGCACTTTATCTGTATCATTTTTATGCAGAATTTTGAATAATTATTATTGTGCATTTCCTAGGTTTACTTACTCTAATAATGCCTGGATAATTCTTAGATTAATTTGTTTTCAGTGTGTTGCACATGGAGAATTTGTTGGTGTTTGTCTTTTCTAAATCTTAAATATTTCACCAAAATTAATATTATCTCACCACAATTGAAATAATGGGTGAAGATACAGTTACAGATCTGAGCTATACTGTGATCTTCATGGAGAGTGTTATACATTCAGTTAAATTTCTGAATCCCAGAAGTTGTTTTCTTATTTTCTCTAGAGTAGCTGAAAGCAGAGTAAGCCTGTTTATTAGCCTTAGATAAATACTGTCTGTTAATATGCTCACTAAGTCGTAGGTTGTAAGCACTATTACCTTACTGGTTTGATTCCTAAATATATTTAGTAGCAACAGCACACTCTTTTACAGATCAACAAATATCCTCTACAGTAAAATTATATTGCTTCAACAAAGAATGCATTATGATTAAAGAAGGATATGAAATTTCAGTCTCCAAAATTCACAGTTTGACTAGCATTCAACTCACTCAACAAAGTATGTGGTTGTATTTCAATTCAAACTGCTGTATTTTCTATCTAGATCATCATGGTATTCAGTCCAAACTACTAAGGGTGGAATTGGAACATCAATGCATGTAGTTTGGATCCTTAGTTAAACAAATGTTCAATTCAGGTTCAGTACTGGTTAAAGATGTTTTTTTCACTCTTAAACAGTGTTGAGAAGGAATTTTACTACTGTCTTCAGTTTCCTAATGGGAGGTTATAGAGAAGACCTACCAGACTCGTTTTAGAAGTGCAAAGTACAAGTGACAGACACAGGAAGCTCTGAATAAATATTAGTGAAAAAAATTTGCAGTGATAGTAATTGAAATAGCAGACAGGTATCTCAGATTGGTCTCCTAAGATTTTTTGGTTTGGTTTGTTTGGCTCAGTTTGGTTTTGGATTATTTGGATTTAATGGCATGGATAATTAGGATTGTATCGTTAAACAACATTGACATAAGGATGCCAAATTTATGGCAGTCAGTGAACAATTTAGCCTGAATGTGAATATTCTTCCCACACACATTCTGCTTCTGAAGACTTGGTCCCCAGCTTGTGATTTCATCTTTGAATGTGTTTATCCAGATGTAATAAAGATCACTTTCTGTTATTTTAACATCATAATCACCGAAAGCAGCAGTCCTTTAGGCTGTGCCAGTTTCTATCCAGAATAGATAATCCTTCTCTGTTTGAAGGATTTACTAATAATTTCCCATAGTTTTAAGTAGAAAATTATCTCTGCATTGGAGTTATCTGTCTATCTATCTATCTATCTATCTATCTATCTATCTATCTATCTGTCTACATTAAACAACCCTCTCTGACATCAGTGCCCAAATTTGAAAGATGTTACTCAGCTCTACAAATATTTGTGGGAATGAGTTAGATATTTGAGGTATGTTTCAGAGTCCAGAAAAGTAAAGAGAAATTTTATTATTGATATTTATTGAAAGAAGAATTAGAGCTTGAAGGGATGAATTTGAACTAGTGAAATGACAAAAGAGAAGCCTCTCTTTGCTCCCTCAAACAATGCTCTAATAAAACATTAACTATTTCCAGATCAGAATGCTCTAATGAAACATTAGGTATTTCCAGATCAGGTGGTATAATAACAAAGTAGATGAGTGGGAAAACACTTCAGATTTCAGAGTATTTAAAAATTATACTTCTTTTTTGATCTTGTTTTAATTCATCATTGAATATATTTTTTTAAACCACTCCTATTTTTGCAGAATACTGTAAGCATTTCCATTGCCATGCCAATGAGGAAAGGTGATATAGCACTCCATGCTTATTGATACAGAGAGGATTAAATACTTTGAAATTCTCTCCTGTTCAATTTTCAGTTGTTTTCTGACAATGACATATTAAGGGATTAATTGAATTACATTCACTGCACAAACATTTTATGGTTGAAAATGTACCAATAGAAACACCACATCTGAAAAAAAAAGATTTAAAAAATAAATTAGAATGAAACATCACATCTACTGGTGTCCTTAACATTTGTGTTTAATCTGTTCCTTCCCCCAGTAGGACCATCCTGGGTCACAGATTTCTAAAAGTTGAATTTTTATTGCTACTTTCTTTTTCATTTACCTGCACACCAGAGCAACGTCATTTGTTAGGGTTTGGTTGATTGGGTTTTTTGTTCAATTGGATTTTTTCATGGAATTTTGCTTGTATTGATGGAAACATGTATAATACAACTCTAGGAGGGGGATTGGTCGTAAAATACTCCCTTTTCCAACAGCTGAGAGTCAATGGTACTTGGGTTGAGGTTGCAAATATTAAAAAAATAAATCATTAAGATAGAATCAGCTGACAAACGATGCATTCAGATGAATAATCCCATTTGTAGAAGGAAAAAAGGTTTCCACAGACCTGTTTGCAGGACAAGGGCTTCTAGAAGCATAGAAGGAAAATTAAGAAAGGACATATTTTTCTTTCCCTAATCAGCTCTCTCATGTCTGTATCTTATCTGACATTTTTTCACTATATGCTGATGAAAAGATGTGCACACTGTGCAGGAGTTTACTTCCTTACCTTAGGGTTTTCTGTCATCAAAGGATTGAAATCCACTGCATAGTATACATTGTACCATTATTTGTCTGCAACTTATCAAAAAAATATGAACACTGGTTTTTGAAATGTGAATTGTAATTCATTGCCATTACAATCTGTGTCCTCTGCATTTCCATGACAAGACAAGGACTCACTATTTCCAGGGGTCTCCATGAGGTAGAAATCCCATATATAATTAAATAAATATTTATTTTAAGATATACAGTGTGTTACGTGGGCATGCCTTATAGTGCCTTGGTTTTTAGAGACAACATGGTGATGGAACTTGTCATTGTACTCAGCAACTAAGGAACATTTCAGTAGTATAATAAAAGCAAGGCCTCTTATAAACCCCTTGATTTAACAAATTACACAAGGGATTTACTACTGCCAACCTATATAGTGAAACAAAACATGCTGTGGTCAGGGTTTGACAAATGAAAACAAATTAAGCAAATAAGAATTGAATTTGAATTTGAATTTGAATTTTATATTCTGAACTAAACTAATTCTATGAGGAAACAAATTTTCCAACTTTCTAACAGAGTCTGAGGGATAATAAGGTATTGGGGCACTATGTGTTACTCCTTAAATGACCCACCTCTAAAGAGTACCAAACCAGAATGCAATCTTAAACTTGAGATGCTATCTGTTCTTGGGGTATGCTTATCATTAATTTTAATGGAAATAGCACATAGGCATTAAGAGAAATATAGACCCCATCTCCTTCAGTTCCTCATTTTGTAACACAGTAAATGCTGAGCCATATGGTATTTTTAATGGAATACACATTTGATCATTTCTGTTCATTTATATAGATTTCCTAAGATGTAGTTTAAAAGTGATCAGAATACATTTGTTAAAGAGGAAATTCACAACAAGTTCTAGGCATAAATTTAAGGAACGGTTTTAATGACTAAAATATTTGTAAACTCTGCTACACTTATTTTATATAGCGAAACTGTGTTTGCTGCTAGATTCCTAATATTAGAAAGACCTCATTTGCATTTTAGTAGAAACACTTAAAATGCTTTTTATATTTCAAGTTTATTCTAAACAGCTGTTTTGGACTGCCATCCTACAGGCATGGACTAAAAAACTCTTAGAAATATAGATATAATCTTCAAGAAATTGCTTTTAAACAGATAGGATGGGTCATCAGGATGAAGTACCACATGCCATTAATTATACATGGCTGAAGTTCTAAAATTTAATCAGACACAGATTCAAACTCATGTCTTGGTTTGTTATCACAAGAGGATACTTCTTAGGTGAATATGCACCTTTCTTGTGCTTTTAAAGATATGCTTTACATAGTTGCCTTCACTGTGGGAGCTTTTTTGACTATTTGATGGCAATCATTTCTGCTTCACAGCAGGGAAAGTTTGAGAGATCCTTCAGAAACAGTCTCTGCTGCTGCTCTCAGAGATCACAGCATAAGCTATTTGCTACAGAAAGAAGTAATAATAAAATTATTATTCTCATAACAGTCATAAAGTGCCTTTAGCACTGAGGATCACTGAAGCCATTGTAAATGGCCTAAGAAAACATAGCTAATGGAAACTTCCACAGAAATTTAGAATCCACAGAATCCATGTTGCATTCCTAGTAAATCAAAATCTCTCAAAAATGTTCCAAAATTGGTTTGAAACTTCACCTAACATGGTTATGAAATATATAATCAGATTTTATATGTCAAATACCTTACCAAGTTTCTTGTGTGGAAATTAAGTATTGTAAACAAGCTAGTACTTTTCATTCAAGTACTCTAATTTCTCTCTGATTCAATAAATCTTATTGAGATTAATGGATTCTGTCTAATGTCCCAAGGACAACCCCAGAGAAAACAAAACTGCACAACCTCTAAGAGGATATGCTGAAGTGTAAAGCCTGAACACTGAATTACGCACACCTCTTGGGCTTTGTCAATGATCAGGGACAAAGATATCTGCTCCCTAGGAACTGTGGTTCTCTCAGGATGTAAATATTAGATGATGTACATTTATTTTTCAAATACAAAGAGCCTTTTTCACTACCAAGACTGAGTCATCAAAATTTTTAAAAATATTATTTTCATTGTGGTCTATTACATTGAAATATTGGACAAAACTCAAATTTGACATTATCTTACTTTCAAACACAGCTCCTATTGAAACATTGTAGCTGTGTTTTATTTAAAGGAAGGAAATATCTATGAGAGAAAAAAAATACCGTGGTTATTTGAAAATAGCAGATTAATGATATATGCCCCTTAGGACCACCTCATTTCTAGCACAAAAATTAATGGTTTTTGGCAAACTACTGGACTAAAATCATTATCAAAATGTCATTCAGAAGACAAGGTTTTCTGTGAAATAGGTGGAGTCATTTGGCAGAGAGCCATCTACAAAACCATGATATCAATACCAAAACATGCAGAGAGCAAACTGAGACAACAATTTACAGGAATTCTTTTTAGTGACTCACATATGAATAATGTATGTATATAATTCTGCATCTTACAAACACGTTGGTAATTTTTTTAGTATTGAAAACAATCTAAGATTTTAAGAGCACCGGCACAGTGAGGACTATGCACAATTAGGAGAACTACAGTGGTGGCTTCTGCAATGGATCACCTGAAGAATGATAAGAGAAGACATGTAAAAGAAGTAGTTTTTAAAAAGCATGGCCACAAACTTATTCTTAAGAAAGCCTCCAAAACTAAATACTTTAACAGTTTATGCTCCTCATTTCATTGGAACATTAGTACAATCATAGAATCATTTAGGTTAAAAGACACCCTTTAAATCATCAAGTGCAACCATAAATCCTATCTTGCAAATTCACCTTTAAACCATGTCCTTAACCATCACGTCCACATGTCCCTTAAATACCTCCAGGGATGGTGACTCAACCATCTCCCTGGCAGCCTTTTCCAATGCTTGATACCCCTTTCAGTGAAGATTTTTTTCCTAAGATCCAGTCTTTACCTACCCTGGTGCAACTTGAGGATACTTCTCCTTTTCATTCACTTGCTACTTGGAAGACACCTGACTACAACTTAAAAAATATTAGCAGAAAATATCACGCAGAGTTAGGTCATGAATCTCTGCCTCAGTTTTCCATTTACATGACTGAAATGGTGTCAAATTCCTAGCTAAGAAAAATGCTTCCAAATTACATATTAATGTAAAAATAAGTCAAAATATACTGAAAAACACAGATGAAAACCTGACCCACAGCTTTCCTGACTAATAAGAAGAGTTCAGAAACCTGCATTATATCTCCTCCACAGCAAAAAAAAAGTGACCAAGAGCATGAAAAGCCATTGGAAAACATTAGGGTGGTTAAAAAGTTTCAGACACTCATGTGAATTAGAGAAAGCTCAAAGGGAGTTTTACTAGTAAAGATAAAATCCAATGAAATGCCAAGTAAGAGTTTCAGCTATGGATAAAAAGAAAATGGACTTCCAGGTGGGGACTAGAGGAAAAAAACCCACATAATGGGTAATCTGAGATTAAGAAGGACAGGACAAAAAAACAGGAGGTACAAACCAAATGCATGGAGAATGACACTGGAGACAAGTTTAGAAATATTCAATTTATGAAACTATCTCATTCAGTAAGGCAGACAGTGAAAGTGACAGTGCTTACTGCTGTGTATTCCTTGGCTGAATTTAACAGGCAACTCTCTGATTAACAGCAGTTTGACAATGGGATTTCTGTAGTATGACAATATTTTCAGCAGAGCAACAGATTTATGTTCTAAAAGCCTGCTATTCAAAGCAAGCTATCATATATGAAAAAGAGAAAGCAATTTTATTGTGGGAGTGTTTTTTATTGTCTTGCTGGATGCTTAATCATAAAAAACACAGTCCAAGTGTAAATTCACCCTTTTTTTTTTTTTTTTTTGAGTTCACATTTAAATTGCCTGTCTTGCAATTTCATGTTTTAAAACACTATTGTGATCAATCAGATGTATGAACATACATTATTTAACATTACACAAACTACTTCATATTTTCAATCAGTACTTTTAGGACAAAAATGAAGTAATCCAGGAATAGACCAAAATGAAACAAAATGCTCAGTGAAAACTAGGAGTGTTTTACTTCTTGATTTACAGGTTTTAGTACAGGCCTGCAAATGCTAGACATCTGTACTGTATTATTTTCCCAAGAAGTAACTAAAATTGTTGATGAAGTTGAACTTCACATTCACTTTAAATTTCCCAAAGCAGTGAAACTCTGCCAGTTTCTGAATTTTAGCCAGATGTGATATGTGGCTTGCCCCCAGGATCTGATGGATTTCCCACTGGCTGGTTTAATACAGCCAAGAACCCATTTCTGTTATGTATTTGTAGAATCCAACATGTTCCAATCCAGAATTTCAACTGTACTGAGCAATTTATTGCTTGCCATATCTTTATCCTTCTCCTCCTTCAGACAGAAGAATGACTGGGACAATAAGAATGCCATCTCTCCTTACTTAAGGTAAAAAAGGAAGGTGAAAAAGTGGGAGTAGGTTAGGTCAAAGCACACCTGGTATACTATCTCATTCATGGCTAAAATATTCTCAAGCATCTTATTATTGTGTCACTTTTCAACAGCAAAACACCTCAGCCTTTCTACTTAAAAGTACCTTGCAGTGCTGAAAGACAGACAAACCAAAACACTCTGTGCTTTCTGAGGGCTTAAAGACATGAAGGATCTGTGTGCCACAGCTTGTGGAGGAAAAAATGTGTTGTCTCCTTTTAAAATGTTGTGTGTGGTAAAGCTACTGGCCTGATACTGCAGTTATTCAAAACTTTTCTGAAGTCTTATTGGTCATGGTAAGAGCTGGCCTGAAACATTCATATTTTATTTGTGTACCGTAATATCTAAGGACAGTAATCAATGAAAAGGATTTGTTGTGCTAGAAATCATTCTAGCATGGAACCAATGTGTAAAATGCTATTTTCTAAATGCGATTCCTTTTGCGTCAAATCGTGATACACTGGCAAGTGATAACAAGTCAAAGCAAACATACCACAGCCTTCATTACCACATAACATTTCATTTTCAGAATGATCTTCAGCCCTAAAATGGAATAAATAGAAACAGAATGCATGGGTAAATGAATCCTTTAAATCCACGGAAGTCCTACATGCATTTTAAAAAGAAGACCCAAACCATACATACCAGTTTGAACATGTTACTATTAGCATTCTTTCCAGAGTCTTCCTATTGCAGCAGCATTAAAATGCTTTCTTGCATGTCATGAGGTTATAGCCCAAAGATAATATTCTATTGGTAGCCATAAGGCAGAGGTTCTGTGATTAGGTGTTATTCTACTGAGGCCTTTTGTCAGAGGAGGGAGAAATTGGCTAGAGTGATCCTGTGATAGATAATGTCATTCCAAACTGAGACATGGCTTCTTGGGAAAGTAGGCAATTTTTGTAAGAGCTGTTTAGAGGAGCAAAAAGGGGCTGAAAAGAAAAGCGAAAGTAGCAGTGTCCTCATGACCACTGCCTGCTTAGTACAGAGAGGCTTGGTCAGCCATTGTCATGTGAACTTCATGGTCCTTCACTGCATCATTCTTCCAACTAGTGACAAAAACTTTTCCCAGAAAAGGAAAGACATAGAGTTCAGGCAATATGCTGATGACAAAATAGAGCAAGTGAAGAGGCAGATTCAGTTATAGCTCATCAAGAACGTTGTCTGTTTTCTCCTCTTCTTCTTAATATCATTTTGAAAATAGACCACAGACATGGTAGTTTGCATGGTTTAGCTCTGCATGAGAGATTGTAGGCTCTTTGACTCTGTTACATAAAACAAACCATATGTCAGAGAAGGTAGTAAGAAAGGGAGGGTAGGCACCATAGAAAGCAGGCCAGACTGGCTCAGCAGTGTGCATTCCCTAAAAGACTTGCAGCAGAAATGACAGAAAAGCATACATTAATCTGTGAACCTCTCTCATTATGAGGTCTAAAAAGCAACTTATTCTGTCTTAAAATAACATAATTCAAGGTTTAAAATAAATAGATTTGGTAGATTATCAACCACAAATATTTATATATAGAAAATTCTGGTCTGCCAAAATATCATAGAAATTGTATATGATGAAAAACATTTTATAGGTAGACAAAATTAGTTTTGTGGTGCAGTGTTGCCATAATTACCCTTTATGGCAGTGAAAGTGCTTTTTAGGTAATTGACAGTAAGGACTAAATACCTGATAATCTTAAGCTAAAAACAAGTTGTTCAAAGAGAAGTGCCTCAGTGGATACTGCCTATGCCAGTAACATTTGCTAAAATATTAAAGTAATCTCTGCCAGACAGAAATATCATCTAATGGAAAGCCTGCTTGGCCATAATACAAGAGCTGCAATTCATATCTTGAATAAGAATCAGAAATGAATTTTCATTCTGAAGCATTTTGCAAATTAGGCTCTAGCTATTCAGCTAGAAAATACCAAATGTTCTCTTCTTTGACATAAATAGCTTTGTATTATTTAAATTTACTTATATTGACTGTTGCCTTAATAACCAGTAACTTTAAAAATAACTAAATTATTAAAACTAAGGGAAAAATTCTTTTTATGTAGTGATGGGTAAATAAGAAGCAGGACACTGAATAAAAGAACCACACTGGCCTTTGCAAGTGGAAGATATCTAAGTCGCAGAAACACAGAACAGCACAGGTTGGAAGGGATCTCAGAAGATCTCATCTAACCTTTCACAGGAGATAGAGTCTAGATGAGATCATCTTGAAAACCTCTTGTGTTGGGAACTCTATCATGTCCCTAGGGATGATGGTGCAGGGGATAATAGTTATCACTAAAAAACTTTTTTGTTATATTGAGATGAAACCTCTCCCGGTGCAACTTGTACCCATTGTGCATTGTCTTCACCTCTGTCCTCTTTGTAGCTGTCCTTTACATCCTAGGATACTGTGATGAGGTGTCCCCAAACGTTCCCCTCTCCAGGGTGATGTGATGTAGCTCCTCAGAAGGCAGGTTCTCCGGCCCTTTGGTCATCTTCATGGACTCCTTTAGATCCTTTCCTGTCTGGCCATGTCTGTCTCAAATTGTGGGGACCAGAACGGGATACAGAACTCACAGTGTGGCATGACAAGTAGAGTGAGAACATAAAGTGTGCAATTTTAGAAGTTTGCATCATCATTCCAGAGGATGGAACTGGGACACAAAACACATAGAGTTCAGTATAGAGGTGGACAAATCCACAGCTCCTAGCTTCCCTCCTTTCTTCTCAAAGTCAGAGGGTCCATGAACAGACTTAATTGAATGGTAATTAAAATACATATATTTCATATGTAGGACAACTCCTGCTCAGTGTATTTTGAATGAACCTGTTCCCCAAAATGCATCTTCACAGTGCAGGGAAGCATAGACATCGTACTGGTGCCTTCATGACAGCCACAAATAGATTACCTGTGTTGCCTAACACACAATTTACACTTGCTTGATCTATCTATAAATTTTAAAACTTTAAAAAATCTTTTGTACTTTACCAGTAAGAGTAAAATTAATTATCCATTTCATCTTTTCCTGAAGTGTAAATTTCTGATTTAGACTTTGGCATATTAGGGCTTTTTTATATTATTATCTCTTGCTTTTACTAGCTTTAAAATGCTGCCATTCACCAAACTTGGAAATTATCACAACAATCTAAACTTTCACATAGTAAAAATATTTATGCCCTGAGGCACAAAATATTTTGTCATTTATTCAAAATCTCATTTAAATGATAAATATGATCAGCATTTAATCATTTCTTTAGAAAATAACATTAAGACGTGCCAAATTTTCAATGAACTTATTCATACTGATTCTAATAAGCTGAACAACTTGTTTTGGCTGCAGCTATCTTTTTTCCATATGGAAGTGCTTCTACTAGCTTTCTTCCAGAATATGTGGTTGAGAGGAGGATGTGGAGAAATGTCCTATGTTGTTTTTTGTGGCACAAATTCATTTTGAGGACTGAAACATGCAATGTAAATTGCTCTCAGTAAGCCTGCACCCCGAGGGCATGTTTTAGCACTATCGCAACTGTACCTTAACAATCTGTGTCGAAATTCATGGAGTATTATAGCAGGTTTAAGGATGCAGACAGTTTACACTAAGCATGTGTCTGCAGAGACAGCATGCACCTCCTCTTAGGTGCTCTGCAGCACTGCCTGCTCCTCAGTGGTGTGCACAGAGGCAATTTTAGCAGGTTTAGGATGGAAGACAAAGGGGATCCTACAGCAAAGAGACCACACAGAGTGGTGCAATGAAACAAAAAATTACTGTCAAAGAAAGGAAAACTTGTTTGCTAATTACCAAAATGAAGGGGGGAAAATAGCTTTTACATCAAGTAAAAAATAAAATTGTTACCAAGAAAGATCCATAGTTAAGGTGCAACATCACAAGCAGAATTTAAGTCCTTCAAAGGCTCAGCTCTAGAAAAAAAATATTCCTTACTTCCCCAAAGCTTTAAATAAAAGTTTCTGCAATCCATTTTGTACTAAACCAATGATATTATTGTGCACTCAGCTGTCAGCCTGAATGAAGACTATGCTACTGTCTCTCTTCTCGCCTCCCATCCAGGATATTCGTCCTTCCTTCACAGACTCAATGCACAATGAAAAAATTAGAAATTGGGAACTTCTACTAAGAAAAATTTATTGTTGAACAAAGATTTTTCTGTCCTATATGATGATGTTTGCACAGACATCAGAAGAAATTGAGATTTGAGTTGATAACACAAAAGGTAAATAATTTTCTTCCATAGCCATCCTGGAATATGGCTTTACCATCTCACCTCCTTGTTCTTCTTTAGATTTTGAATTATCAACCGTCACACTATAGGGAGCAGAATAAGCATCAGTAAATGAAGATCATCTGGAAAAGGCCAATGCTAGATGTAATAAATCTATGTGGAACAGAGATCTGTAAAGAATAGAACATCTTCCAGATGACCATGCTATACCTGGTATGCACATATTTCTGACACATACATGGCAAAAATAGTTATGGAACTAGATAAGAGAAGAAAGCAAAGAAGAAGTGAAAATAATTTCCTAAATGTCCCAAGGTATCTCAGCAGATATTGTCATTGTGTTAATAGTTATCTCAACATATGGAATCATTCAAATTATACTGTATAATTGTTTTAACACAATGAATACAAAAAATGAAGTAATTTTCAAGAACTGGAACAGACTTATTAAGACTGTATTGAGCCACAAAATGGAATATGAAAGAAATAGGAAAAATTAATAGCAGACACAGAACCCAGAACTAATAAACTTTTACAGACAAGAAGAAAAAGGAAAGAAAAAAAAAGGACAAGCCACCCTTGCTAAAAATTAATTCTTTTAAGTATTTTTTCATGTGCATCACATCAAATTATACTTAACAGAGAATAGCATTCATATGTGTATATGGAATAGAAATAGCTCTGTAACTAATGGTGATAGAAGTGCAAAACCTTCAAATACTAAGAACAATTTCTTAAGCATTTGAATGTTAGCAAAAGCTGAGCAATTTTGAGTTACTTTCAGATCTGTAACACTGATCAGGAAGCCTCTGAAGAACTGCCTTTCTTGTGAGAACGTCATACTCTTTTTTTTTTGGTCAGCATAAAACATTGGGATGGTTTTTCAAATGTCTTAAATGCTGTCCTGAACTCATGAACCTGGAAAGGTCAATGGAAAAAGCTCTCCTACTGACTTGAGTGAGATCTTGTAGCAAACATTTTAGGAAAGTTCTACACATTGTGAGAATGTTTTTAATGTATTTTGGCACTCTTTATAGCATTGGCTATAAAGAGTTCAGGTTTGAGTTATTTTCCAAAGATACAAGAGGCACAGAACTTTTTACTTGATGTAGGTCCTAGTCTACTGAAAGCTGGCTAGCGTTTTAGCAATTTTCAGGCAGGGTAAGGATGACCCTGGAAACTACAGGCCTATCAGTTTCACTTTAACAACTGGTAAAATTATGGGAGATAATATGGTGAAAAATACCCGAAGAACAAGGTGGCTTCCTGTCACCACCAGCACAGCTTCATGAGGGGAAATTCTTGCTTGCCAAATCTGATTTTCTCTTACAGTAACCCATGTAGCTGATCTAGGACAGCCAGTAGATGTAATCTTTCTGGATTTCAGTAAAGCTGTTGATACTGTCTCTCACAGTACCCTTCTGGAAAAAGTGTCCAGCACACAGCTGGATAAACACGTCATGGGATGGAGGAGCAACAGGTCCATGGGTCAGGCAAAAAGGGTTGTAGTGAATGGGATGACATCAGACTGGTGACCTGTCACTAGTGGGGCTCTGCAGGGCTCTGTCCTAGCTCCTGTGCTCTGCAACATCTTCATTAACAACTTGGACACAGGACTGGAAAGGATGCTAAATTTTCAGGTACTAAATCTGGAGAAGCTGTTGGCTAACTCAATGGCAGAGACCCCTGCAGCAAACCCTAAACAAATTAGAGCACTGGGCAATCACCAACCATATGAAATTTAACAATCAAGTGCCAGATTCTGCTCCTGGAATGGGACAAACTTGGGTGTACATACAGACTGGAGAATGAAACTCTGGAAAGCAGTGCCATGGCAAGGGACCTGGGGGTCCTGGTCAATGGCAAGTTTGATATGAGTCAGCAGTTCCCTGGCAGCCAGGAGGGCCAACTCCTTCCTGGGGCTCATCAGGCACAGCATCACCAGCTGGGCAAGGGAGGGGATTGTCCCACTCTGCTCTGCTCACCTGTGTTCTTTCCCGTTTCTCTTTAAGGTCAGGAAAATAGCACAGAAACATCTGTTGTTCTAGAGTGTTCGTGCAAAAAAGGTACACTCCTAGAACCCACAAGTAAATGCATTATTTAGGAAAAAGCATTTCAAATATCATGATCAAATATACTAAGTTCCTGAAGCCATTTCTCTATCAGCATTTCTCTGTTTCCTTTTCAAACCTTTCAATCAGTAAAACATGGGATGAATTTCATGTAGGGAACTTGGCAAATACATAAATATTATATGTCATTTTATGGTATAGGTCTTACTTTCTTCAAATAGGATATCAGACACAGCTTAGACTGTATGAGCTGAGCTGTCTTCGGCTATGATACAGAAGCAGATTCAGGCAGAATATGCACAGCTGAACCAGTATGTATTTCCAATCCAGCAGAGCTGTGGCTGAATGCCAAAGAGGCAAATAACTTCCAAGCTTTTTGCAAGTATAGTGAGGTGAATGATAATGATTTACAACAGTGTTTTTCCCATTATAGTCCAGGAGACAGCCCAGTCTCTACAAGCAGCAGGAATCAGCAAGGCCCAAGAAATACCTCAGGTGGTGGTGCCTCCTGTTGGCTATTTTGGAATGGGTTGTGCTGGAGACAGATACAACAGAGATGACCTGTTTTGTGTCAGCCCCAGCAGGCAGCTAAGGACCACAAAGTTGCTTGTTCACTCTTCCCAAGAGTGGTGGGGAGAGATCTGGAAGGGCAAAATTGGAAAAACTCATGGGTTGAGATAAGGACAGTTTGATAGAAACAGCAAAAGCCTTGAATGAAAGCAAAGCAAAACAATTAATTCATTCATTGCTTCCCATGTCAAGCCACTCCTAGGAAAGCAAAGCTCCAGGAAATGTAACCACCACTTGGAAAAACAACCACCACCACTTCAAACATTCTTCCTTCTTTCTGCCAAATTCTATTGTGCATCATGTCATAAAGTGCGGAACATGCTTTTGGTCACGTGGGGTCATGGTCCTGGCTTGTCCCCTCCCAAATTCTTGTGCAGCCCCTGTCTACTCACTGGCAGGGAGATATGAGAAACACAAAAGACCTGGGTTCTGTGCAAGTGCTGCTCAATGATAGCTAAAACATACCCATCCTATCAACACTTTTGGTCCCAAATCCAAAGCACAGCAATATATGATCGATTACAAGTAAAATTGAAACAAATTTACTAAAACTTAGTAAATTAACTTAACATGGTTCATTAAACTTAACTCTATCTCAGCCCAAACCAGTACATATCCCCAGTTTTCAAAGGTAATGCACCCAGGGGAATTTTTTCTTGGGTCCAAAAAAGGCAAGAAGATCACTTGCAAATACCATTTAAAGTAAAGCAAATTTTTGAGAATTTTGTTTATTGCAAATTAATATATATATTTCTGGACTGGGTCTTGGGAAACAAAGAAAAAAAAAAAACCAACACACCGCCCAAACCTAAAACCAACTGCAAAAGGAAACAAACATTTGCACATTTATTGAAAACACCTTTACTCCCTCTTTCCCTGTCTCTACTACCATTCTCAGCTTATGTCCAAGTATCTATCCTACCCATTCATAGTCTCAGCCTCACTTTTTTGTCATAGGCACCTGTCTTCCACCCCTTGATCCCACCACAGGTTACACTCAGTCTCTTCAGCAAGACAGTGAGCAGTGTGTGCAATTGGGACACGGTTGTTTCATTCTGCTGCTGCTTCCATCCCACTTTTTTCTCATGCTTTAGTGTGGGTCCTGCACAGTCTGCATTCCCTTCAGGGAATTCTCTGTTCTGATGTGCTCACCCACAGGCTTCAGTCCCTTTTGGGATCTATCTGTGCCAAAAGCTTGGGTGATGGACCCAGCCTTGGCTTGCAATGGGCATGTTGTGGAGCTGTCTGGAGCCAGCTGTGTTCCAGCACGATCCCTCCTGCAGCAGCTAGCCCTGAAATCCTCACTCCCTCCCAAAACCTTGCCATCTACACCCACCACAGTCATGTGTCACAATGCTATGTGGTTTGTCCATTCCTGTTTGCTGGTTTCCCTTAGCTCAAATAGATAGAGGGAAGAGAAATGCTCTTCAACACCTCTGAACCCTATCAGGAGCTGGACAGTCTGGAACCACGAGTATTCAGTTTCATAATTTCCAAATGTAATAGACACGTATGGAAATTTCACCTAAAAATCATAGTGTTCCTGTAGGAAAAAATCCAATCCATCTGACATACCACTGTGTTTTCTCATATCTTTAACCTGTCATAACTGCAATAAAAACCAATTTTCTCTGAAGGTTTTGAGGCTTCCCTGCACCATTAGTCTAATGCTGTAAAACTCTGCTTAGTTTTACTATTGGCATTATCATAAACAATGTCACATCTCAGAGCATTCCAAATTCAAACCAGGGACTTTTAAGAGTGTTCTTATAACATGAAGTAAGGGAAAAAGTCTTCCAAACAACCCTAATTTTAACAAGTTGAATCACAATTATTGAAATCTCTGGATTTTGATGGAGATTCTGCCATCAATAAAAGCCTATTTCTGTAACATCTCTGGTGATGATTCTTGGTTATTTGAATATATGTCTAAATTGCTACTGAGTTGCAGTGCCCTGTATGTATTTTTGTATTAAAACTTATTTTTTAGAGGAATATTCTTCTATCATAATATAGGTAAATGCCAATCAAAATCTTTAAGGACAGTATTGCCATTCAAAGACACAATACAGTTTCTTGATTCAAAATATTGACAACATCCCACTCTGCATTTTCCTAGGAAATCAGAGGATATTTCATAATCTTCCAACCAAACTGTGATCTAACAATTTTTGTGTTATTGCCAGAACAATTTTCCTCAGAGAATAATATTTGTAGTCAGTAGACAGCCCTATCTGACAAGGTCATAAATTGAAAAGTTCTACTTTATACAAATAAGGAAGAACTCCATTTCATTGTTGACTCTGATATTTAAAATACAGAGAAGGATAAGTATTCAAAAATTCTGTTTCCATACTGATCACATTCTCAAACACGTGTAATTTATGTTGCAATTATATTTAATATGCAGACACAGTTTTCATTTAATATAAGCACCCAGTCTGGCAAGGCAGAAGAGAATTCACCATTTTTTAGTAACCAATGTTTATTGTTGAGAAAGTGATACAACTTACTGTTATATGACATTATACAAGTACACAAATGTATTGACTTGAAAATTACTAAAAATACAATTGATAAAATGAAAAAAACCACAATATTGTCTTCTAATATAGACTTCCCAGTCTCAGAGAGAAGGCACATTCAAGAGTAGGCTTATGGACATTTTACATCTAGAAATAACAAGGCAGAGTTCTGTTCTTTACAGGGCAAAACTAACTAATGAGTTTTCCCTGTTCAACTAGAGTTTCCTGATATTATCAGGCTTTATATTACAGTGATGTCAGAAGTCCCTGAGAAGTATCTCAGCTACTGAAATACTCCATATCTATCACTGGAGAATATATACTTCAGATCATTATCAAGTAAATAGTATTAATTTCTTTTTTCCTCCTTGTCAGTGCCATTTTCCTAGTCTATAAACTCCTTGGAGAGGAGTTATTTCTTACTGTATATTTTGCACAGTTCTTGACACAGTGGGACCCTGACCTTGCCTAGGTTTTGGCTTTCTTCAATATGATTAATTACAATTAACAGTTGGAATAATAATAGAAGCATTTTGATGCTCCATTTAAGACAGATAGGCATTTTCATTTGGATTTGTAATGTGGGGTTTGATCAGTTAAAAAGTAATCTACAAAAATCCATCTGGAGAGTAAAATAAATTGGTTCCACATTTCTCCTGTCACATAAAACTGCTGTCATATGAAAAACAGTCCACATTTGTGTTAATTTCTGATCTGGCATAAGGCACCATTGGTTAGTCTTGATGATGGCATCTGAGAATTTTACACTATGAGATCACTAATTTAAGATATTTGTGAGCTCTGAACCATGGAAAGGTACTCAGAAATTAATGTAATTTTATGCAGTTCATATCCTGGATCCCTTGGAAATAACCATTCAAAAATATATATTTTTATTCAATAATAAACAAAGCTGTTGTAAGGTGTATATTTTATCATCTGTTAAAATGGCAATAAAATCTGCATTAGTCTGAGGAAATATATGTACTACTGAGAACTTCCTATGAATCTTGGCATCTGCTCTGACTTCCTCCAAATATATTTTGTATGAAAAATCTAAAACATTTTTAGACAGAATAGGACAAAATATGCAAATATTACAGTCTGATCACCTATATATACATTGTATTTAATAGATATGGAATTTAATTTTGCCTCATGGGATTTTGTACCACTGACTTCAATGAGAACAACTTTGTATTATTATGAAGATATATCATTGTATAAGTTATCTTGATTAACTAATTAACTTAGTAATAACTTTGACAGCAACATTGAGGAGAAGCAAAAAAGTCAGAGACATATAACCTTGAGAAATAGTCATATAGAGAAATTCCTTCCATGTTACATTCTGTACTGTGTCAGTAAAGTGCAGTAATTTATAAAGAGGAGTATCTCAATCTTCAATGTAATTTCTTTTAAAATGATAAGTACAGGTAAACAAGGTAAACCAGTCTTTTATGTTACTTAGAAACATTTATTACAAATAATAAAGCTTCAAAAATAATCAAACACCCTCAAGAAGTTTACAGATTTATTTGGCAAAGTATACATGTTAGATTAAAGAATATTTCTCCTAAAAAATATTTCTCCTAAGAAACAAGTTCAAAATCTTGCTTACAGTAGCCTGTTAAAGGACATGATTCTTCACACGTTTTCTGTGAGTTACCTCTAATAAAATATTAACATTGCACCTCATTGCAGCATCTTGTCATCATCTATTACAATATTCCTCTCAACATTTTAAATCCACGTTTTTCAAGCAATCTTCTACAGAGGGTTTTGCTGTGATATCTCATCAAAACCAAAAAAGAAAGGGCTAAATACATGTTATGGTTTCTCTGCATGACTCCAGCTCAAATAAAATGTCACTGTAGATTGTACAAATCACTATGAACAAATGCAGCCTGCAAGCCTGGTGTAAAACATCCCCAGATAAGGCTCTAAGACTATCAAATGCAGCTTTGGGACACGCTTTTGTCCCCTTCATCTTTAAGCTCATAGCTCAATCCAATTATCCACAATATAGACTCTGCCAGTGATTTGTGTACACTTGTGTTGCAGAGCAGGATTTTTTTGTATGACTTAAGTGTAAAACTTCAGCTTACAAGCCAAAAACATCTTCAAAAGAAACGCATGAAATGAAACAGTAAAAGCATGAGACAGGACTATGATACAAATAAATTACAAGCCCCCCACTTTCTAATCATATAATAAATATCACCTTAATGCCTTCACTTAAATTCAATCTTCAAAACACAATTTCCTTATTTTGTTCATCAAAGCAAAAAAGAAAAAAAAATGATTGTATGTAAAATTTTTCTTCCAAATATAAGAAGACTGAGACACATTTGGGGTAGAGCTAAAGTTTGGAATTCCAAGAAAAAAACCACTAGGACTTAAAACAAGTCAGCATTTTTCCAGAAGTTAACTGTTTGTTTGTACATTATTTTTGACACTATTTCCACATGCAGCTAGAAACATAGAATAGAAACATAGAATCAGATCTTTGGTTCCATCCCACTAAATCTTTTTAGAATATTGGTCTTGTCCTCTGGATATAAATATTTCAGGTTTTCATTAAACATATTATAACAAGAAATTATTCTGGCAGCTGAGGACTTAGTGACCAAGAATCTTTCTCTAGCCTTATGTATATTCTAAATGTCCACACAAAGTGAGAAGGCCAAGTGAGTTTCTGTCTATTAGATTCTGTATGAGGATTCCTCAAAATACACCAGCCTTAAATAGCTCCAGAGCTCCACTAGAACAAGACTGTTTTGTTTAGCTGTTGGAATCCTTTTGGAATTAATTTCAAGTTCTGACTTGCCACCTGATTTTAGTTACATGCACCCTAAGCATTTTGAAGTCACATTTATTCTAATAATTTATTTGATGGGAAAAATATCCTAAGAAATATCAGAGGATTTTCTACTAGCAATTATTCTACTTTTCAGTGTAATGTGTCTGAGCAAAGGTTGGAACTTCATTTTGAGACAGAAATTATGTATAAGATTTTATTAATAACATTTAATCTTGCATAAGATTTGAATACATAGGCAGCAAAAGGGGATTTTTACTAAAAATTCAGATTTCAACTAAAGTACTAAGTTATTTGATAAGACAACACTTGAGGGGCTAAATGATTTTGTTAGGATCACTTATGCAAAAGAAATAAAATTGATGGACTTCCAACAGTAATATCTTAGCATTCTATTACTACTTCAGGAAAAAATGCAATTCTGTCTAGGAGAGGGGACCCAACAAAAATTAGAGTGACACGCTAACTTCTGGCTGATGTCAGAGTAAATCAAAGCTGTTAAAAACATTGTATATTAGAGTATACAAGTATACAGCATATCAAATGACCTTAACCTGGCACTGGACACCACAAGAAGAACACCTTATGGAAAAATGTTTAAATCACAATTCACAGTGAAAAAACCCAGCACACATCATGTGACACCTGAATGTCTCCTTTTTCACTGATCTGTTTATATGGGATAACAGGTCTGTTTCTATTCGAATCAGTTGGAGAATTTAACTTTTAACAATGCATGACAAAACCACAGTGATTTAGAGAAAAAATTAGAAGTAATACTTATTTAAGTAAAAGTAATTGTGTTTGGTGTGGCATCTATGAAAATGATAGGCTATAGTCATCCATTAAATAACATATCCCATTCCAGAATTAAAGAACTCATACTCCTAAATCCTAAAAACCTTACAAGCAAACATAATAAATGCACAGCCTTCAGACCCAAGATAAAATGTAGTACCTAAACACAACAGAAATATTCCTATCGTTCTCCCAGCTGAGTGCTTCCCATCGACTTGTTATACTTTTACCATCTCTGGGTTACCACTGTGAAATGATTTCATGACTTATCAAGTCATGGTCGTGCATGTTTGCCAGCTTCCAGATATGTAGAACAAATGGTAATTATAACATTGCAAATGATACATCTTCCCAGTGCTTCAGATCCAGTGAGTTAACCTTAAATGCAAGGCAGATTTAAAGATGAACAATTTACTTAGATAAAGGAAAACAGAAAATATAATTAATCATTTGCCTATCCTTCAACCCTAGTTTACAAAACCATGGTGCAACTTTATTGAGCTCAAAATTGAAGGGTGACAAGGTTAATGCATAGCTTTAGACCTCATGGTTTCATTAGCAAACACATTACAGACTGCAAAGCTGAACTGACAGTAATGCTAGGCCCAAACAAAGTAAATAATTATCGGCTTGGCAAATGAGGAAGCACTTGCAGAGTTTGTTTACATTTAGGTTTTGGAAAATTCATGTTGGCAACAAGTCAAATACAGTTTGACTAGTAACTGTGACAATTGCTCACAGATGCAGCTGGAAGAACAACAAAAGAATGGATTTATGGGTTTTTTCTCCCCTGCATTTTTCCCCCTTTGTTGTCTTTTTTCTTGTGCTGTTTCTTCTTTCTCTTTTTTCTCTCTCTTTTATTCCCCCCCCCCCCCCTTTTTTTTTTCCTTACCATTTTGGATCAATAACAAACTTGTAGCCACAAAGATAAGTGGGTTTTCATGGCAGATGGGCCTTGGAATATATAAAAATCTCAAGTTGCATTTTGTCTTTTGGCCACATATTGGAAAAGACACAGCTGTGCTCAAGCTGTACTTATAAAAGCCTTGCTCCCTGACAAAACGTATAAGCATCTTCAGTTCTTGCGGGTCTGCACTGGATTTTCAGGAGAAATTCATCACTTCAGTGCTGGTGCACTGCTAACGAACTTTATCTGACACCAGGGGTATGGAATTATGCCTCACCTCAATTCCTTTTATGCAATTCATTGCTTGGTTATAGAGAAGAACATGTTGCTGAAATTCAACTAATAAGGCAACCTATGAAAATTATAATAATTCAATATCCCGTGGCTAATGTAGAAAAATTGTGAAACTGCAGTTCCCTTTCCAATATTTTATACAGAATGCAACTATTATAAACAATTAGTATTTTCAACATCCTATTATGCCGTAGGCTCACAGGATAAAGGATCAGTAAGGACCAAGCATTAAAAAAGAAAGTTCACGTAGAATCAGACAATTTTGTAACATATAGTCAACAAATTATACACAGGAGAGGATTATTCATTTAAACTCAAGAAAATTTTGCAGCAGAAAACAGCAGTATTTGCTAAAGCTCACTTTCAGTCAGAGTGAGCTAAAAGAGTTTGATCAATTCTTTTCAGATCAGCTCATTTAAGTGTGTTTCATGTAGGAAAATTGAGATTCCTCGCCTAAACAACAGAAACCTATTTTATCTTCTCCAACTTAGTGAACTACCAAACTCAAGTCTCATTAATCCACCCTTCTGAAAGCTAGTAACATAACCAAAATATTTTGAAAATAATAATCCAAACTAGAAACTTTAGTGATCACTGGTGTATTTTGCAGTTGTTTGCAATGCATTGTTTATATTATGCAAATGTCACTACATTTTTATTAGTTTGAAGAGGATTAGAATAAAAAGAGTGATAAATTACATTTTTACATTTCACAGAGCAACTATAAAATGACATAATAGTTTTAAACATTCATTACATTTGTCTTATGAAAACAGAATGAGCAGGAACTGCCCTCCTTGAAGACTTATCAGGCCAGGATATACCAGACATAAATACTCCTCCAAGATCTTGGGTAGATGACAAGATTTTCTCAGCTTGTTGACTTTCACTGATTAAGGTCCAAAAAGGGCCATATGTGCTGTCTTTCCAAGCTATAGATGCATTGACATAGCAATATTGCTTAAGAGATTGTTCTGTGCTGAAGATGCAAAGCTATTTTTGCTTAACTGATCTTTATTCTCTGCAGGAGAGAGTGTGTATGAGCAGAGACAAAATATCTGTTGAAAGCCACAATATATAAGTATTCTCAATTGAAATAAATGAAGTTATTCAGTAAAATTGACCATTGTTAATTGATATCATTGTCACAGTTTTCTGGTAAAATTTTGGAAATGAGATAAAAAAGGTTAAGAGAGATTAAATTCTTAATAGATTCAGAAAAAAAAGATATTTGTAAATACAAATCTAACAGGGGAAAAATCCATAGCAAGGAAAAAAAGTGTGAAAATGGCATGGTTGAAAGTACTTCCACTGGGTGTATAAACAGAGAGCAATATTGATTAAGGTGTATTCTAGTCAATACCAGATACTTCAACACTAAATGCAGTGGCTTTGATGACCTGAAGAGAACATTGTTCTACTGAGTGCAAAGGTTAGGTACCTATGCTCTAACAACTGTGGAGATGTGATACTGTCTAATTATTACGCGGAATCTGATTCTTACACAAAATGCCAAAAGTTCTAAGCATCAAGGAGGTAGGCAACACTGGCAGGAATGTGTTGTTTGTTTGATTTTAACATAAATATTTGAATAAACTTTATAATGGAACTTCAACTACAGGGCATTTATCACTTTGATCTAAGGAAGCATCCTCTAAATTAATCTCACTAATATTAGTGAACAGCAGAGAATATTGGATAACTAAATGGAAGTCTGAATGTCTTTGCACCATCATTTTTTTTCACCCTAATTACACTCAATGTATTTTATAAAAAATACATTGTTTTCCTTACCTTTTGTCCAAAACCCATCATTATTGTTTGGATGTTAAAAGGTTTGCCTTACTATGAGCACATTATTGAGGAACAAAAGCTCCTCCAGTGTTCTGCTGATGCTCAACAAAAGATTTCTGCATAGAATAAGTGACTGACTCAGTGAATGACACTTGCATCAGGTTTACCTTTCCTCTTCCTTGGCATAAGGAATGAGTTTCAAATAGCACCTTCTGAATCTGAATATTTCTTCAAAAACCTGTCTGCCACGAGCTAAATTACCTTTGATAGTCTGCAACTGGCTCTCCAGGTTTGATGGCAATTCAAATCTCAGCAATTTAGCAGAAAGGTGATGCCAATTTTCACAACCAGTGTCAATGTTCAGGAATTTGCTGCTGCCCTACTCTCTACAGACCAAAACTTGTTTGATCTCAGTCTCTACCATCTGCTGCTGCTATCTCATAACCAAACCAGAGGAATCATTTCCCAAACTAAGTAATCATCATCTACAACAATATGGGTTTGGGTTGGTACACTCCAAGAACATTTAAATCTTCCCAAAGATCTAAGACATACTGTACTATTTATAAAACAGGTTTTGTAGCTTATTCTTCTATACTGGCTTTATTTTCAGGAAAATGAAAATTGAAATGTCTTGGTATAAACAAAAACCTCTAGAGCTTTATCTGCTCTCTGTATAATCTGAACAGAGTTTAAAATGTTTATCAACGTCACTACTGTATCACTTTATGCTGTGCAGAAGTTCTTGGTTGAATTCAGTGGTAACTACAGATGCTCAACGTCTTACTACCAGGCACATAAAAATACATCTTCTGAACAAGCTATGCATACAAATACATATGCCTGATAGAAGTAAAAGATTGCCTCAATAATGTGCAATGTGTTACACTAATCCCTTCATGTGATACATCTCAGCAAACATTAATAAACAACCTTGGGTATGCATCAAAACATAATTTTTCATTTTTAGAACAGTTGTTAGCTTTTTTCCCAAATTGAAAAATGTTCACAAAAAATGCTTTTGAGCAAATCTGAGCAGTTTATGTGTTCATCAGCAACTGATATTTGCAACCACATGGGAAACAGTTTTTCAGGACTGGTATCTGATTTCGTAGACTTACCTGGAGATGTCAGATAAATACACTGTATTAGAAGATCAAAATTCAAGTTGCAAGCTCAAACAGGCAAAAGATAATTAAGAATGACTAAAAGCAATTGCTCTGTCTTTGCTAATATAATGCATCAGTCCAATGTAACAAAATACTAACAAAAACATTGTCGTGACACTGATAGACAGATTTCACATTTACTCTAGGATTACACTAACTATTATCACCAAGGTCCAGGCTGAACATGCCCTGAATAATCTGGAATGCCTGGCTGTTAGAAGTTTTAACATACCAGAAGACTTTCCTAACTAGAATAAAGAAAATAATTTAGGATGGCAAGAGATTGTTAATTGTTTTAATACATCAGGATATTCCTAGAGCTATTCTACCCAACACTCTGGGGCTGACTATATACAAAGTATTGACACTTGGAGTAAAGCCCACTGATCTAAGGGAAGTGCAGTGGAAATAAATGCTTTGCTCAGGGGAAAAAAGAACGACATTTGATCTTACTTCTGTTTTGAGGGCCTCACAAGGAGCATTTCCAAAAGACAGCAAGTAGCAAAGGTACTTTTTGTGCCTCGATGAAATCCTAGTAGAATTCATCTGAGATCAGTTCATTTTAAGAGGAGTGGTAATGAAAATAATCTTCAAGCATACAAAATATCTATGTATGCAGTACTCTTGGAGACAGAATAAAAAGTGCTGTTGTCTATATGTGTCTTATAGATTGGTTGGTTGCTTTAAAGATTTTTTTATGGACTTAAGAAAATACATCTGAGCTTAATCAAATTTAGCACTGACTACTTTTTAAAAAACAGAACACATGAATAAAAATGAAGATTTGAGAATTCTATGCAGGTGTAGCTAACTACCAAACCCACAAAAAGCCTAGAAAGTCAAGCAAATAGGATTTAGATTGCTGAATTGTAAAGCACTGAAATTTAAGTCTGCAGCTTATGACACTGCTAGTCAAAGCAGGAAACAACCTGACAAAGAAAGCAAATTGTTCAATTTGTCTATTCTTTTAACTTAAAATGTAGTTTAATATGTCTCTATAATGGGATCACATCTTTGCACATTTACAGTACTCATCAGGATTTTGAAGTCCAATTTGAATTTTCCATTGTATATTTAAATAATATAATAAATCAAGCAGTGTGAACTTAAAATACTAATTTCTCTTTCAAATACATTTTCAAAGTCCAAAACATAAGAACAACAGGTTTTTTTTCTTCTTGCTAGGGAAATACATCAAATGGAATAAGTTCAAACAGCTATTTTATACCAAAATATAGATAAAAAATATCCTAACACACAAAAACTAAACCAATTCACTGCTATCAAAATAGACTTTTGCTGTGACTCTTGCATGTCTTCACTAAGTCAATAACCTTACTTTAATATTGTCACCACTCTCCTTCTTTGGCTTTTGTTTTCCTGTTGTTTCTGCATTTTCCTATGGAGGATTAGACCAAAATATCTTTGAGACAGGGACCTCACTCTGCTTCTGAATAGAATAACCTGCCTTGACCAAATGGGGGAAGTGTGAAATAATAAACAAGCCAGCCAACCAGCCCTCACTCTTCATCATCTCACAGTGGCTTACTATATTTGAATGCATTCTTCCATCTCATAAAATCTGGCCATAATACAGGACTTTGGGGAATCACAAAATAATGAAATTTCTGTCACTGTTGACTTTTCCTACATTATACAGGGGCTGAGTCTGATGTGGCTAATGGACACAGATGTAGGAACCCAGGACATCCCTCTAGATGTCCTGGGTGGTCCGAGACCCAAGGAGGGGGTCCTGAGACCCTGGTACAGTGACAGAAACACCAGTGCCTTTGATTTTACCCCTTGGGAGTGATTGCCAACGTTATATGAAGAATTACAAGTCACAGGTGTGTGATTGGGATGATAGTTAGCTTATTACTGAGTGATAATGTGGGATTTTGGGGGTTCACAAAGGAGGCTCAAGGAGACAAGATGGAGGGATTTGGGTGTGTCTCTGTCTTTCTTTTTCTTTCTCTGTCTTTCTTTTTCTTCTTCTTGTCCTCCATCTTCTGGTGAGGTAGGGGCATTTTTGGATTGGTTTAGTGTGAAAGTGCACAGTTCAATAAAGGTGGTGGGTATTGGTATAATATAACAAACAAGTTGCACGTAACAATTAGTATAAGAGATAACGGCCACCCCTGAGTGGTGCAGTTAGCCTTAGACAGCGGTGTAGGTAGCATCCACACTGGGTGAAAAGGAATGTATGTAGATAAGAGAAAATAAACAACCTTGAGAAAGAAACCGACGCATCCTGCTTCTCTCTTCTGGCAACGGGGGCTTGGGAAGAACTCTATCTGCAATCTCGGAAGGCTATCAAGCCCAGGATCCGAGACACAGATACCATGACTGCTGTTTCCTCAAATAAAAGCAGAAAAGGCAGGTCACAGCTGATATTTCTCACAGACCTCTGTAATCTTACCTTTTACCCTTCAGCAGACTAAAGGCCTACCTAGCCAGTAAATCAGACTTTTACCTTCTCTTGGTTCTCTTGTCAGAATGAAAAAAGCAAAGTAAGCAGAAATTCTGATTTCTAGAATATCTCAATTAACAGCTAAGAGGTAGCAAGGAATAATATTGGACATGGGTTTAGAGCACTGGTAGCATGGTCCCTTGCTGTTGTTCATTGAATTGGTACAAACCCATGGAGAAATCATAAGTTACAAATTGGTGGACAGATTTTATTAATTCAGCTTTTAACTTGGGGGATTTTATTACATATCCCTGGGCAGAGAGTTGGTAGAAGCTGTACCCCTGGAACTGTTCAAAGTCAGTTTAGACAAGATTCTGAGAAACTTGGCCTAATTGAAGATGTCCTTGCTTGCCTATGTTTAAAAGTCCCTTCCAAACCAAACTATTATATGATTCTATGATTCTACAAAAATGAAACTAAATGGATCTGTAGAAGAATACTCAGTCTTATAAAAAATATACATACTGGAAGGGCTGTGGGTGGAATAGTAATAGTCTGTGAATATTGTTTTTAGAAAAGATGTGATGCTCTTCTAAGCTTTAAAAGCCATAGGCTTTCCTTCATATAACTAAACACTGCTCAAGAACACGGGCAAATCTATAGCAGGGATAACACTATTTCAACTGGGAAAAAAATTAAAACATAATATCAAAATTTCTACTCAATTAGTCTTTCTCCCTCTCTCTCAAGCTATGCCTCAATAATTTTTCTTTATTCCTTCTGTAATAAGCTCCTCCTTTTTTCTTAAAGCAGTAATAAATCACAATATTTATTGATTTATTTTCCTCACATAGAGGATTTTCTGAGCATACTTTTAGGTGCCATTTTCTAAAAAAACCTATCTTCATAATTCTGTACTTTTCTAACCATGTCAGTGGAGTTACTTGTTTCTTGTCTTGGGTTCCACCAGACAAGAGGGAAAACTTTATTTCAGCTATATTGTTTCCTTTTCTCTTTGTAGTCCCTCTGCACTGCTTAAAGACACAACAGAACCCTACCTTACCTCTTTACCCTCACTGTCTGCATCCTGAAAGGCCAAAACACAGATATATAGATGACACACACTTTGAATTCCCAATGAGCAAATTTATCTAATAGAAATGCCTGCACATACAACATCAAAGAAAGAAGTGCAAAAATAAACAATAAGTTTCACTTTATATAATCTTCATAATATTAAATATATTTTTCTATATTTAAAAATTTATTTTAAAAATACATAAATTAAATATAATTTATGTAATTATGCATCTAGGAATCAAAATACAAATCTAGAAAAGCTAGCAAAACATGAATAAAAACATGTCGTCAAAATCTTTCCATTCCACTTCTCCCACCTACCACCTGAGTTTTCTAAACATAGGCAAAGCTAATTTATGACCAAAAGCTTTTCCATAGTATTTAATGCTATTTGAATTGGACACCAGATCTTAATTTGCACTTCAGTGTTTCTGTCCCATATTTTAGTTTTAATATGACAACATATCCAATTTTCTATAGTGTTGATAGCTTCAACTTGTTTACACAAATTACAGTATTTTGCATATTTCACCTATATGACTAAGTAAGTCTGATTTTCACAATCTTTTAATTTATATTATAAATTGATGGAAGCACATAATTTAAATGCTTATATGTAGTTCTACATTACATATGGATTCTGTGTACCTCTGGATTCCATCCACAGACATGCTGAGACTAGCCATTTATTATAAAAAATTTCACATAGCATAATATTAGAAGCCCTAAATCACACATCAAAAACAAGACTGTACTTACTTGCTATCTATTTCTTTATATAACAACAAGAGTTTTAATATCTTCTTACAGGCGTTCACCTAGATGATCACATTTTGCCAAAATCAGTAGATTTTTCTCAGTTCCATAAATAAAGTAAGGAATTGCAAATAATCTTAGTGCAAATTTTAAGCACACTGCTATCAACTATTTTGAAGATGAGAAGCCGGGATTTCAGCCTTAATTAATCTTTCTTATCCATTGTGACAGGTCACTCTTACGGAAAAATCTACTTTTCCCAATAAAGGTACCCAAAGCCACGTCACATGATACACCCCAAGTCACGTTTGGATTTAAGATTAGGCATAACTAGCAAAATAATATTGTGTAACAATACCACACCTGAGTTATGTTGATGGTCAGCTACAGTATGTTCCTAAGGAAGAAAATCGGTTGTAGACTCTTCTTCCTAATTTGTGGAACTATGAACCTTCAGTCAGACAGGATCGAAGCACAACTTTGCTCTGCAGGTACAAAGTAGACTTTTACAGAACATTGGTATTATTCAAGTCTTTCTTAAAATACAATATGAACAATTTAGCAAGCTTCTAGTCTGTTTACTGGACTCCACATGCAGAGGTTTTATTTAACATTTATCTTTAAGCTGACCTGCCTTATAATGACACATCATATTGCAGGAAATGAAAAAATTGTATTCCCCTGCTTTTTCCTGTAAAAATAGAAATTTATGTTCAAAGATTCTACTTTTCTCTGCTTGCTAGATGTAAATATGTTAGAGATACATTAAAATGCCATTCAATATGGACTACTATTTTAAAAACAAACTTGTCATTCTTCTCCTGCTGAATTGCTCATAAATTCAAGTATGAATAAAGATATCAGATTACATTAAATGCATTTTGGTATCTGTAACTTTCTGCAATGAATTAGAACTGGCTGATCATGTCTCAAGTGCATTTCATTTTCTGTTGATTCATGTACTGCAATATAACCTTCAAAATTCCCTTATGCCAACAAACTCATTCAGATATGCTGAGTGCAGGAGCAGGTTAAAGTGGCTATAAGATTGAAAACTGCATCAAGACGTCAGAGAATACAGTAGAGGTATAATGAAAGTGTAAACAAAACCTGCAAATATAAAAATTACCTTCCATATAATCCACTACTGAATTCAGGGGAGAGTTTTGGTGTAAGGAGACATATTAAACCAGAACAAATTGGTACCATCACTATATTGAGCCTGTTTCATTCTGCTCCATTTAAGAATTTTTGCTTTAGGACTCAGCACTGAAAAATATTTACTCTCCTGTTCTCTGAAAATAAACTTTATCCCAAAGTATAATTTAAAGCTAAGGTGTATTAAAGGTACAACTAAGAGAGCATTGCATCTTTGTCACCTGATTGTTTTTGAAATTACTTTGAAAAATAACCTTTCTTACTTTCCTTGTATATGAGCTTTTTGCTGCTGAGTTGTGAAATCCAATCCATCCTTTAAAGGCTTTTTAAGTAAAAGTGTATTATTACTGACTTAGTAGCTTCTCTTTTTTCAGTGGTGGCTTTGGTTATGGATGAATGCTTTCAACAGAAGTTAAAAGAGAAAATGAGTCATTAATGATACCAAATCAGAGCCTTGTGTGCTTAGTGAAGCCTGACATAATCTTCAGGTTTCAGTTAGCACAGAGAGCTTACACAGTATCTTAGTTTTCCACAATGAAAACATCCACAAAAATGTTTTCTTGCATAACTTTTATGTCCAAGATTCTATCAGCAGAAGTTACCTATGACATTAAACATTTAAATGACTTGAATAGGTGGGGGGCAGGTGGAGAAATGACGGGAAAAAAAAAAGACACATCTGGCAGCAAGGAAAATAGAACAGTTTTTGTAATTCAGTATTTCTGTTTATAGACCTTTTGTTGTCATTTTGTTCTCATTTCCCATGGACTTCTCCTCCCCGAAGATTGCACTCATCTAACACACCCCAGACAGCAGCACTTACAAACCTAGTAAAGGATAGGTTTAAAGTATTTGTTCTTAATCTGTACATTCATTGTAAACTGTGATAAAATGCCTTTGCCTTGTAGCTGTGTGGATCCTTTGATTTTGAACTAGATTGGTTTTGCATGCATGGAGATTATTTGTAAGTGGGAGATTGGGTATTCAGCTCCTGGGTCAGGGCAACTCTAATTCCCATGCATTTGACCAGCTTCATGCCACTGTATCTCTGAATCGGTGTAGTAATGTGTTGAATCAAATCCACCATGAAAGGCAGAAGATCAAAGGAGGAAATACTTGTACCACTCACCCAAGTGCCTGTCCTTTACCTCTTGCACCAAGTAGATTTGTGCTGATAAATAACTGGAGTGCAGTTTCAGTCCTAGTAACATGCTATGAAAACATCTTGCATTCAGTGGCTAATCCAGACTTCTCCATTCTCTGCCAGACCACAAACCTTTCATCATAAACTTCTCCATTCATCTTACACTGGCATGAAGAGGCAACCCATATTGGATACATCTACAGATGTTTTATTAGTAGCACATGGTTTGGATGCTGGAATTATATGAGAACATACTGTGATCCAGCTGCAGGTGTTTAGTAAATAGGAAAAAAGCAGAAATATCATGGAGGCACTCTAGGAATGAAGCAATTCAATATTAATTTAATTTACTTAGTGTTTATGTTAGCTAACTTAAATTTAAATCTGCTGCACTTCTGAGTTTATTCCTATTCCCAAGACACACATTTCCCTAGACATGGTCACCTCAGCCCCCCAAGGACCCCTTCTGAACCATCATTGTTGGTAAGGAAATGCCAGCTCCACACTGGGCGTGGATGCTGACATGAGGGGTCCTGGGAGCCCCAGGGGAGGCCAGACAGCAATGGCTGTGCACATCCTCAGAGACATGGCAGATGTTGTGCAAAAGTTTAGATGGTTCTATATTTAGATTTATGTAAGTAATATCCGTTTCCTGGGGTTTTTTTTCTTATAAATGTTCTCTACATGCTACACAGAAAGATAAAATTGGGTGAGGTGATGTGGGAGGAGAGGGGGGTGAAAAGAAGTGTTTTAATGCCATTAACAGCTTATTGAGTTATGGTTGTTTCTGTTTCAAAAACCCAAGTAATAGAAAGGGTTCTTCAAGTGAATTGTCAGGTGATTAGAACAGAGAAGTATTCATTTCCTCTTATCACTCATAGTCGTAATAGTTTTATCCTTTCTCCATGTAACTTTTGTCTTCTAAAACACAGCTGTTATTCTGAAGGAAGAATAAAACAGAACCCTTGTAAATTTAATAACAAAAGGCCATGAATAAATATCACATCTCTTCTGGAATGGATACTTTAATTTAAGAAAGACAACTATAAGCTCTTTAAAAGCTGGTGTCTTAGGTAACCACATAGGATATAGGGAAGCATCAAACACCATGTACAGACACAGAGCCATGTTCAGATACAGCACAAGAAAACCCAGATAAGAAATCAAAGCATGAAATCACTATTTCCTTTTATTTAATACTCTTGAACTAGAAAATCAGGTTATTTGCAACAACTAAAGGTTTTTTGCCCTAAATAGTTAGCAAAAGGAAAATATTTGTTTAATATGCTCATAGTAGGGGATTTATTTAACAACATAGTTAAACACACAGTTAATTTTTGTCACACTGCAACTTCAAGGAACATATATAAAAAAAACCAGGCAATTTAAAATTAGACTTACTCTTATTAGAAGGTGCATCCTGTAAGCTGTCAAGACTTGTAAAAATGTGACAAAACATACATATCAGGGAGATATGTCAGAAGTTTAACAAAAACAATTTTCCTAGTGTTAAGAAGTTTTTAAACTGCTATTATTAATAATAACTTCTGATTATTTTATGAACGCATAATAAACATCTGTACTATGGTTCCTGAGAACCATTCCATTGTGGTGGAACTGCACACAGTATTCAAAACATGGATATACCTATTACTCTGTGGTAATGATATTTGGGGTTTATTTCCACTAAGATAATTTACAACAATCTGTTTACCTTTTTTACACCATTAATTGAGCTGATGTGATCTCAGAAACAACTCCAGAATACCTACAGTTAGTACTTTATATTCTATCACTTTTATCCATAAGTAGATTATATATTTTTATGTGAACTGTTTTTCATGCAATTATTTTGAAATTCTTCTGCAGTTCTTTGAAGATTTATCAAGAACTGCCTGGTTTGCTTAATTAGATATCCATTTCTCTCTTTTAGCATACTTTTTCACAGTTATATACAAAAAAGTTAAACACAGTAAAGCTTGGGAAACCTCTTTTCATTTTGAACTGCTAATGAATTCCTAGTCTCTGCTTCCTAAATTTAGTATGTTGTCAACGTGGAAGATGACCTTCCTTCTTGTGACAACTTATTTTCTGCACAAAATTATAGTGAGAGAATTTATCTAAAGGTGTTTTTTAAAAAACAAAACAAAACTTTACCAGTCTTATTATTCTTAACTGCTTTCTTGTTGTTTCTTCAAACATTTAATGATAGCCTAAGGTGTGACACCTCTTCACAAAAACAATATTGGCCTTTTATTGGCACATATTAATTAATGCATTTTAAATCTTTTCTAATTATCCCCTCCATATTTTACTTATGAACAAATGTTTGTTAGTCAATATTTCACCACATTGTTTTGTAATGCTGTTTAGTATGATTTACTATCTTCTATTCCTCTCATAAGGCACATTGTTTCTGTGAGACCAGAAACAAGATCACAATTCATCACATTGCAGCTTTGACCTAACAACACCTAATGGCTTTGGGATTCAAAAGAAATATTCAGCTCACATTGTTCTCTAGGCAGAAAAATATTTATCTATTCAGCAGGTAGTTACACATTGCTCTTTTCAGGACATTACCTATATGTATTTTCAGAAATACACAACATTATCTTCCAAAACTATTTTGTAAATCTCATACACTTGCAGTTCAAGACTGAACAAAGAATGTTTAATATCAATGTAAAGACACTCTCTATCTATTTCAGGTGGGCTTCTCTTGACTATATTTTCAGGTGACAGATTAAAAACTATTTCCAAAGTATCAGTATTTTTGGTTGATGAGCATCATGTAACCTTTTATTCATAAAAAAAAGTGGGCCGACTTTCAGAGTGATATTTCTTACATTAATTGAGAGCTATAATGCATTACACAAGAGTGCTCATACAGACTAATTTCATGTGTCTAACGTGTAGTAAATATGCACAGTGTATTGGTGCCCACTAGTAGCCTCATGTTAGACAAAAATCTCAGGTAAAATACAGAAGCCAAGATTTTCTAGTTTCTAAAAACCAAATATATGTCAAGCCAACCCTTTCTACTATGACCAGTAAAACTCTTGACTTTGTTCTTCTATATGATTCTCACTTCATTTTATAGTCCTAATTTCATTATTTCTAATAAATCAAAGAGACTGACTCATCATGGAAAATTGTGTAAAAGCAGGACAAAAATAGAGATAAATCCAGGAGATGTGGATGGAGGAAAGAAAATTGATTTATTTGTACAGTTTTCTGTGGAGTAAGCCTGGAAATGAGAATGTGTTGTGAGATGTGGAGGGCATTAAATCATGTCTAAACCTAAGTTAAAACAACCAATACACTGAGCTGTTTTAAGTTAATCACAAAACTTACAGATGAAATTACAGTGCTAAAAATACAGACAAAATTAATGTGTGAAGACCAAATATATGGTAACTGCACTAGAGCAGGAATGGTACTACTTCAAACTCCTTTGTCTTTAATTATTTCTCAAGTTTTAAAGTTGAGTTGTATAGCTTGAAAAAATGCTGATATCCTGCAACTGTCTACTTCAATCTCTAGGTTGCATCCAAGGAAAATATGTATCGTGCCAGGGGTCATTCAACAAAATTTGATAAAGACAATATTTGGGAGTAAAAATGCTCTAAAATCTTCCTGTCCAGGATAGGTAGGTAGGTAGGCAGATAGACAGACAGACAGACAGACAGACAGATAGATAGATAATTGGAACAGATTCCAATGCTTTGCTTACCTTTTGATATCCCTTTTGTATAGAAATTGGAAAAATATTTCTCCTTTTTCTTTCCTTTCTTTTTCTGGTCAATAGAAACTTGTTTGGAAAGGCACAAAACAGTGACTTTCATCAGTCATGTAGAGTATAATTTTCAGTATTTAGTGTCATCAAATTACTTTTTCTTTTATGCACATCACCCTAACCTATCTGGTTTTCCCTTGGGCACATAATCACATCCTATATAAGTTTACAAGCTGTGCGGAGAAAATTTCACTGTGCTTAACAGTATTGTACTCAAAGCTTTCACTACAATAAGACATTCTAGGTTAATGTCAGTAAAATTTTGTTTAAGTTGCATGTAGAGTCAGTTGGTTATGTACTATTAAATTCATAATGTTTACATGTAAATGGCATTTTCTTCATATATAACCATTTCATTTCTCCATACAAATGCTTTTTTTCTTGACAAGAAAGATGTTTTCTGTGTAAACAGAAAGGATTTCTCTTGTGTTAAATATTGTGACCAGAATACTTACACACTGGGAAAACAAAATCTCTAATGTTTCTTGGCACACAGTTTAAAAATCAGGAATAAGATCATAATATGACCATCAATGAAATTATACAGGCTAAATAAAGTTGTTGAGAAATAAAGTAAAAGATAATCCTTAACAGGGAGAAATCCATGTCATGTGAAAGAATATTTTATTTTCTTGCAGTGTGTTTTGCAGTTTGACTGCATATACATTACTTAGGACAAGAACGTCAGTATGACTGTGATTTTTGTGTGTGTGTGTGTGTGTGTGTGTGTGTGAAAATAGGCATGAAGAATATTTAATTTTAAAATAAAAAATTCTTCAGAAATTATGTAAATTAATACTGGTCTTTTATCCACCAATACTAGGCTTTCTCTTTCTATTGCATTTTTTACATTTACATTTTTCACATTTCAAAATATTTCACTTGTACTCTCAGACACAAACACTAAAACTAAGTATATTTGCATATTTCATGTAATATTGAAGAAAACAGTAACAACAAGAGCAATATTATAATATGAGGGGGAAAAATGTTTTTCAGTTTGGAATATCTTTTAGCTGGCAACGAGTGCAGCTGTTGCACCTAAAACAGTTACCTCTGTTGAAGGTGTCTGTGTATCCTCTGTTGTGTTCATTGGTCAAACACGCAGCCTTGCAGTGTCTGCCAGTTCTTAGGGACATGTTTGCAGTGCACTTGACTGGGCAGTCAGTCCTAATCTGGAGAAATCACTTTTGAGCTCATGCAACTCTAAACAGTAGAGACCTAGATCAAGCAATTACTTGGAAAAGAGTAAAAAGTGGAATCATGTCTCACTTACATTGAAAATAAATTAAATAAATCAGTGTTATTCACAATGAAGAACAAATATTAGCATAGTAAAATCATAAAGTATTTAACAATTCAAATCTCAAATGAAAACCCATTCTTTCAATGTGTCACCCTCTTTGGACAACAGAACAAAATCCTTAACTGTTAAATTTGAATTTATATAGACTATATATAGAATAGAATAAACCTAGAAGCCAATACTTGTATAAATTAATTCAATTTCTTTGCTTTCAATGTGACTAATGGAAAATATTTATCAATATATGTACTAAGGATTTTTCTTTTTCATAAATGTTGGAGGTTTTTTGCTAAGAAAATTCCAGGTCCTTTTTGCATTTTCTGTCAAAAGCATGATTCATAGCATGTCTGGTTTTGAATAAAGAAGAATCTTAGGAATGTTAAGAATATTAGCTCAGGAACTTAAAATCCTTTGTTCATGCCTACAACGGTGCAACACCTCTATGTCCTTGCTCTCACTCTTTCCTGTCTTGTGGAAAGCAATCTCAGCTTTGTAACAATGAGCTAATAGATTAGCCCCATAGGTGGTTTCTGGTTTTATTTTTTGTTTTCCATTTCCCTGATATGTCTTAGTTCAAGCCAGCTTTAGTGGTATAATGCAGTTGATAGAGACAGGAAGACCAACACAGAGCTCCTAGTTTAATCACTGAACCAGTGAGGAGATAGAAAAATAGAAAGCATATTCCTCCCAAATTAAATGCGTATCCAAAAGAAACCAATAATTCTAATAGCCTCCAAAGACTTATCCATTCTATCTAAATTAGCTGGGTATATGATACACAATAAACTTTTTGTTCTCGTTTTAATGCTGCTCCAGATATCTTCATTCCATCTATATCTAAATTTAAATGGAGAACTGACATAATGACTTCAGGCTCAGTAACTGAGAAAAACACCTCATGCAGAGGGAGATATGAATTAATCAATGGTCATGGAAGATAGCAGAAGTGATTCAAGCAGGGTGGAAGCCTCAGATGACTTCATTTGTATTAAAAAACCAAACTGAGCAAATTATGCAATTGAGGCAAATTATACTATTTGTAGAGAGACTTGGATTAAGGACACATGATGCATGGGAGTTGAAATTAAATGCCAAGAGTCAAGAAAAAAGTGTAACTTTAAAATAATCCAGTCATATCTCTGAAATCAGACTTCTTTATCCTAAACATGTGCAGAAAACCTGTGGATCTATGTTGATGTGTGGTTTGAAAGCTCCAGGCTATTTTTTTTTCTTTTCTTTTTTTTTCTTTGTTGTTGTTGATGATGATGATGATGATGATGATGTTAAAAATACTACTTTAAAGAAAAACAAACTCTGTTTTTGAAAAATGATCCTGGCCTATTATGAGAGGACCCTAAGAGCATTGGACTTTTGGGTTTTTTATAATACTGACCTAAATATTTCCCATGTTGCATTAAGATATATTACAGTGCCTAACTTATTTTCAGCAAGAATTACTCTAGAGCTTGATATTAACTGTAAAAACTTATTCTTTGTAGAATTTGAACTGCTAATACTTACATGATGAAACAAGACTTGAAATACCTTCTTAGAATAGGTTATATTTACAAATCTGGCATTGAGACATTTCCAAATGATGCCATAAATTCATAGCTGTCAAAGATTTGCCAAATATTCAGAACAAACATCAACAGCAGTATTTATTAACCACTTATGAGTCTTAAAACAGAAACCATACTGTGACAGTGTAGAAGCCTTTTTAGATCTTCAGATTTGCTTTATAAAACTGAAAACACACTTTTAGAGTGTGTATGTATAAAAGAGTTTAAATTAAGTTGTGCAAGCTCTCATAATTGACAGATATTTCATAAGCTCTGCAAATTAGTCATACACCTGTACCATTTAACAAGTGATGATGACACAAATGACATATAAAGTTAGTCAACAGGCCATGTATTTTTGACGTGTCAATGCAACCTGTAATAATGTGTGCAAAGTGTGAATATGGGTGTATGGAAAATTTTCTAGTTCTCTGGATTTTTTGTGAGTTCAGATCATGTCAGGAGAGAGAATCTTGTGATCAAAAAGCAGCACAGCCTGACAAAGGAGGCTGACTAGAACTAGGCTAGTTCCCTTTCCAGGTCCCACAGATTTTCTACAGGCTCAGTCTGGTTTGTTCTCCCTGCTGATAAAGTCCAAAAATCAAAGTAGCAAATCCTCTTTGTCAGTTCTGATTCTATGAACAATGAAGAACTGATTGGCAAAAATTATGCAATACTGATTACACACAAAATTCTGTTTGTGTAAGAGAATACCTCTATACATGCCTGGATAACACTGGATTGTGCCAGCAGGTACATTCACAAGTTCAGAATTTTAGACATTTTAAGTCCATTTGAACCATTGAGCCCTGGAGCAGTATGGGACATCTAAATTTAACATGAAATCTAAGTTTCTTTTATGAGTGACAGCAAATTGTTCCAGAATAGTCATGGTATCAGAAATAATATTAGGAAACCTTGTACTTGACCTCCCCTTTGACAAAAATGGACAGCATTATACAATAGTACTTCACACCAGAATGTCTGCAGATCTCTGGAATTGTAACATAATTTCATATGCTTTTCAGATAAAATATAGCACATATAAGCACTGCTTTGGATTACTAGTAGTCCCAAAATTAAAATTTTTGTCCATTCCTTTGCATCACTGCTCCATCTTGTAGTGACTGCTCATGAGAGAATCACAAGCTTCTACATTACCTGAAAACTTCAAATATCTTATTTGGGATTATTTGAAATGTAATCTGTAATGTTTTTGCCTAGAGCAGATTTTCAGAAGTTAAATGGTTGAATATGAGCTGTAAAAGACCGAATTTCAAGGAAAAGTCAAAATATTTAAAATTTTGAAGAAGGGTTCTATGTCAGAATTCAGAAACATGAGAGGAATTTTTTAAAAATAAATAGCTAATTAAATATGATTATTAATATTATTATTGTTGTTGTTCTACAACATTATTATTCAATCATATTATCATATTGATTCATTTATTCCAGCACATACATCTAAATCTTATATTTTGTTATGATATGAAATGTGTGCTGTAGACCTTAAGTCAGAAACTACTTTAAATAAAGACATCATTTGACATATTCAATTTTTTCAATGTAGTATAAAACTTTATTTTAGACTGGAATTTTTCTCCCTATCCCTTCTTTTGCCTTGTTTGTTTTGCTGTTGTTTTTTTCTTTTTTAGTTGGCATAAAATCTATGCTAACAACTGATAATACTGTCTCATTCTCCTTATGTCCTATCCAAATAATTCTTTTCTGTTTCCCTGTTGTTTTCTTGCTATTGCCTTCTTTACAATCTTCTTAGCATGGTCAAATCAAAATTTTTATCTCCTCGCTTGAATTTGTGTATACTTATGAATAATAATGGAGTTTCTTCCTCTGAAATGTATCATTCCTTTCCAGCTATACAATCAATCTGTGCATCAGCTGGGTTATCAATGAATGCCCCTGTGCTTGTGCTTGGCCTTGGTGCACATCATCTTGCAGTATTCTGTACTGGCCAGTGTCACCTCTCAAGGCTTTTACTAAAAGTGCTTAGGGTGGCAATACCTTTCAAGAATTAAAATTTAACATGAACTATTTCTGGCACTGACTAATGCATGCTGCCTGCAGGATTGTTTTACTTACTATAAAAGCAATAACTAAACCTTTCCCATTCTCCATTTACCTTTATTATGCTGATAGTATCCAAAAATATCAAGGAAGCCATTTAAAAGTAGGTACAAATGTGTGATAATGCTCTATAATGTATTACCCAAACTGATGACTTTTTCTAGTGTATGGCCTGTACAAAAACAATACACATTAAATAATGCATTCTTTTGGGAAAATGTGAAGTGATTATGAAATTTAAGAAAAATATGTTAAAAGAGAGCTTGCATAAAATAGCACATTACAAATTTCAGATAAAATTAGGGTAAGATAGATTGAAACTTTCTTCCCAGATGAAAAGTAACTAAGAAAATATGACTATGAACCATAGAAAACTATAGGAAAAGACCTGAGAGGCATTATTTAGAATTGTGCTATTTTTGTATGAGTTATGAAAAAGTGAAGCATGGGAAGAAGGCAGAGCTACATATTTTTAGCATTTACTACTCTGTTGTTCTTTCTGTCTTTCACTGTAATGTGTGCATACACATTTTAAAAACATATAGAAGCATCATGGGTTGGTTTGGGGTATAATGGAAGCTTTATAAGCTGTACATAATGGAAAATTATTAAAAATAATTTCCTTATGTGAACTTTTTATAATGTTCAGTGGTTCAGGAAAAGCACTTCCATGAGTTTTCTCACCTCCAGCAAGACAGTTACTTGGGAAAAAAACCTTGAAACCATAAATAGTTTTGAAGTTATTTGAAGATGTATACAAATGGAAACACAGGCTTTAGCAACAACAAACCCTGCAATCTCTGATGCTTGCGATTACCACTCCAGCTGTGCTGTTCTGTCCCAACTTTAATAAAATCAGGAATGCATCCGTCCACTGATCTGTGCTCGAAGTTCTGCAAAGATGCTAACACTTTATGCAAATCTACAACATTTACATTTGAAGTTTTGTCCATAGGTGTTGACATTATGTATCCAGGTAAGATGGCATCAATGAAATGGCTAATTCTGAAATTGTAAATGTACAAGGTACAGGGAGAGAATCATACCACTTATTTCTTTCTTAAATATCCCACGTTAGCTTAGGTTAGGCAATATTCAAATTAAAACAACATCCTTGTTCAGGAAAAACTGTTTTCCTGTGAAACAAGTGAGATTCCTTGTGATGGAAAACGCCAAAATTTTGCACCAGTGGTACAAAAAGGCTTTGCTCTTTGAATGCCATACATCCTCATGACACATCTGCAAAATACAGGCAATGCATCCCACAGTACTCTTGTACACTCTGGTATCTTCTTACATTATTTCAGGCATTTTCAAGTGTGTGAAAAATTTTGGAGTATTTCTCCTGCAAATCATTTAGATGCAAAGAAGATAAAGAAGCAGAAGTTGTGTATCAGTGATGTGTTCTTTTCTGTTCATAGGGTTAAATTTTTGCTTATTATTGATTTTGAAAACAAAGCATATCCTACTAGCACTGCATATACTCACTAAAATCTTGCCATGTACTCTCCAGTTCACACTGTTCCAAATCCCCAGCACTACAAGTTTGCAATTGTTTCTGCTGTAGGAAGATTTATAACAAACTGAATGAAGTGTTTTATTCAAGGAGTAGCATTTTTGTTGGTTTTATCTAAACCTAGTAAGAGTTCACAGTGTCTTTTAAGGGAATGAAATGTGAAAATGCTTGATTTTTGTCGCACGTTTATGTGACCTGCTTATCTAGAACCATTACTGTAATTATTAGCATAACTGAAAGCCTTTCCTGTTAGGTTCATGTTTCTCCATGTGTAGCAGCTGTAAACCACAAGTGAAGTTTCTTATGTTAGACAAGGTGTAGCCATTAGTTCCGCTATAAAGCTCTAGCCACCAGTGCTCATTGATTTCTAGTTTCATATATCTTTAATGAGGAGATTAAATACTTGTTTAGGAAGCACAGTCTGGCTTAAGTGGTGTTTGCTCATATAGCATGGACAGTCAAAGACCTCCCTAATATTCCCCTTTGGTAATAGGAGTGAAAAAACCTTTATTGCCCCAAATATAAACCATTTAGCTCATTCTGCAGCAGCATCGAATGTCTTATTATGGAAAAAATAATTAGAGATTAAATGCTGCAGAAAAAAAAAAAAACAAAACCCAACACTTTCCAATTGATAATAGACCTTTTATCCCTTTTCCTTTAATTCTTTATGAAAACCAGGGAGTATGCTAAATTACTATTTCAAATCAATAAAAGTTTAAAAAAAAAATCTCAGGTAAATTTCATTTTCTGGTCAGTCATTAAAAAGCATAAAGGCTCTGTCCTAGAAAATTAAGTTTAATGCCATCAAAGAAGTGTGGAGATGCACCAACTAGTTCTCACTGAGGACTTAAAATAAGAAGAGTAAGGAAAAGTGGGACACACACTGCAGTAGCAAATACTTCTGTAATGAGTGTCAAACAATAAGATTTGAGAAAAGCACAGAATCTCACTCTATGGAAAAAAGCAATGAAAACATTCAGAATCTGATAGGGATACATGGAGAAAAAAAGTAGGGCTGTCCTTCTGATTGGTTTGCCTCACTAAATTCACATCAAGTTCCTTTGCTTAGGGTATAAAAAGCTTTGGTAGTGACAAAAAAAAAAAAACCCTGACAAAATACCAGAATCCAAATACTCCTTTTGTCTGTATTATTTGCCCCATATTACAGCAATTTTCAAATAGGATCAAGAGGTAGCAAATTGGTAGGGGAGAGGATGAATCTTGGAGATCAGCATGCCACTAAATTGATACCATGTAAACACCATATAGTATTGGAAAACTACTGCTGGGGGTAAATGAAATGAATTCACTGGGGCATCTAATCCTATTTCTGGAACACTTAAAGTGTTTAAATGCACTGGAAAGCAAACAAACTTCAAAGTGATCATTATACCCCTGACACTAGTACTTGTGTGGCTGAAATCTTTATGAGATTAAACCCCTACAGAGAAAGGAGTTGAACACAGTCAAAACCACTTTGAAACTGTCAGGAGGATACCAGTTTGAAAGCTCAGTGTAAGTTAGAAATGCAGCTAAATGTTGAATATTAAAGACAGTTCAATATGTTGAGTGGAACTCCCTAATACACCTACAAGAGCCACAGACATAAAGTGAGTCACCCCCATGTCCACATTTTGTTCCTTACTGATTCTGTAAGTGCTAACATCAACAAAGGCTGGTGTAACATCAACAATTTCCTGCTAAGTGAGAAAGCTGGGTGGCTCAATCATGGTTCAGACTGAAAACATACATGAGTTACCCCATTGCATTTCAACACTCTTTCTGTGATGAAAAAGCTCAAAAATGTACAGCCACCCCAGCTGGGAAGAGACTACTATAACACTTTAAAATCTTTCCACAGCATTAGATTTCAGTGCTAAAAACATTTCCACTGAAGGCATAAATAAATTTAAATATGGAGTGTGTGGATTATATGTTTTTAGCATGTGTGCATATGTGTGTATGTGCTAAAAAAACTGCCATAGTTGTGAATAAAAGATTTGTTTGCACCTTGAAAAACAACAAAACACTTGAAATCATGCTTCACACGTTGTTTCCAGCCTTTTAATGAACTCGACTTAATGTTTCTTCTATTTTGAAGGAAGTGCTCCTTTTTTGCTTTTGAGTCTGAAATCTTATCAATATTTGCCACTCCAGCAAAAAGTTTTACACAAATGAACTGGTGAAATGGAATGTTAGCCTATAATAAAAGTCTGTCACAAAACAGTCACACTGGAGGAGACCTGCCATTGATTTTTCAATAAATACAGCGAACAGTGAAAAATACAGCACACATTCCTCAGCAGTAAATATCTTGGTGACTATTTTTCTTTTCTGCTATTTTCAGTTCTTTTGTCTTATGGCAATACTTAATAAAATATGGTTTCTTTAAATATAACTTCTGCAATGTGACAACCAGTTGGGAGCTGTATGGCAAGAGGATAATTACCAAGCTACTCATACTGCAGGGATTTTTTGCACTTTCATTCATTGGCAAAGCAAAAAATAACAGATTGTCAATGATGTGGATGGAATGTAAAACCAGAAAAATCATACTAAGTATTCTGAAAAGGTAATTTATTTGTGAATAACAATTGAAAAATTTTAACTGATATAATAGATTTATACTTCTGAAAACTACATATTTGTAGTTTTAAACATTTAGGACTATCTTTACTGATATACTATAGAAAGAGTATATGTGGCTTTTCATTTCCTATTGTACTGACTGCTGAGATTTTGGGGTCCAGATCCAAAACTCATTGAATCAACAAAAGATGGACTTAGACACCTCAGTGAACTGCAGATGTTGCTGGAGGCAGCCCCCAATGCTTGGCCCCAAAACATGTCCAACTGCCCTGGCCTCTTAGGGTCTCCTACAGCCTTGAAGAGTTCAGGAGCTCTAGAGGCCTTCTCCCGTCCCTGAAACTTGTACTGTTAATGCAAAATCTAAATTTTGCAGGATGCCTCTGGCCCTGATTATTTTCAAGGTGTAAATATTTGTGTAGATAAAGTCCAAGGTGGGGCCATAGTAAAACTATTTTAAAGTGACAACCCCATGCCTCTATATGCATGCATAACCAGCTGTGTACACACCACTCTTGTACACACTACTCCATAGATCCTTACTAATCATACAGTTGAAGCTTATTTGAAGGCCTTCTAAAGTGGACAAAAAAGCAATTCTTTTAAAAGATATATAAATCTTTAATTAGCGTGTATTATTAAAGGTCCCAGTGTATGTTATGGTGTAATGCTGCTTGAAGTATAAGAATTTTGTTAGGTAATTTCCCTTAACAAGCAACACTTCTTTAAACTACACTTTAAGTGCATAAAGTGTCAGTAGAAGTATTCATTGCACAGGACTTGTTTTTCTATATGAAGAGGAAATATATTCTTTTAACAGGTTTGGTCTTCTGTAGACTACTTGTTTAAGAGACGTCCCATGGCATTCATTTAGCTACAATGCTTCATCATAAAAACACATGAAAACTGAGCCTCTTATTTACAATGAGGCCCGGGAGAGAGAAAACAAAACACAAGGGAACTACCATTAAGAACACTTCTTATCACCATGGCACAAATAAACATTAAGGGTTAGCATCTCTTGGCAGACTTTAAAAATTAAGAGATGATTGATCAGAAGCTATGTGTGTCATCTGCAATTTAATTTCCTCAATATTCACTGTATCTTCAAATTCAGTTGTGCATCATGTGTTTGTAGTGATTAATTGAGTAGTGGCAGTAAGTGACAAGACTCAGAAATCTAATTAATGAAATGGAAAAAATATGGTTCTTTCAAAATTTCTGTAGTTGACCTTTTCTTGGAAAAATACTGATATACACAAGATCTTTCTTCAAATACAGTGGCCTCAGTCATTAATTCATCTCTTGAACTGATTTAATCTATGTACTAAATACTATGGTAGTCTATTCCAAGCACTCTTCCATTGCTTTACAGTTGGATTATTCTGTAGTATATTTTGTAGTGTAACATGTTGAGGGAAAGGCTAAATTGACATAACTGGTTTTGAAGTGATCCTCGCTGCTGTGACTATTCCCAAAGGCTAACCTCAGCCTAGAAAGGACAATCTTTCCAGGCTCCCTCTAGTATAAATAGGGAGATCACTTGCCTTAGCAGAAATAGTGCAGGAGCTTATATTTTAAATCATTTTCTAGAATAACCTGTCTGTCACCACTGACTGGAGGCTGAGGCTAGGCAGACTAGCAGCAACACGCTGATTTGCGTCAGTATGATCGTTTTAGCACTTGTGAATATGACTTCCTTTCTCCTGCCTCCAAAAGGATAATTAAAAGAATATGAAACCTATCTTTATGTAAACTGGCAAACCTACACACACTTGTAGGCTTTGGAAGATAAGAACTTGGTGCTGACAGAAACTTCACTGTTCAAAAACATGTGAAATTTTCCTTGCCTAGGGCATCCATCACTATTAGAGTGGAAATCATGGGCAAGCCACCTGTCTGCTAAAAAATAAGAAATCCAGCTTGTCCCAACTCCTTGTCCTATACCTGAATGTAGAAGAAACTAAAGTCTGGCTTTTAATACCAAGAGAAGAAACGAAAAATCAAGTCTCCTTAAAATTTGCACCACAGTAGGTGTTAAGTTGTTTCTAGCCTCTACTTTATTTGGGTAGAGGAGACTTGGAAGCAGACTTCAGTGTTGGATGACCACGGCTCTTCAGCATAAAATCATGCTTGGAGCTAACTGTCTAATCTCGAAATCTTGTAATCAGAAGAATTCTGTTACAAGACACATCTGTAACACTGGTTACAAATGGTGGATGGCAAATGGAAACAAATGCTCTCTGTTTCACCTCTGGCTGTGCAGCATGATGTTCAAGTGTTCAGCTCAAGCACACAGTCAGATAACCTCGTCACTGGCTTTCACTATTGTCATGCCTCACACACCACACAAGTCATCTTCTCTGCTATGCTGTCAAATTACCTGCAGGTTTATTGTATGTCTTTTAATGCTGCAGAATTATTTCCAGAAGGTAGACTCACGCCCAGAAGCCCATGGTAGGAAGATATAGCATTAATCAGAAAAAGAGTACTTCTGGCCTGGTGTTCTGCTTCTGCAGTAGTCACAATCTTCTATTAATTCTGTAAAATTACTTTTATAGAATAAGCTCTTTTTCAAAATCTGACAGTAGAATTAGTTCCGTGAACTCATTCTGAAACCCTTCCACTACTACATTATCTATGCATATACAACATAAGAATCCTACTAAGTGAAAGACTGTTCCTCATGAAAATGAGTTTCACAGTGCTTAGAATTTCACTGTTCAGAAAAGAACTTCCACAAACATTACTAAACTTATAAGTTTAGGAAACAAAATCTGACAAAAGGAATATTTTAAAGGTTTTTCAAATCTTGTTACTGGTTTTAAGCAGTGTCTGATATGTCTTCCCTGTTCTGTTCATTTCTGTATAACTTTGTCTTTACAGAATTTTGTTGCATTTTAACAATACACTTTGAAATGTTTCCTGCTTTTTTCGCTTTTAGGAAGGATGGTATCCAGACACCGGTATTTAGTATGAAGCTGTGCCGTTTATTTATTTATTTATTTATTTGAGTATTTGTGTTACAATTTTTTTTTCTCTTCTGAAAAGTAGTTCTTCATAAATTGCTTGCTTTAAAAATTTTCTCTTTATAAAGAATGTTTCCAATTAGTTATTAAAATGATTGAACAGAGCACTCACTGCTAGTTCAAAAGCTCACTAAGCCCAGGACCTGTTACATTTTTCAGTATGTCATACATTTATGTTACAGCAGGGTATGGTCCCTACCATCACATTATCTTTTGAAGATCTTTTCTAGTGTATTCAGTTTTTTTTTCCTTTTTGACCCATTTAAACATTGTGTCAAATAAAAACTTCCAGCTTCACTGGCAGTCCTTTCCTGTTTTCATCAATCCTGAAATATGATTTTTAATATTTTCACATTTCAACTGTTTGTTGCAACTCATAGTCTATTTCTCCACTTATTCACTTTTCTGAATCATTTACCTATGAGATTTTATCATAAGAAATTCAAAGCTCCAAATAACCTACTTTTTCCCTATTCTCTCTTGAGAAGTAGTTTTTCTTTATTAATTTTGCTTGCTTGTCTTTGTATTCTGAAAGCTTATTTTGTTTAATTTTCCTGGTACTGAAAAAGGTGTGGATCTGTATTGTCTTTCATGATTCATCCTTCAGCTACAGAAGGAAAAAAAGCTGTTACCCTCTAGTCCTCTGGCATAGTGACCAGTTTAAATCAAAGACTGTGTATTTATGTTAGCAGTTCAACTGCTCTATCCTGAAATACTTTGAAATTCCTTCACATACAGTATTCCACTGAAGTACTTTTCTTCCTTTAATTTATCTGCTTGATCCAGTACATTCCCAATTGAAAATTTTAAATCCTTGGCAGGCCTTAATTTTTCTTAAATGGAAATATTATTCTTAATATACTCTATCAAAAAAGAAAGTTTATAATTTTCAATACTTTGATGCTCTTTAATGTTGTTGTTATTCAATTTGCAGGTCACCAACTCACAGTTTTAGCTTTGTTGGCTTTAATGCAGGCATTCTTTAGTAAATACAGAATCCACAGAGAATATGCAAATGAATCTCTACTTCACATCTATATTCAAATTTTTATTTTGATACAGTTGTGTCACTGGTATTAGGGAGTTTCTGCATCAAGGGAAACATTATTTACTTTTAAGTGTTTTGTGTTAAGAAAGCAAAGCACACAGAACCTAAATATGAGTCTGGCCTTCCAAAAGAAAATTAGTTTGTGTTTTGCAATCCATAACATTCAGTATCTTTTTAATTTTTCAACTACTATTAATGATGTATTCACCTAACAAAACAAAATGTCATTCTAGCAGGTCGATCATATTTTATGTGTCCTTGGACGAAAAATGGACCCACAGGTTTGTGTGTATACATCAGGGTTTTCTTCTGTCCAAAGGAGTTGCAGAAGCTCAGTTTGCAGTTGTGTTTTGGGGCAAGAGGGACAACAGCCAGTATGAAAATAGTGAGTTATGTTCAAAACTGTTGTTCTCAGCAGAGAAAAAACAGTTGCTGGTTTTCTGGTTCCTGGTGACTGGCCAAATGTGCAGATCACAGATCATAGTACCATAGTGCAACCCAAAATTACACATTCAACATGGCTTCCTTATGTTGTTGCTGGTTTCCAAAAACCAAGTCAAATTAGAGAAATTTCCAGATACCAGAGTCCTCTTAACTACAGCGTGACAATGAAATGCTGCCTGTAGTACATGGCACACTAAAACTTTCACCCAGTTGATATTCTTTATGCACAAGTCTGGAGTTAGTTTGCAGCATCAAAAAGATTCAGAAGTATCACCAATAAATGCTTAGTTTTTAAGGACATCATACAGAAGAATGCTGTACACTGGTTTTACTCCACATTTTGGTATTGTGGCCTTAGATACAGTGGCAGTTTTGCATTCTTTCCTTTTCATCTCCATTGTTTACTATCTAGAGAAAATTAGACAAGTCACTCATCATTTCCAGGGCAGGTGACAAGGGAGACTGAGAGAGGTTTATTAATATTTGTTTGTAGAGAGATGTTATTTGGATTAACTTCTATCTTCCAATTTAAATAGGATTAAAAGGATTAGCTTGAATAATGGAAGCATACAGCACATTATAAATACTTATGCTTCTTTTAATTAATAGGTTTGGATATGAACATAAGATACGTCAAATTATTCCAGAATAGTCCATAATTACGCTATTTTTAAATAATAGAAAAGAAATCATGAGTCATTAAGAAGAAGATGACTTTGGAAAAAGGCAAACTTATTCAGCAAATATAATGTTTTACAAGTCATATTTTCTATTTATATGTAGAGTTAAGAACATCTATTATGAAGTCTTCAACTTAGAAGCCTATGTTTGCTGAGAAAAGTACTTTAAAACAGAGATTTAATTACATGGTGTGAGACTCCTCTTGGCAATATCAAGAGGGAGGAAGTAATTTTTTTTTTTAATTAAATGTTCTGAAGGAAGGAAACAACTTTAGTTAAATACTCCACAAGTTTCAAGCTGTAGAAAAAACATTTGGATTTCAGTTTGTTCTTCCTGACATACACCAGCATAAAAATTACTAAAAAATATGTTATATTTACCATATTACGTAGGATGACTGCACAATTTTTGTCTTCTTTATTCTTCACTTTTTTTTCTTTCTTTTTTTTTTCTTTCTTTTTTTTTTTTTTAATAATGAAAGAGTAATGGCATCCTGAAAGTGTGCTGGAGGGAGAAAAATGTTCATTTTAAACAACCTCTACAATGCTCTTACGGAGATTTTGTTAAATGAAGCAAGTGTAAGAAGAATATAGGAACCTGAGACAAGGATATAGGATGAATATACCCATCTGTATTTTACTTTTTGTTAAGAAATTGGCATAGCTACCCATAAAGCATGTTGAAAACAGTGTCTACATCCCTATCTTAACATTAATTATATCTGTTTTACAGATATAAGACTGACGCCGTCGATATATTGTTATCTTGGCTAAGGTCATCCTAATCTTGGTTCCTCAGGTAATAATACTGCAGTTTGGTATTGGAAAATAACGTGATAGCTGTAATATGAAAGACTGCAGTGAATTTCCTGTGGTACTGTGCATGCAGGATTCTATTCTCTCTTCTGCTGCTAGCAGGAGAAATAATAGAAACTCTTGACAAACCTTATTGCAGGGTGCTTCTCATTTCTAGCAGTTCTTTGCCAGAGAATCAAACACCTATAATAATGAATTTATGAAAGTAAAACCTGTGTAAATAAAGTGTATCTGGTTTAGCATAGCAGGACTTTCCTCCACTGACTCACCACACCATCTTTCTTTTACTTTATATCAGCTTTAATTATCTTAAGAGATGTTGGAATAAGAGGCCTACTGTGAGCTAAGTGGGAACAGTAGCAATATAAATTTTTTACACCATCCAAACCATCTGTTTCAATTCGGCTTGGGCAACACCAGGGGATCAAGAGAAGGATTAGTCCATCCTTCATGTCCTCATCTCTTCTGAAATTTCAAAGTTGTCACTTAGTGTTAGCTCTGGAGGAAGCTCATGGTGTGGTGAACTGTGCAGCAGTAAATGCATCAACATCATCAGAAGATTTCAGGAAACAATCAAAACAGATGGAAACAATTTTCCATCACTACTGATCTATGTTGGTTTTGATCCATTGAACTAAAAATAGAAGGAACAAAGTTTCCTTACTATTTAGCTGCCTTTAACATCCTTTTCCCCCCTTTTTGTCTGCATTTTTATTATGAAGAATAGCTTGATTTAAAAATGTGATGACTAGAGCTGCCAATAAAAGTGATTGTAAGGAGCTGGCTTACCCTTTCTTTCTTCTTCCACCATTACTTCTTTCTCCACTCGTGTGCTGTGCAGCCCTTTATAAGGACCTTGACAGAGAACCATGGAATGGCTTGAGTGGGAAAGGATCTTAAAAGGCCATCCAGTTTCAGCCCATGTCCCATGCCCCTTGCCATGGGCAGGGACATCTTCCACTAGAACAGGTTGCTCAGAGCCCCAATCCAGCCTGGCCTTGACCACTTCCAGAGATGAGGCTGCTCTCAGTCGGTCCATTGCCAGCCTGTATTGATACCAGGGCTTGTCCCAGCCCGGGTGCAACACCTTGCACTTGGTCTTGTTAAACCTCATGAGATTCTCATGGGCACACTGCTTGAGCTTTTCCAGATCAGGAGACCCATATGCTCACATATGGCAGCAACAGCTGCAGAGGGGAGCCACAGGCTTCCCCAGACTGGGCAGAGGGCATCTGCATCCAGCTCTCACAGGCCTCCTGTACAGCCACAAATTTGGCCCTGCCTGTGGCACTCACCTCCCATCCCAGAGTCCACCCTCAAGGCATTGCAGCAGTTCATTCTCTCCAAAGAGGGGCAGCAGCTCACACAAACCAACCCTACCCTGCCCACAGGCCACCAGCTGTGGTGATCGGAGCTTACTGATATATATCAAATAACGACATCTTGGCTGACCCAGCAAATTATTCATTTCATTATTCAGCAGCTGACCTTTGATTGAGTTTTTTTAAAAATAAACCGAGTCTTAACATAAGAAAGAGGCAAGGCAATTAATCTATGTGCTCAATTGAATCTTTTTCCTTACTTCTGGGTCATTTTGGACTCTTTGCTTTCAGTTGGATCTTGAGAAAAATTTCTTGCAAAGCAATTTATGTAGCCGCCTTAGTTTCTTTTTTTTTGTTCTGTGAGATTTGAAATGGTTTTAAATTAAGACTATCCACTTTAAATTCATAGGAGTGGATTGCTGAATGTAGTCAAACATACCTGTATGCAATAGTTAGTGAATATCATGTGTGTATGCAATAGTGTGCAATTAATTTCACTAAGAGTTCATTAGCTGTTGAGTCTTCTTTTGAAACACAAATAAAATAAAATGTTGTGGAAAAATGCAAGACTGTGGGGGCATGCACAGGTGCTCACATGCACACACGTTCATGCATACATACATGCAGAGTGCTCATTTTGCATTTCTAATATTTCATTGATTCTCAGATCACACTGCCATACATTTAAGTAATAAATACTTCTTGAAATTCCTTGGATTCAGGCAGAAGAAGTTTATTTTAAACTTATAAGCAAATAGTTATGACATTCCCATTTGCTTTAAAAATAGACTAAAAAGTGGAGAGTGTATGGGGAAAAAATTCTCTGCTGCAAAAAACACCTACTACAATTTTGCCAAGTTTTAACCCAGAGGGAATTTCTAGCCCTAAGTTATAAATTCCAGAAAATAGGGGCCTATAATAGAAACACTGACAGAACCTTAACTATAGCATTGCTAAAGGCAACACTGCAATAAAATGGAATGACCTGTGAGATAAAATGTTTAATCTTTTGAGTGAGATGTGGCCTAATAACTCAGAAGCAGAGATGGGGGAGGATTCAGGCTCTTCCTTGCAGCTTCTTATATGCCCTTTATGAAATTCACTGTCACTCTCAGCTGCTTTTCCCTTTCAGGCTGAATCTTGTTTCACTCCATAACCAAATGGACTAGAAGGGCCATAAAGAACCAATTTATGGTCCCTAACTTTTCAGCAAAAACTATTTTTCAGAATATAAATTAATGGCAACAGAAGCGGAAGGATCAGCAAAAACACCTTCGTACATCACACAAATAATAGAGAGAGAGAAATGGAAGGTACAGACGTGGGTTTGTGTTTCTCTGCTATTTCTCAGTAGTGCCTTTCCAAGACAGAAAATCAGCATTTGCAGCCTTATTTCAATGCAAACAGTTCTGTGAAACTTTCTTCACAAGATCTAACTCTTGCTTTTGTGCTATTTTTATATCACAAGGAGGGCAAATAAAACCCCTGCATATTATAAGAGTTTTGAATAACATGATTGATATTAATTTTATATGACATATTTGCCTGTGCTAGCAAGTGGAACTGGGCATAATTACTTAGGAGGTCTTTTCAAATGCTATGTCTCATCAAATAAAGAAAGATGTAATCACTAGGCCTGTAGTGATCTCTGTCTGGTCAAAAATCTCAAATTAGTTAAATTTTTGCTTATTCAAACAGTGCCCTAGGCCAAGCTAATGGAATGCCATCAACATTACTGTGGCAGATCTAAAATTAATTTTTTTTTTTTTTGCTGTTCTAGAAGTAGGTAAAAAAGACCTACTCTGTCTTGGTTACTTCTAATTCATTGAATGCTTCTACCTGAAGAAGCAAGGTCATATGAAAGTAAATTCTCTGAAAGTTTGTGGGCAATTTTTCAACTGGGTACATAAGGAATCATTATTATAATCATGATTCCATCCCATTAAGAACAGCTGGAATTATACATGTAATTCCTCGCGTACCACCCAGAAAATTTACCCATAGCCTCTAGTCACTTCTGTTCCTCAAACTTCCCTCTGGCTAAAATCACTATGAAGAACATCTGGGCTCTGTTCTTTGGGGATTTCTATTTTATTCTATCAATATTTTCCCTTGTTTTAACAAATGAAAATTGTAATTAGATATTCCCATATTAGGTATATAGGAACATCCATTGTAGACGACGCTCCCAGGAAAAACTGGTTTGTGAATCTCCTGTGCTGGCCATAATTATATCTGTCATTCCTGATTCAGCAGCATTTTGCACCTGTCAGTCATAGCAAAATGAGGCACTACATACTGAGGGTGCATTTGATTACTCTCCCAATGCTTACATGTTGCTGGATTTCACTGGACTCCACAGGGGTGACTTACAAACTCCCAAAATATTTAACTTTTCAAATGCTCCCAAATATTTAAAGCTAAAAAACAATCTGCCTACCAAACAAACAACAACAAAAAATCACTCAGTGATATCTGTAAATAGGGAACAGAGTGAGGCTAAAGAGGTTAAAAGTTAAGATTATGCTCATGATTTTGTATTAACTACAAGAATAAATTTATAAAAAATACAGCAAAGGGATTTGAAAAAACAGAGCATCTATAAGTAGTCAATAAGTGTTCCTAAATATTCAGATACATGGAAGTATATTTTAATATGTATTTGCAGGTATATATATGCATATATGTTAAAATATATTTTCTTTATCTGAGCCCCTTTTCTATAACTGACCTGTAATTAACTCTGGAGATTGCTTTACTACTATTATACTAATTTCTTCTGCTACTGGTTTAGAAGACTCTGCTAGAAAGAATGTCAGTGGAGAGAAAGGAGACCAGTTTTTAACCCTAAGCTTACTCAGAAAAACAGACTTGGGTCTTATTATACATAAGCAAAAGTAAAATTTTAGCTGTCTGAAGAGGAAATTCTTTTCTAAAGGGTACATATTGCAGCTGAATGTATGCTATTTGCAATTCCCTCAAATTTGAGTAAGATAGTTTCCAGTGTTAGAATTATTATTTAAAGACATAGATGGACCTATTTTGGTCAGTATTCTGTGTTTTCTTGCTTTGTGTACTTAAAAATGAAACAATGCTGAAAGTCAGTTCTCATTAATGTCAATGTTTTTATTTTTCAGTTATGCAGACCAGTGTGCTATTTATCTGTAAAGATCTGACTGGAAGCGATTTCTGATTTTACCTGATGCAAAGGAAAAAAACCCCATAATTTATTTGCTTTCAGATTACAACTTTCAGATCAGTTGTTGTTTTGTCTCTTGTTTTCAAACTTTTAAAAAATGTACATTTTGAAGTTATGATTTAGAAGTATTCAAAAATTATAGTTTTATCATAGTTGACCTTGGAACAAAATTTAATCATTTTAAAACTTGACACTTTGCACTGATGAACATCTAATAAAAAATTTCATTGTTCTGTAGAATAAAATTGTGTTTTCAGCCTATCAGTGTTGAGCTAACATACTTGAACCTCAAAGTTCACCCCAATCTGATATGCTATCCAAATTCTCTCAAAGTCTTGTACAGGTAAGAATAACATGCATACATACTGGTGTTATGTGGAAAGAGATTATTAATATTGACTTCTACGTCTAGTGACACTTTATTTGATATTCATGACTCTAAAATGAACATGGAAGAATACTGAACTATAGATCACAACCATGGCAGTCACAGCAGAAAATCTTGTAACTATGTTTTGTAAAATTCCTCTGCTCAGCAAAGAGCTTGTGCAAATACAGCTCAATATATTGTCTACTTCAGAAAGCAGTTTTTATTAAGGTTACATGGAATCTTCTGAAATGAACAGTGTATGTGTGTTTGTATGCGCACATTTGTGTGCAACACAGACAGGTTTTTGTATAAGCTTGGCATATTGCTTGTGGCAAGCTGCTGAAACATGAATAAAGACAGTAGGAAAAAGGCAATGCACACACTGCTGGTAATCTAAGGAAGGGATTCCTGCAAACTTACTTTGTGCCAAATCTCGAGGTTCACCCAGAAACTCCCAAGATCATTTCTTAGCCCCTAGATTTTCATGTTGAATTATCTGTCTTGTTTGCTAAATAAACCTGCTTCTTATTTTATTTAAACCACATGAGGTAGGTGTATTTGACTTCCTAGTAGGGAATGCAATATTTAAGTAATTTTAGTATGCACAGCTGTGAAAAGGTGAAGTATATTTTGTGAACATAATTCGGGGGTAATTTTAAATGGCATACCTTTTCCTCCAACTCCTTTCCACAGCCTGAAGCTGGAAACATAAAGTGTGGCTCATGTGCTCTTTACAATTTACTCCTGAGAAACACTGACCACAAAAGTCAGTAAACATTCATCATGAGCTTTAGGCTACTTTCCTTGGATTTGGCCTCAGGCTAAGCTGAGGGCTAAAAACATTTCATGAGGGGGTTATGGTTTTAAGAAAAATAAATACATTCCTAGTACAGCATGATTACTCAGCTTGGTCTCATGCTGTAAAAATTCCTTCTCCCAATAAATACGCAAGATTTTATGTTATCCATCCACCATTTTATAACCGATACTGTGGTTTTAAATCACCAATATGCTAATCAACAGAGCTGTTGTGACCTACTTACCACATATTTCTGCCAGAGCTTCCCATAACATGTCACATTGAATCCTCTCTGAGAAGTACAAACCAAATCTACTTCAACCCATTTAGCACAAAGATTCTGGGGAAGGGGGAAAAAAAAAAAAGGGAAAGAAAAAAAAAAAGAGGAGCAAAGCAAAAAAAGCTAGGTCAAGTTCTCTTGTTTATCCTGGGCCTCTGTGACATAAAGCCATGTTTGCCACCATCTACTGTCACAAGTAATGACACAATTTCTCATGAAAAGGGCTACAAATAGAGAGGACAAAACCCCCATCTAATACCATTTCCTATATGGCAGAGCAAACTTGGAAGATTCTTCACTAAATGGTTGGTTGTCTTAGTGCAGTTACTGATCTCTTTCAGTTAAACAATGCTTGTAATCCTTTTATTAAAGGATTGATGTTTTAAAAATATAATCTTGCAATTTTATCATTTGGTTAAAAAAAAACCCTATCTTAGGAAGGTCTCTTTTACTAGAATGAAAAAAAAATCAGAAAGAATGATGTGAAGATATATCCTTCTAATTTTGTAGAGATCTTAATAATGTGTCCATAAATTATTTTAATTGTTCTGGAAGGACTTTAGCATTCCTTTTTTATTTTTAAGCCTAATATATTTTGTTTTCATAATGTATTATTAACATAAGAAAATAATATGTCATGGAATACATTGAACAATAATTATTTTACTGTTAATATTTAGTTTAGACAGTAACATCAGTACACTGACCTTACGTCATGAGGAAAATGAGCTAAAATAAATTATAAAACCAAGTGCTACATCAGATCACCCAACTGTTGTTGCTGGGGACCCTCACATTGTTCTGTTTTCAATCACTGTCTAGGATATTACAGATGTCTAGGATGCAATATGATTATACTAGATGAAATGAAAGAAGAACTTGAAAGTTTCTATCTGCAGGGAAGATTTCCTAGACCCTTTTTACAGGACATGTCTTTAAACCTGCTTCCTTAAACAAATTCTAGCTTAGAGAGCTACAGCCTCCTTTCCTGAGTTCTGAGCTTCCACTGCATTCATGTGAGAAGTGCAGAATAGAATGTACTTAGAAAAAATTTTATAGAATGTGAAATGCAGTTATTGGGTGAAGACTGAAAAAGAATATCTGAAAATACTAATTACAGCTTAAAGCTCACTATGTCTTGAAAAAGAGAACTAACTGATGCACAGTTCCTCTCCAAGTAATTTCTTGTTCTTGCCCTGATAGTCAGCCTCCGTGTTGTGGGGTCAAATACTGTTTTCCACTGCCGACATATGACTTCTAGTGAAAAGAAAGAGAGTTTTACCTAGGCAGCCAAAAGCAGAACTTGTCTCTCTGCTGCAAATTGAGTGCTTTAAACTACACTGCAATAATCACAGATGCTCTGCTCTTGGCACAATGAGAAAAGCTTGATACAGATTCACAAAATAGCTCCATTAAGTAAAGACGCCATCAGTCTTTATTACCACTATTATCATAAAGCAAATTTCACCTAACACAATATTGAATTAAACTTACAAAAAGAATGAGGAGGAAGCTATGAATTAATATAAAATTACTAAGAACTGAGGCCCAGGGAGCTTAAACCCTTTTCAACATCAAAGCAAAGACAGGAATCAAAGATGTAGAGCACCATAGTAATTTGTTCCTGTTTTGACTAGAGCAGCAAAAGTAACAGTCTATCATGTCAGCATCTGCTAGTGAGTTTAAATGCCTGTAAGCATAGTTTATAGTTGACATTTGTTCAAAGTAGCTTTTTTTAAGGAGATAGTTTAATACTTCAACTTTGCCTTCCCAGCTCTATTTAATTTCACAGGTTATGTCCAACTTCATCAGACTTTTTTCCACTCTGCTTTAAGGACAAAACTGTAAGGATATTACTTTCAAAAACTCTAGTTATTTTTATAGTTAAATAAAATTGCTGTTTTTTAGAAGGACCAGTTTTTTCACTCCAGTGGTCATTATCATGAGATAATTTCCCATGTGGCCTAAAAGAATGTTCTAGGATTTTCTGAACTATGGGACATGCCTGTCTTGCCCTATTTTCTGAAAAGCAAGTAGCATGCCTTATATATGGTTTGGTGGGGAATGGAAGATTCTTTGAAAATGGAGGCATCACAAAATCATTTGTGAAACACTGCCTTAGGATTGCATCATTTTCAGTTGCCATTAAAGAACCTCAATTAATGAAAGTAACTCATTGTAAGAATAAAAGTCTTCCCTCAAGACTTAGAATCCTAAATAATACACGTAATTTTTTAAAATCCATTATTTAAAATAGAGAAAAGTAATTAACTTTTGTTCCCCTGGAAACTAAGAAAATATCACTTACTCCAGTAGGAACCAATATCAGAAGAAAAAGAACTCCAGGTCTTCCCAGGAATCCTATTTTTTCTTTTTCTGTATCTCTGAAAGCTGCTATAATGGTAGCATAACCAAAAGAAGCAATCTTGAATTCTTTAGATTCTGTTTTCTACTTATAGCCCAAATGATGTGCCAACATCTTGGAAGTGTTAGTCCTCCATCACAGGAAACTTTCATGAAGAGGAAAAAATATAGTTTAAATATAGCCTTAACAGCTCAGAATAGAGTCGACTGTTCAGCTCCTGTTTCCAGTTACACCCTGGCTGTGTGCTAACCAAGTCACAATTATTTAAACAGGTCTTATTGCTGAATTTACACTCATGAAAAGTAAGGTGAAGCAAATTTTCAAGTGGTGGTAATTTACAGGCGAACTTCCATCAGTGTAAATAGTGCAGAGTTTATTTATGCTAACTGAGGCTGCAAGGACCTGAGGAATAGCACTTGTTTTGCTGAGTCCAGTAGCTCATTGAAAATTTTCTGACATAAAGTCTTTGGATAAATTCAAACAGGGCTCAGTGAAGAACATACCCATGGACTCTATCACACATTTTATATTTTGAACGGTGCACCTAGACATATCAAAGCTCACACACAGGGTTCTTGAGTCTGTGTATGTGATAGAGTACCATTACTCTCATAGGAAAACAACTGTAATGATACTCAGATTGCTCAGTCTTACTAGACATATGGTATAATGGAATGTCTCTGAGCCTTGGGACAAGATTTTACTTATTCCTACCTCCATTACTAAGAACAAATTCTGTCAATCTTCCTTTGAAGATGAACAAATATTACAGGGAATATACTACATGCCAGTCAAATAGCTTTAGCTTAAAATCCTGCCAGATGAATATGTTGCCTTTTATGGATCTGAAATGCATTTTAAATCCACAGCAGCATATTACATTCTCATGAAGGTAACCATGGATTGGGACCACACAAGTAGTATTACCACTACATCTCGTGAACACTAAAGCTACCAAGACTGACTGAGATAAACAAGTAAAAGACTGCAGAGTCTGAAAATATTATATTGAAAAGCTTTATTGTACTGTCCAAAATTCAGACCTTCAGTAAAAAGAATTATGAGATTAAAGAAAAAGATATCAAGGTATTTTCCTCAGGTAATAAATTATAAACATGAATGTCTATTTATATAACAGAAATGCCATAGGGATGCAAACCTTGACCTTCACTTGCTTAACTGAATTTGAATATTCCAGTGGCTTATTTTCATTTGCTCTGTTTTTTTGAAAACAAAAAAGGAGATAGAAGGGTGAAAAGAGCCTTTATCCAAACCTTTTGAAATGATACAGTTTCACTCCTTTCTCTAAAATAAATTAAACACCTTATGTGGCAGGTGTGAAAGTCTTGATAAGAGTTAGTATAGCATCCTGAAGTTTATGAAAATAAGACTTTTTGTGTACATCCCATTAAAAAAATCAGTCCTTATGTATGAACACATATCTGAACTTCATATTTTGCAATCAAAGAATTAACCTAATAAACTCTGATAGAAATAAAGAAACGTCATCAAAGTACCATTTTACAGAGCTGGGTCATACTTGGTATAGAGAGCAAGAATATATTTGAAATGTTGGACTATTACAGCCCTAGGACAACCATGTTATGTGGAGTGCTTTGACTATAGGCAATCTAGCCCAAGACAGTGAAACCTTCTGTCCTAAATCTGTGGCAACCCCTTTGGCAAAGTCAACCCAAAGCTGCAGATCCTGGAAACCTGCCATCCTGACTCTGGTTAAACCACAACAACTGCAAAACATGACAGGCAAACTCTGTAAAATCTACATGTGACAAATACTGTGAGGCTATGATACATTATTAAACCAAACTCTTAAATAACCATTCTCTGACTTTTAAACCAAACGCCATGGCATGGTGTGTGTTTATGAAGCCAAACTCCCTCTCTTCTGCCATAATAATTTCTCATCCACCACAGTGCCCGGCACAATCTCTGTTCCCTGGCCTAATGTGATTCCTGAACCTTGCCCATATCCTGACCAGGAAACTGAAGTTTTCTTGGACTAAATCCATGCCAGGGATCATGTCTACAATTAAACAATCTAAATGATTGCTAAATAATGCCCAAACACATGTCCCAGCCTTGTTTAATTTATTAGTATATGGAAGGTTGTAGCCACAGAGATATCAGGGTTTCCAAAGCTGTAAGTCTACAAGTTCTGCCTTGAGTCAGGGCTCTACAGGCTTCCATGCTTCTTGATATGTAGAAGGAAATGTGCCAGCAGGAAAGCCAAGAGTGTCTGAGTAACCTGAGTGGTAAGTGTGCCCTAAGAGCTCAGACTTTTGACTCAAAACATCATGGGATAAAAAGTGACTTATGGACTACAAACTTGCCTGTACTACTCATTCCAAGGGGTTCCAAAAGCCCTAGCTTGAGTGTTCTTACATCTCACCACTTTTTGGCTCCCAGCAGTGGAAATGAAAATTCAGTTCACCAGTTGTCACATATTAGCTTCTATCTTTTTCTTTTTTTATTTTTTTTGGTCAGAAAACAAAAACAAACAGCCCACAAACAAAATAATAAAGCAACATTTCCTTGCATGTTCTGTTGCTAACTCACTTCTTAAGATGAAATATGGTTGTTCCTCCTGATTAAAAATGAATGTGTGAATCATTAATCATGAAAAATAAAACTTTTTCAAAAGACTGATGGAAGTCTGGGAAGCTAGCAAGAACACAGTTTTAAAGCAGGATATTAATATTAGCCAGATGACCACAACAAGAAATTTGGACCTGTGTCTGGATGTGAAGAATAGCTTTGTTTAAAGCCAGATCTTTTACAAAGAAAGGATGTACCTCTGTTCAGTGATGGATCCAGTCGACCCAAAGACTTTCTTCACAACAGCTATTTCAGTTTGCACTCAACTTCACAATTATATTTACATTTAACACACCAGTGAATACTAAAAAAACTTCTTAAATCACTGCACCACAATCCTCATCATTTTCAACCAAAAAACCACCTTACCACCACAAAATGACTGTAGTCAAAGTGCAGTAATTTATTAACTATTCTTTTTGTAAGTGCATTCCTCCATTTAACCACCTGCACTCTCCCAAGACCAAATTCTGCACTCCTTAATTGAAAAAAACTTCTATTAGCACCAATTTTTTTTTTGTGGGCAGTGGATTGGGCCATATATTCTATCTGTGTGAGGAATGTTGGCTGCTGTCTTCTCCTTTCCTTGGCTTTAAATTCAAGAAATTTCTGAAACTCTCTCTTCAGCTGATATTACCTCAATCTTGGATATATCTCCAAAGATATCAGTCTTTTTCTATCACTTGACTATCCTTTTTTTTCATGGAACATCAACACAGACTACACTGATTTGACCTTGAACTGCACTACAGCCATGTGTCCTGGTTTCAGCCAGGACAAGGTGAATTTTTTTGCAGTAGCTGTGAGGGAATATCTAGGTTGCTGCTCTGTACCACTTCACCTCATTGCATTTGGGCTGAAGGAAGGGACTCTCATTTCAGAGAAGAAGGTGGACATGGCTTGCAGTCAGAGGAAAACATGGCATGCACAGGAGCTGTCCACCATTGTTTATCATTGTCCTGGACTTGGTGAGCATTTTTGAATGTAAATCACCCTTTCTTTGTACACTTTTGTTATTAATATTGTTTCTGTTTCTTATTTTCTTGCTATTCCCAGCAAATTGTTCTTATCTCAACCCATAATTTCTTCCTGTTTCCCACAAGAAAGATGGGAGTGGGGAACCCATGCTGCAGGTAAAGCATTATGAGTGTTCCAGGACACAACCCTGAGAACAAGCACAACTGTGAGAGCAAAGAAATCAGCATTGTACCCAACACTGGTCTATTAAACCAATATAATGAAAGTTTATAACTAATTTATTTTAACGCACTCTGGCCAGAACAGTAGTTATTTCAACCCTTCTGCCAACTAAGCACTACACAGCTGCTCGCTAAATCTAAAATCCACACCCCCTCTCAGTGGAATAGGGAGGAGAAGCAAAAGGGAAACTTCTAGGTTGAGATAACAGTTAAAAAATTGAAATGAAAAGAAAACCTATAATAACAGTGAAGTAAAAGAGAGATATCTTTTCTTGATAAGAAAAACAACTTATCAAGTGATGCACAATGTAATTGCTCACCACCTGCTGACCGATAGTAAATGCTGATTGATTTATTACTCATTTCCATGCACCAATGCTTTAAATAGACAACTTCCATTGAGTATAAAAAATTTCCTAAGGTTTTGAAGGAGATCTCAGCTTTGGGGAAGAAGATTGGACAGACTGCAGTTCCATGGTACCTGTCAATCAAAGGGGCCAACACCTCTATTTTAGAAACCCTTCAACATTTTCACTGTCCAATTATAACAGGGAACTGAAACTGTTGTCTGTGAGTGATTTGTGACAAATAACTGAAGTACTGCTGTGTTCTTTGGTTGTGACAATTGTTATTTTTAGGGCTAAAGGAAGGAAGAGAAGGCGTTGCAGTTATTTTAAGACAGATTTAGTTGAAACAGTGAAGCTGTAGTTGTATATGGATAATCCATTTTGCAGGTCTAAAAATAGCAAGGTCACATTAACCAGATATTTTTAATTAATGTACTTTAGTACAAAGAACAGAAATTTATGGACAATCCCATTCTTTGGAGAATGAAGGGGTCATTCAAAGAATGTGTGCGAATGTGTGCATATGTGTGCATACACTGGGTTTTTTAAGATGTTCCCAGACTGGCCCAGGATTGCAGCACAGACTTGAGAAATTTGAAAAATGTGTGTTTTGTTAACCAAGATTAACCAAGATTTTGAGATATTTATACCATGGCACTGTGACACTTGATATTGAATTTTCCTTCTTTAAGGATGCTAAAAAGCAGGAGGAAGAACAGAGGTGTGCTTTTTTACTTGGTTTCATTTTCTTTTATTTTCTTTCTTTTCTTTCTTTCTTTTTCTTTCTTTTTTATTTGGTTTCACTTTCTTTAAAGGTGCTCTTTTACTTTCATGTATCAGCCCAGCTGCAGAAATTCCCTGACTATGATCTGTTACCAGCTGCCTTTCAAGGAAGAAGATGTTGCAGGAGGAAATGTCAGGTGTTCTAAGGATGAATTTGGGATTTTTTTATTTCTTCATTCAGAAGAAATGCTCTTCAAAAAAATTAAAACCATTACCAGCTTTTGAAGTAAATAAAGATGAGAAAACTAAGCCGTTTCTCTGAAAGCAAGAAATTACTACTTTTCCTCACTGTACATCATTTGCTCATCTTTGAAAGCAAATCATTCATGGGACATTAATGACAAAAAGTAATTGGAGGGCTGGGTCAAGAAACTCCTATGGAATTTTAACACACCTGACTACGAGGGTGTATTATATGCATGTGGTTGTAGCTTAAGGCAGGAAAAAAATCAGCTCCTTCTAGTAAGAGCTGAATTTAATAGGAATTCCTATTTTGCTTTGGGATAACATCTTTCATTGATTTAATCCCTTCCTGTATGTACTTGCATCATATGAGGTAGTTGTGGTTTTCATTTTACCTTCAAGTCTACAGTATGATGAATAGCTATTGTCAGCTTTACTTCACCCTGACCAGTGGTTGCACCATTGGAGGTAGGCTAGGGTCAAGGAGATGGCCTCAAATAATCTACAATTTTCCTAACCTTATCCCTATCCCCCTTTCCTTAGAGCCTTCCTTTATTTATCTTTTTTTTTTCTTTCTTTCTCTTTTAGTGCCCCATCTATCTTGCAGCTTACTGAGGCTGGAACTCTGACTAGAAATGACAGATCACTTCATATGTCACACTTTATTGTTTGTTGCACTTTTATCACATTTCCAGCATCTTCTTTCAAAATCAGCCCAACTCTGAGGTATATGTTTTTAATTTGTATTACAGAAAAATGCTGCCTCTTTTATTCACTCGGGTATTTCCTTTTGGTTCAATGGATTATTTACAGCGTAGTGGAATCTAGCACTTCAAGCATTGACTTCATATGATTTACTACACAGTAGTGTGATTACTATATTAATTAACTTGTAAAACCTGGCCTTGATAGTATTTGCTTGAAGTTGATTTTTTCTGGAAGTTCTTGACCAAGAAAGTTGCAGCTCTTCTCAGAATAAAAGTATGAATAAATTCACTGCATATAGCTATTGACAATTTTCAATGAGAAACCAAGAATAAAAGTAGAAATATAACATAAAGCACAGACAGGTAGGAGTGAGAAGAGGGGATAATATTAATTAAGGAACATGACTTGTTAGAAGAAGTATATACTGGGAATTTGAGACTGGAAATTCGGACTGGGAAGGCTTGAAGTTTGTTTGGTGAGAAGGTTGGGAGGAAATGAACAAACCATTTAGACTGGGCTGGACATGTAAGATAACAGTGCAAAGGTCTGCAGTGGGGGAAAGCCTGAGCCCAGTAAACAGCACACTTCTTTTTATGAAGCTCAGGGTAAAATTTGCCTTCTGGGCTGCAGACACACATTGCTGGCTCATATCTAATTTTACATCCACAGGTATACCCAGGTCCTTCTCTGCAGGGCTGCTCCCAATCCATTCACCACCCAGCCTGTATTGAAAATAATGATTGCTCCAATCCAGGTGCGTGACCTTTCACTTGGCCTTGTTGAACTTCAGGAAGTCCACACTAGTCCACTTCTCAAGCCTGTGAAAGTCTCTCTTCCCTCTAGTGTGTGTCAGTTAGATCAGCAGTAATTCCTTGTGAGTTAAGAAAGGGGTTCTTCAACTTCAGACAATTAGAACTCATTAGAGACAGACCTAAAGCAGACTTAAAGAGCTCTCTTGCCATTGTCAGAACTGGGATTTAAAGATGTACCATAAACATAATAAACATTATGCAAATGCATATACACTGAAAAAATAATATTTTTCTATATATATGTGAACTGTGCCTATGTACTAACCAGTAAGCATCCTTGTCAGGCTCAAACAGCCTAAATAAAAATGCTGAATATTAGATGAGAAGCAAAGGGGTTACTGGGAAATAAAAGAAAGATAGTTGGTTAAACATACTCCTGAGGCTGTACCATAAGCATCATTATTTTATAGGATAAGTAAAATATCAGACCTTATTAATTTTGAGCTACCTGACGAACTAGCTGCAGTTCTAGCTGATAATCACTGCTTTAAAACTAATGGTTTTGATACAGATTCTCTCCTGCAGCCAATTGTTACAGAGATTGAAACTGTTGAGCAGCTAGCCACATTTTCTGATTCTGAGGAACTTATCTGCAGCTTTGGCCCAGACATGAGCAAAACCAGGCAAGGAGCTGCTTTAATTTATGCCACTGTCAGACTCTCTCACGGTCTCTCTACCACTGGAGTTCCTCTCTGCCACAACCTTTCATGCTCTGACTAGGGATTTCCCATGCAAAAATATACATATGTGCAATGCACAGATGGTTTGCATATGCGCAGTAGGCTTAACATAGCTGATTTACTGTGTATGCACAGACCATCTGTGCAGCACATGTGCAGCAGGTCTGATGTGTACTGGACACATTGGACTTACTGTGCATGTGCTACACAGTTAATCTGCACACACACAGTAGCCACAGCTCCGACTGAGTTGCCAGACATCCAGATGGCCAGAGTCCTTAAATCCCTTCCAGAGAAAAAGTGAAGATGGAATAAGGATGTTTGGTTTTGTTTGGTTTTTTTTCCTGGTGTATAACATAGTGTATCCTTTATTCTCTAATGTAGGAACATATTAAAGTGGATACACCACCTCATCACATTTTAGTCTTAAAAAGAATTTCTCTCAGACAGAGAGCGATTCTCTCTGGTCATGCATGTCCAAATACAACTAGAGAAAACAAAACAGAGCTATGATAAAAATTCTTCTCTAAACTTTTACAGAACAAGCAAGTCCATTACAAGTGAACTACACAGGCTTCTCTTAAAGAGGATTGGAAGCTACTTCAGATTCTCTGACTGTAAAAAGTTTTTCAGTCTGGAAATATTTTAATTACTCAGGTTAATACTCAGAAAACTCAGTAACCCAGATCAATCACAAGTCACAGTCTCAGGAAGAGATTTAGTTTTCTTGGGCCTTGCCTTTTGAGTGGTTGAGCTTCAGTTTCTTAGAGTGTACATGCTGCTTGCTTTCCCATCATTAAGACTGTGAGCTAATAACACTGGCACAAATGTTTTTGACAAATTCCCCATCAATAACTCCTCCCTAAAACTTAAACATGAAAATAACTTATTAGACCCACTAGTATTTTCTATAATTGCTAAGCATACTGGCAGTTCCAATGTATGAAGAATTTATCCATATTTACTTACTGGGGAGAAGTCTGAAAATACTCTGCATCTGTGGCTGACATCCAGCTTTTTTTGCATGACCTGGAAATGCACACCAGAGTCTGCTCACTTTCTTCTGCACTCTGGGGAAAGGCCTCTCTTGCATTTATATGCATGCTCAGGCTGTCAAACCCCCAAAAGTGGCAGCACAGAGGTGTTCCTAAACATTATCTTCAGCAGAAAATTCTGCTTACAAACACCAGACCCAAATCACCCTTTTCAGGAAAAAACATAAATTAAGGGACCACTGAAAAACAAGACATGAAACAGAAGTCTGAGGTGTTCAAACATGCATCCATATTATGTGACCCAAGACTACAAGAACATACAGCTTTGAGATTAACAAAAAAATTACATTGTTTTTTCTCTCACTGCATGTTTCTGCCTTGCAGACATCATCAAATTTTGCTTGTTGTGTTTTCAAGAGAAAAACATATTAGGTGCCTTACCCATAGGCACCAGGTTGTGAGGTGCACCAAGGCCTTCCCTACTCCACTCTGAACCAGTCCCATCCACACAGACCTTCCTTGCCTCCCCTGAGCCTCTTGAATTTGCCAGCCTGTCTCCAGGAACCCAAAGAGGACATAATGCCTGAATGAGGCCTGATGAGTGCTGAGCAGAGGGGATCACCCTTGAACCTTCTGGCAATATGAGAAAATAGGAGAAGACCCATCAGAGTGTAATAAGTATAATAGATAAATTCGTGTGGATTTAAGCTACTAATAAGAAGCTACCCGAGAATGCCTCCAAGATTCCAAAGTTCCCAAACACATTTACAACTGTAACAACAAGGCAGAGCAAGAAGATAGCCCAGCCATTAAGGGTGGACCCTCACTTCACAGCTCTTCAACATCCGATACCGATCTTGGTGGAGATCCTGGACGATCAAGATCACCCCTCCCAAGATGAACTTCGGAAAAAACCATCAAGGAACCTCTTCATGCAGACAGGACTCTTTTGGAAACAAAGCATATTTGGACTTTCAACAGGCTTAGCCTTAGGGTAAAAAAAACTGTATAAAACCCACAGGCTGAAACATAGCAGTGTGGCAGAATTCGGAGGGTACCTTTGTACCACCACTCTGTCCACCCAACTCTCGATCGATTGTTGTCCCGTTTTTATTGTGGCTTTAATTTGGTGTTGGAAATTTCGCTAATAAACCCTGTTATTTTTAAATTGGCTTATACTCATTTATAACAAGAGCAAGCTCCTGTGTGGCACTGGGCCTGGCAGTCCCAGGCTCCTATTCTTGCCGTGGGCTTTGTAGCCACCAACATGGATGGAGGCTGGGTGGGCACCTGGGTTTCACCACCCATGTGGCCCCATCATGGCAGAGTTCACCACCCTGGGATTCACGTACACAATCCCTGAGATGACAGGTAAACCAGGAATAATGGAGGATGGGGCAGGGGCAAAGGGGGGAGAGGAACAGCTGGGGGATCACAGCACATCTGCTGCTTCCACTTAACAAACTGTGTAAGTTAGTTGCAAGGAGCCAAGCATCCCATCACAGGCAGCTGCTCTGCAGGTACTCAGTACTACATTCATCTCTGTATCACCATGAATGGGAAGGATGCAGCTCCAGCACTGCACATCTGTGGATGTCCCAGTATGAAGACTGGGGTCACCCTGAGTACCATTTCTCCAGCCCTTCTTCCAGGCAAGACAAGCGCACCTTACTCATAGGGGCACAAAACCTGTCCAGAACAAAATCTGTCCACTGCTGCCTCGGCACTGTTCCTTCAGCATCTCTGACCTCATCTGTGAATGCAGGTAGGACAAAATTTCTTTTGTAGATCAAAAAAAACAAGTTCTAAAATTTTCCTGCACCACAAAGGACTGAACATCCAGTCTGTTAACCAAAGCTTCATTTGCCTTTGTCCCTCCCTTGTAACAGCAACTTTTACCAAATCTTTTCCTATTCTTTGTGTTCTCCTGTATTCTTTCTGACTCACATAGATCTTCGTGTAAGTTTAGTTAAAATACTTCCCATTAACCACAGGCGTTTCAAAATAAAGAGAAGGGCACCTGAAGCCCTGACAAGGAAGATGCCTGCTCGGAGTTCGACTGAGGAGCCGCAGGCAACCAAGGGTCCCCGGCGGCCCCTCCTCAGCAGGAAAACAGGAACGGAAAACTAGGTGTAAAAGCTAGTGAATGGAGATAACGACGCGTGAAACGGATTCCGCTGGAGGAAATTAGTGTAATTTGCTGCTATTTATTCAGATAGTTAGGAAATTTATCCCCAATACCACCTACCCATTGCTCCCCTTTCGCCGTCGGAGCTGCCTGCCGCCGCTGCCTGCTCCCTCCCGGAGCCGCGCCCAGCAACGCCCGGGCCCGCTCTGCCCCGGCTCCCGGCGCTACAGCCCCCGGACACGGCCTGTTCCTGCTCCGCACCGCGGGACACCAGCTCCCGGCGCTACAGCCCCCGGACACGGCCGGTTCCTGCTCCGCACCGCGGGACACAGCTACCGGGGGACGCGGCGGTCCCGGGAATTTGCCCCGCAGTCTGTCACAGCCAGCCTTTCCCTCGGGTTGAGCAGCACCCGGACGCTGCCGCCGGGATGTTGGTGCTGCAGCGCTGCCGTACTGCCGCCGGGGCTGCTCTGGGGCTGGCCATGGCACTGCCACCGAACCGGCTCACTCCGCCGTGGGGCAGCCCCAGTTCGTCCTCACGAAGACCTGATTCTTCCCTGTGCACAGGCAGCCAGCACAGCCCTTTCTAGACCAACGGAGACTGATCACAGGGCTTTTGTCAAACGGATTGAGTCTGACTGAACTGCTGGCCTTAGAGCTGAGAGAGGAACCTGCCTTGGAGCAGCTGTGAGAGTGCCCGCACCAATTCCCACCCTGCTCCATAGCAATCAGGGATGAATCCTTTTGGCATCACCACTTAGCCAGAGGGGAGAAAGAGCCAGCCCAGGGCTGAAGTAGAGTCCCATCACTGGGCACAACCAAGTTTGCTGTTGGCTGGTGCTGGCTGGTCTCTTCCAGGCTGCCTTTCTCGCATAAAGGTTGGATGAGGTCACCTTCCAAGGTCCCTTCTCACCTGGGCTGTTGCAGGATCCTATGATGATTGCATTTTCAGACTGGGAATAATGGTTCTTTCTCCTAAACTGTCAGTGGTCTAGGGACTTGCCTGTGGAAATGAGCCCCTGCCTGTGGCAAGAGATGATGCAGGTGAGCTCTGGGCACACGCCGGGCAGATGCCACCTGTGTGCACTGCTGAAGGGGGGGATGCTGAGGTGGGCTTTGTCCTTGGGGCCAGCACGGGCTATGGGGTGAGAGCATGCAAGGCAGGGCTGGAAAGCTTTCATGGTGTTTTGCTCTGATTAGGTGAAACGGTGCTGTTGGAGATGTCAGCCTGGCTCACTCTGTTACCTCGCTGCTCTCTCCCCTCACCCTCATCCTGCCATGTTTTGCTGAGGCGCAGACATGAGACAGTGAGAGCCAATGGTCCACACCCATGCGCACCTAAGCCCACCCTGCTGCAAAGGAGGAACAGAAAAAGATCTCTGTGGGTATCTGTCTTTAATCAGGATGTGTTTCAGGTATTAAAGAAGCTTTGTAGAGAGAATGTCGGAGTCCAAAAGTGAAAGCAGGATCGCGGGGCTTGGTCAGTGACAACTGGAAGGGGAAAGTGGGAAGAAAAGAGGTGAAAATGGTGCCTCATTCTCCAGAGCCGTCTTCAGGTGAAGGCTGTCCAGCAGAACGCATTGGTAGGCAGGCTGCCTTACCTTTCCTGGGACGTAGTCTGCTGGACCTGGAATCATGCCCGTGCCAGTAAGTTTGGTTCTTAGTCCCATTGAGTACTTGGGAGCGCTTCTTTGTAGACATCCATTTCCACATTGCCAAACGCCGCAGGACCTGGTGTCTGCAAGAGAAGCAGTGAGGTTGGTGGATCCAAGAGGCAGTGTGGATCCTTGCCAGGCGCCCACAAGTACTGTGCTGCTTTGGTAGCTGGCCAGAGGAGCAGAGTGGGAGGTCTGGAGCCTTGGGAAGGAGGGCTCCTTGGGAAGAGAGGTGGATGTCCCAGAGGACGAGGGAGATTAGTGCCATTAATGCCAGTGAACTGTTCCATGCCAAAGCTGCTAGTGTGGAAAAGTGAGGGACTGCAGGTATGGGTGTTGTTGATAATAGCAGAGCCAGAAGCCCTGTGGCTTCTTGGGCTTGCTGCAGGTGCAGAGAAGTGTGTATCATGCGGGGATACAGCAGGAACTGGGGCTCTTCTGCCCTGAGGAGAGCAGCTGAGCTTCTGCTGCTGCTGTGAGAGAGCAGAGAAGCACAGCTCACCTTTGCCAGGTCTTGGAAACAGCTCTGGTATTGACTCTTCCACTTCATGGAGTAGCAGGGTTCAGCATGGGTGTACACTGTTTGGGGTCCCAGGACCCTGGGCAGGGTGTAGGTGCCAGGACCTGGAAATGGAAGAGGAAGGGAGCCTGGATGAGTCCCCTGGAAAAGGGTGCAATGCGTGGCTGGAAGGGAGTCAATCTGCCAAGCTGCCAGTGAGGAGCAGGAAGGCTATCCTGCCCCTCCTCCCAGTGCCTCTGGCTTCTACTGCATGTAGTGTGTGTTGGCTGTTCAGAGCCAGAGCTGCTGGTTTTTCTGTGAGATGGGAGAAGTAGGTGCTCTGGGACAGCCAGAAGCTTGTTGAGCGCACACTGTGTCCTACTGCTGCCTAGGCTTTTTGCTGGGCCTGTTGAAGAAGCTGCAGCCCCTCCCTGGGGGACACGCAGGCTTTTAGCTTGTCTGTTTCCCCAGGTTCCGTACCTGGCGTTCGGAAGCCTTTAAAGTCCTTGGGTCGGAACTTCATGCTACTTGCCGGTGCGGTAAGGAAGACGTGTCTGTTGGCAGGATCTGTGGTGTAGTCACCTGGGATAGAGAAGGAGGTGGGAGAAGAAGTGAAGCTGGGCACCTAACTGTAAGCCAAAGAGGAGAAGCCAGGAGGAAGTGCTCAGTCTTGCTTGTTTTCTGTCTGGAACTCCTTGAAGCCCATTCAGGGAATGAGCGGAGGGGTTTGTGCCCCAGTGGCACGGGGCAACAGTAAGACATGCTTGCCAGGCCTGGAAGAAAGGCTGCAAAAATGCTACTCACTGGGCCCTGGGGTGACCTGAACCTTGGTCTTGGGACGTGCCGTCACATGTGCCGATGGAGCCACGTGCTTCCCAGTCTTGGTGATGGATGGATGGATGAAGTACCGAGGACCTGGTGAGCAGCTGGTTCCCAGGGGACATTTGGTCCCTCGAAATGAGTATGCTGGGGCTCTGTCTCTGGTGGGATCATGAGCCGTGTGACCTGGGAAGAAAAGCCTGTGAAAGGACATGTGCCTGCAACTGTGTAGTGAAAGGAAGTTTTGAAGTGGAAGCAAGCGGTGTGCTGTGCCTCCCGCTGCCACTGCCTCCTCGTGAGAGTTGGCTTACCTGTTGTCCCAGGGAGCCAGTACTTGGGACCCGGGGTGGCAAACTCTGCAAGGATTGGGCCCCTTCGGGGATGAGGTCTCCACGTGCCTACCCAGGGTCCCTCCATGCTGGTGACTAGAAAAACTACAGGAAAAACAGGAGAGCTACCAAGGGGCTTCCCTGGCACAGCCCTGGTACGGAGCTTTCTTGTAGCCCAGAGCAGGAAGGAATTGAAACTAGCATCACGAAGGAAAACGGGGAACAACCAGAAGTAGCAGGTGGAGGAGAACGAGGAATGGTGGGGGGAGCAGAAGTTAGAAGCAAAAATGCAACAAAAACTCCCAGCTGTGCCCTTGGGCAGTAATTGCTGGCCAGGCCAGCAGCAGCATAGAAGCGCGGCGCTGGCTTGGCAGGGAGGTAGCCTTTGTCACGTGGACAGGCAAGCTTGCTCAGCTGGAGTGTGGCACTGACTGGGTGAGGTGCAGGCAGGGACACCAGCTCCTCAGTGACATCATAATCCATTGCTAGGTGGATCCACCATCATTGATGTCCCTCAGCAGGTGACATCCCAAAGGGCCATTCTCACCCAGTGATGAGCAAAACCCACTATGATGTTGAGACCCTCAAGCTGTTCATGATGCAGTGAGCAGCTATAGCCTGCAGAGCTCCTCTGGGGCTGGCCATGGGGCTGCCATGGAACTGGCTTAGTCTGGTGTGGTGCGGCTACAGTTTTTCCTCACACAGACCTGCTTGTGTCCTCATGTGCACAGAGACCTGGCACAGCGCTTTCTAGTCCAGGAGTGCCTCTGTACTTGGCTTTTTTCACCAAAGAGGGTAAAAGTAACTTATTCAACAAAAATTTTTTGTAATAAGCAAACACTTCGTTATTTCACTGCCAGGAACACAGGAGGATTAATCCTCCAAATTTGTTCTCATTAGCAAACAAAATAAATCCATTTTATGTGCTTTTTTTGCTGTGCCATTTTTACATAAGTTCTTCTACATACTATGCATTCCATGTCCATTCTTAAATTTAATCTTTACATTGATTGGTTTCGCTAGTTATATAACTTCAGTAATATTCCTACCCTAAGACAATAATTGACAACCTCTACTGAGATCTACTGATTGGAATGCTTGATATTCCAATTAAGATGGGAAGGGTAGGAGGTTCCCAAGCAGACTAACTGGTGTGCATGACAATTTCCATAGGTTCTTGAATAAGACCTAAGATATCTGGTAACCTCTTGGTAAGGATCCTCTGGTTACATATGGTTAAAAAAGTCTTCTTAATATTCCTATACCATATACCTCATGATTTTTGACTTGTAATCATAACATTTTTTCTTTTATGTTATTAAATGAATTATTTTATCAGTATACTTATAACAGGCTGAGCAGACCGAACTGCTGGCCTTAGAGCTGAGAGAGGAACCTGCCTTGGAGCAGCTGTGAGAGTGCCCGCACCAATTCCCACCCTGCTCCATAGCAATCAGGGATGAATCCTTTTGGCATCACCACTTAGCCAGAGGGGAGAAAGAGCCAGCCCAGGGCTGAAGTAGAGTCCCATCACTGGGCACAACCAAGTTTGCTGTTGGCTGGTGCTGGCTGGTCTCTTCCAGGCTGCCTTTCTCGCATAAAGGTTGGATGAGGTCACCTTCCAAGGTCCCTTCTCACCTGGGCTGTTGCAGGATCCTATGATGATTGCATTTTCAGACTGGGAATAATGGTTCTTTCTCCTAAACTGTCAGTGGTCTAGGGACTTGCCTGTGGAAATGAGCCCCTGCCTGTGGCAAGAGATGATGCAGGCGAGCTCTGGGCACACGCCGGGCAGATGCCACCTGTGTGCACTGCTGAAGGGGGGGATGCTGAGGTGGGCTTTGTCCTTGGGGCCAGCACGGGCCATGGGGTGAGAGCATGCAAGGTAGGGCTGGAAAGCTTTCATGGTGTTTTGCTCTGATTAGGTGAAATGGTGCTGTTGGAGATGTCAGCCTGGCTCACTCTGTTACCTCGCTGCTCTCTCCCCTCACCCTCATCCTGCCATGTTTTGCTGAGGCGTAGACATGAGACAGTGAGAGCCAATGGTCCACACCCACGCGCACCTAAGCCCACCCTGCTGCAAAGGAGGAACAAAAAGGTCTCTGCAGGTATCTGTCTGTCCTAGGGTGATACGTGTATCCCCAATCGTCTGTTGGGTGCAAAGGGGAGGGGAAGCGTGGTTTGTTTTTTCCCAGGAAAACTCTGCTCCTTGGAGTGACCTTGGAAGTGGGGGAGTTCAGCAGACGGTGAGACAGAGAGAAGCTCTGCTTTTTTTTTCCCCTCCGGCAGTTAGTTAGTAGTAGCATAGTCAGCAGTAGGTCTTGTAGATAGCTGAAGCCTTTTTTTCCCCTTTTTTTCCCTCTCCTCGGAACTGTTCCAATCTCTCTGGACTGAGGACCTGGGGGAAGCACCGGGGGGCCTCCACCTGGGACCCACCCCACCAAGACCAACCCTGTGCAGCAACTCCTTTTTCTCCCAGAGCCAGAGGAATAGAGCCACAGAACACAGTGACTATCTTCGAGGGGAAGACTTTTGTCTCCTAAGTTTGACATCCCTCCAGAATGGAACAAAGTTCTTGTCATCGGATATTGTGCTGGGAGTGCTTTGCCTGTTTAATAAACAGGTTTTTTTCCACTTCTCTCTGAGGAAGTATTTTCCCAAACCTGTTGGAGGAGGGGAGGGAGGCCCCCATAGGAGGTTTTCTCCCAAATCTGCCTGAAACCAGGACAAACTTCCTGGTGCCCGAAAGTGGGGCTTGAGAGAGTGGAAAAACCCTGTACTGATTGGGTTTTGGGTATTTTTGTTTGTTTGTTTGCTTGTTTGGGTTTTTTTAGGGCTGCAAGTACTCTGTATTGGCATAAAGTGGTCAGTAACTATGCTGCTTGAATTCATGTCTCTCGGGGTGGGGGCCTTGATGTGTTTTGGAGCCTTAGGCTTCTTTGAGGTCTTAATACCTTTGTGGTCCTTAGGTTTATTTCCATATCCAGAGATAGCTCCAGTATTGTCCCTAATATGCAGTTTTTACAGCAGAGGGACACGGATTAGAGTAGCTATTGGCCTTGGCTTGATCATAATGATTTGTAGGAAGTTTATAAAGGTGCTGGAATCTATTCCTAGTATGTATGGGTCATGGTTATGGTTATTCACCCTATTTGTGGGAGGAGGAGCAGAGGATGAAGCGTTGCAGTCTTTGATTTCCTCCTTCTCCTCTAAATCAGTTGCAACACTGTTGGAGAATGTTCTGCTTCCCCTGAGTGTTAAAGAGACCATCTTTCTGGTATTTCATCTGGTAAGCCTCCGCTATACAATCTGCAGCTTCTGTAGAATGAGGGCTGAGATTTCTAGAGGGGCTGATGAAACTCCTGAGCCAGGCATAAGAAATTCTGAGTGGTGTGGAGAATGGGAGGATATGGGCCAACTCCTCAAGAAATTCTCTGACCCTATAGTCTGAGATTTTCCACGGGAACAAATTTGGAATCCAGCTGAGCTGGGGAAATACCTGAAAGAGAAGTACTATGATGACTCTAAGGGGGAAAAGATCATTGCAGTTAGCTGGGCCCTGGCATATGCTTATCGCACGCTGCTAGGTACTGTAGGGCAGCAGACAGAGGCGGGGGGAAGGGATACAAATCAACAGCTACCCCAGTCACTCAGGCTGCAGCCAACACCCCAGTTATGAAGCCAGCAGCTAAACTAGAACCTGAGCCTGAGTCAGCAGCTAAACCAGACAGTAAGCCTAAGCCCCTGGCAGTTGCTCCAGCAAAGAAACACACCCACAAAACTGATCGACCAGTGGACAATGATGACTCAAGAGAAGGACCTTCACCAAAATCAGAAGCCAAAGCTTCTGGCACAGGATCAGAAGCCAATATTGATTCCTTTTCCCTGAAGGACCTTCGGGGCCTAAGAAAGGATTACCGGCAACAACCTGATGAATCTATAATTAGTTGGTTAGTCCGTCTTTGGGATGCCGCAGGCAAGGCTACAATTCTGGACGGCACTGAAAAGAGGCATCTGGGATCCCTGTCACATGATCCAGTCATCAACCAAGAGATGATGAGAGAGGCCAGTCCATTCAGTCTCTCTGGGTACGGGTCCTAGGAATTGTGGCAGAAAGATATCTGTGTGCAGATGACCTCTATATGCAGCAAACCCCGTGGAAGACTATAGAACAGGGGATTCAACGTTTGAGAGAGACGGCAGTGGCAGAGATGGTCTTTTCAGATGATATAAACATTAGGAACCCAGACTTGGTATCATGTACATCTGTGATGTGGCAAAAACTTATACTACTTGGGCCATTAGGGTATGCTTCTGCTTTAGCAGTAATGAAGTGGGGGGACATGGAGGAGACTGTGCTCGATATGGCAAAGAAGCTCCGAGCATATGCAGATGCTGTGCATGGCCCAACACATGCCAGAATCACGGCTGTGGAGACACGCCTACGGAAACTGGAGGATAAGATAGATGAGAATCATAATAAACTCAGGGAGGAGATTAGAGAAGACCTTCTCCAAATCTCAGCAGTACAGATCAGAGGTTCTGGTACCCAATGTAGATGCTCCCCAGGTAGGGAGAGAGGGTACACTCCACGAGCTGAGCTGTGGTTCTTCCTGCAGGATTGTGGAGAAAATATGAATAGATGGGATGGAAAATCTATGGCTGCCCTGGCACAACGGGTGCATGAATTGAAGGAAGGCAAGACTCAGAGAGTGAGTTCCACCAAAAGGGAAGCGGCTCCAGTTGCCCGTAGCTGAACTGCCAGGTATGATGATGATGACATGTCCAACCCCCTTGAAGGAACCTCTAAGACATATTCTCAAGAAAAGAAGGATAACCAGGCTTAGAGGGGCCCTGCCTCTAGCCAGGTAGAGGCTAGGGAAAAATGCATTTTTTGGACTGTGTGGATTTGTTGGCCTGGCACATCTGAACCGCAATACTATGAGGCCTTGGTTGATACTGGTGCGCAGTGCACATTAATGCCATCAAGACATGCAGGGGCAGAATCTGTCTCTATCGCTGGCGTGACAGGGGGATCACAAGATTTTACTTTGGTGGAAGCAGATGTAAGCCTGACTGGAAATGAGTGGAAGAAACACCCTATTGTGACTGGCCCAAAGGCCCCATGCATTTTGGGCATAGGTTACCTCTGAAGTGGGTATTTCAAAGGCCCTAAAGGACTCAGGTGGGCATTTGGGATAGCGGCTGTAGTGACAGAGGGCATCCAGCAATTGAACACCTTGCCTGGACTGTCCGAGAATCCATCTGCAGTAGGACTCCTGAAAGTACAAGAGCAACGGGTACCAATTGCCACTTCTATAGTGCACCGCCGACAGTATAGAACAACTCGAGATGCTGTGATCCCCATCCATAAGATGATTCGAGAGCTGGAGAGCCAAGGGGTGATTAGTAAAACCCACTCACCCTTCAAGAGCCCCATCTGGCCGGTGCAGAAATCTGATGGAGAATGGAGACTGACTGTGGATTATCGTGCATTGAATCAGGTGACACCACCGCTGAGCGCTGCTGTGCCGGACATGTTGGAGTTCCAGTATGAGCTGGAGTCCAACGCAGTGAAATGGTACGCCACAATTGGCATTGCCAATGCATTTTTCTCCATTCCTCTGGCAGCAGAATGCAGGCCTCAGTTTGCTTTCACCTGGAGGGGCATGCAGTACACCTGGAACCAACTGCCCCAGGGGTGGAAGCACAGTCCTACCATCTGCCATGGACTGATCCAGACTGCACTAGAAAAGGGCGAGGCTCCAGAACACCTACAGTATATTGATGACATCATTGTGTGGGGGAACACAGCAGCAGAAGTGTTTGAGAAGGGAAAGGAAATTATCCAGATCCTCCTGGAAGCCGGTTTCGCTATCAAGAAGAATAAAGTTAAGGGACCAGCTCGTGAGATCCAGTTCCTGGGAGTAAAATGGAAAGATGGACAGCAGCAGATTCCCACTGATGTCATCAAGATCACCGCGATGTCTCCACCAATCAATAAGAAGGAAACACAAGCTTTCCTAGGTGCCATAGGTTTTTTGAGAATACATATTCCTGAGTATAGCCAGATTGTGAGCCGTCTTTACCTGGTCACCCGCAAAAAGAACGATTTTCCCTGGGGCCCTGAGCAGCAACAAGCTTTTGCCCACATCAAGCAGGAGATCGTTCATGCAGTGGCCCTTGGCCTAGTGAGGATGCAACCAGATATGAAGAACGTGTTCTACTCTGCAGCCGGGAGCCATGGCCTGTCCTGGAGCCTTTGGCAGAAGGTGCCTGATGAGACTCGAGGCCGGCCACTAGGATTTTGGAGTTGAAGCTACAGAGGGTCTGAAGCCAATTACACCCCAACTGAGAAGGAAATCTTAGCAGCCTATGAAGGAGTTCAATCCGCCTCAGAGGTGACTGGCACAGAAGCACAACTCCTCCTGGCACCCTGACTGCCTGCGCTGGGTTGGATGTTCAAAAGCAAGGTCCCCTCCACCCATCATGCCACTGATGCCACATGGAGCAAGTGGATTGCTCCTATTACACAGTGCACCTGTATGGGTAAACTGAATCACTCTGGGATTTTGGAAATAATTACCAATTGGCCTGAGGGTGAAAATTTTGGTCTCACAGATGAAGAACAAGAGCAAGTGACATGGGCTGAAGAGGCTCCACCATACAACCAATTGCCAGCAGAGGAGACACATTATGCCCTTTTCACTGATGGTTCCTGTCGTATTGTAGGGATGAACTGGAAGTGGAAAGCAGCCGTGTGGAGCCCCACACGACAGGTTGCTGAGGCCACTGAAGGAGATGGTGGATCAAGCCAACTTGCAGAACTATTGCAGAAACAATTGCCATTCAATTGGCCTTGGATATTGCTGAAAGAGAGAAGTGGCCGAGACTCTACCTCTATACTGATTCATGGATGGTAGCCAATGCTCTGTGGGGATGGCTGAAGAGGTGGAAAGAGGCTAATTGGCAGCGTGGAGGAAAACAAATTTGGGCTGCTGAGGAGTGGAAAGACGTTGCTACCAGGGTAGGGAGACTACCTGTGAAAGTCTGCCACATAGAGGACCACATTCCCAAGAGCAGAGCTAATGAGGAGCATCAAAACAACGAGCAGGTAGATCGGGCAGCAAAAATAGAGGTGTCAAAGATATTCTTAGATTGGGAATATACGGGAGAGTTGTTTCTAGCCCAATGGGCCCATGATACCTCAGGCCACCTATAAGTGGGCACGAGACCAAGGGGGTGGATCTAACCTTGGACAATATTTCTCAGGTTATCCACGACTGTGAGACATATGCTGCCATCAAACAGCCAAGTGGGTGAAGCCCATATGGTATGGTGAACGGTGGTCTAAATATAAGTATGGAGAAGCCTGGCAGGTTGATTATATTACCCTACCCCAGACATGTCACAGTAAGCGCTATGTGCTCACAATGGTGGAAGCACCACGGGGTGGCTGGAGACCTACCCTTTGCCTCACACTACTGCTCAGAACACCATCCTGGGCCTAGAGAAGCAAGTCCTATGGAGGCATGGTACCCCTGAGAGAATTGAGTCAGACAATGGGATTCATTTCAAGAACAGCCTTATCAACACCTGGGCTAGGGAACATGGCATTGAGTGGGTGTACCATATTCCCTACCATGCACCAGCTGCAGGCAAAGTGGAGAGGCACAATGCACTGTTAAAAACCTAGTTGAAAGCATTGGGTGGGGGATCTTTCAAGAATTGGGAGCAGCATTTGGCAAAGGCCACCTGGTTGGTCAACACCGTAGGCTCCACTAACCAAGCAGGCCCCACCCAGGCTGAACCTCTGCATACAATAGATGGAGATAAAGTCCCAGTGGTGCATGCCAGAGGCCTGTTAGGGAAGACAGTGTGGATCAAGTCTGCCTCAAGTACAGATAAACCCATTTGTGGGGTTGTCTTTGCTCAGGGACCAGATTGCACATGGTGGATAATGCAGAAAGATGGAGCAACACGATGCGTACCTCAGGGAGATCTGATTGTTGGGTGAGAATCATTCATAAACATCACTGTTTGCTGGATGCTATTGCCATTGTCTGTACATTAAACCACACAGATATGAAATAGAAGGAAATGTGTAAGTGAAAGGGTATGTGTTAATTGTTGAAGGTGTGAGTAAGTGAAAGAGGGAGTTTTGGCTGAGCAAAATAAGAGAGAGGGGAATCCTGCCACCCTGCAGCCTGGGGCCTGGGTTCAGTGTGGAATGTGACAGGAGCATGACGGGTATTGCTTGTATTTTATTGTGGGGAAAACAAATGGAAGTTTTATGTGGATAAATGCACAATGTAGAATATATGTTGGTTTTGGCCGTAAATTGACAATATGGGGATAAGGGGTGGAATGTCCTAGGGTGATGTGTGTATCCCCAATCATCTGTTGGGTGTAAAGGGGAGGGGAAGTGTGGTTTGTTTTTCCCCAGGAAAACTCTGCTCCTTGGAGTGACCTTGGAAGCAGGGGAGTTGGAACATGGCGAGACAGAGAGAAGCTCTGGGTTTTTTCCCCTCCGGCAGTTAGTTAGTTAGTGGTAGTGAAGTCAGCGGTAGGTCTTGTAGATAGCTGAAGACTTTTTTTCCTTTTTTTTTTCCCCCCTTTTTTTTCCCGTCCCTGCTAGGGGGAATGCTGAGATGGGCTTTGTCCTTGGGGCCAGCACGGGCTATGGGGTGAGAGCATGCAAGGCAGGGCTGGAAAGCTTTCATGGTGTTTTGCTCTGATTAGGTGAAACGGTGCTGTTGGAGATGTCAGCCTGGCTCACTCTGTTACCTCGCTGCTCTCTCCCCTCACCCTCATCCTGCCATGTTTTGCTGAGGCGCAGACATGAGACAGTGAGAGCCAATGGTCCACACCCATGCGCACCTAAGCCCACCCTGCTGCAAAGGAGGAACAGAAAAAGATCTCTGTGGGTATCTGTCTTTAATCAGGATGTGTTTCAGGTATTAAAGAAGCTTTGTAGAGAGAATGTCGGAGTCCAAAAGTGAAAGCAGGATCGCGGGGCTTGGTCAGTGACAACTGGAAGGGGAAAGTGGGAAGAAAAGAGGTGAAAATGGTGCCTCATTCTCCAGAGCCGTCTTCAGGTGAAGGCTGTCCAGCAGAACGCATTGGTAGGCAGGCTGCCTTACCTTTCCTGGGACGTAGTCTGCTGGACCTGGAATCATGCCCGTGCCAGTAAGTTTGGTTCTTAGTCCCATTGAGTACTTGGGAGCGCTTCTTTTGTAGACATCCATTTCCACATTGCCAAACGCCGCAGGACCTGGTGTCTGCAAGAGAAGCAGTGAGGTTGGTGGATCCAAGAGGCAGTGTGGATCCTTGCCAGGCGCCCACAAGTACTGTGCTGCTTTGGTAGCTGGCCAGAGGAGCAGAGTGGGAGGTCTGGAGCCTTGGGAAGGAGGGCTCCTTGGGAAGAGAGGTGGATGTCCCAGAGGACGAGGGAGATTAGTGCCATTAATGCCAGTGAACTGTTCCATGCCAAAGCTGCTAGTGTGGAAAAGTGAGGGACTGCAGGTATGGGTGTTGTTGATAATAGCAGAGCCAGAAGCCCTGTGGCTTCTTGGGCTTGCTGCAGGTGCAGAGAAGTGTGTATCATGCGGGGATACAGCAGGAACTGGGGCTCTTCTGCCCTGAGGAGAGCAGCTGAGCTTCTGCTGCTGCTGTGAGAGAGCAGAGAAGCACAGCTCACCTTTGCCAGGTCTTGGAAACAGCTCTGGTATTGACTCTTCCACTTCATGGAGTAGCAGGGTTCAGCATGGGTGTACACTGTTTGGGGTCCCAGGACCCTGGGCAGGGTGTAGGTGCCAGGACCTGGAAATGGAAGAGGAAGGGAGCCTGGATGAGTCCCCTGGAAAAGGGTGCAATGCGTGGCTGGAAGGGAGTCAACCTGCCAAGCTGCCAGTGAGGAGCAGGAAGGCTATCTTGCCCCTCCTCCCAGTGCCTCTGGCTTCTACTGCATGTAGTGTGTGTTGGCTGTTCAGAGCCAGAGCTGCTGGTTTTTCTGTGAGATGGGAGAAGTAGGTGCTCTGGGACAGCCAGAAGCTTGTTGAGCGCACACTGTGTCCTACTGCTGCCTAGGCTTTTTGCTGGGCCTGTTGAAGAAGCTGCAGCCCCTCCCTGGGGGACACGCAGGCTTTTAGCTTGTCTGTTTCCCCAGGTTCCGTACCTGGCGTTCGGAAGCCTTTAAAGTCCTTGGGTCGGAACTTCATGCTACTTGCCGGTGCGGTAAGGAAGACGTGTCTGTTGGCAGGATCTGTGGTGTAGTCACCTGGGATAGAGAAGGAGGTGGGAGAAGAAGTGAAGCTGGGCACCTAACTGTAAGCCAAAGAGGAGAAGCCAGGAGGAAGTGCTCAGTCTTGCTTGTTTTCTGTCTGGAACTCCTTGAAGCCCATTCAGGGAATGAGCGGAGGGGTTTGTGCCCCAGTGGCACGGGGCAACAGTAAGACATGCTTGCCAGGCCTGGAAGAAAGGCTGCAAAAATGCTACTCACTGGGCCCTGGGGTGACCTGAACCTTGGTCTTGGGACGTGCCGTCACATGTGCCGATGGAGCCACGTGCTTCCCAGTCTTGGTGATGGATGGATGGATGAAGTACCGAGGACCTGGTGAGCAGCTGGTTCCCAGGGGACATTTGGTCCCTCGAAATGAGTATGCTGGGGCTCTGTCTCTGGTGGGATCATGAGCCGTGTGACCTGGGAAGAAAAGCCTGTGAAAGGACATGTGCCTGCAACTGTGTAGTGAAAGGAAGTTTTGAAGTGGAAGCAAGCGGTGTGCTGTGCCTCCCGCTGCCACTGCCTCCTCGTGAGAGTTGGCTTACCTGTTGTCCCAGGGAGCCAGTACTTGGGACCCGGGGTGGCAAACTCTGCAAGGATTGGGCCCCTTCGGGGATGAGGTCTCCACGTGCCTACCCAGGGTCCCTCCATGCTGGTGACTAGAAAAACTACAGGAAAAACAGGAGAGCTACCAAGGGGCTTCCCTGGCACAGCCCTGGTACGGAGCTTTCTTGTAGCCCAGAGCAGGAAGGAATTGAAACTAGCATCACGAAGGAAAACGGGGAACAACCAGAAGTAGCAGGTGGAGGAGAACGAGGAATGGTGGGGGGAGCAGAAGTTAGAAGCAAAAATGCAACAAAAACTCCCAGCTGTGCCCTTGGGCAGTAATTGCTGGCCAGGCCAGCAGCAGCATAGAAGCGCGGCGCTGGCCTGGCAGGGAGGTAGCCTTTGGCACTTGGACAGGCAAGCTTGCTCAGCTGGAGTGTGGCACTGACTGGGTGAGGTGCAGGCAGGGACACCAGCTCCTCAGTGACATCATAATCCATTGCTAGGTGGATCCACCATCATTGATGCCCCTCAGCAGGTGACATCCCAAAGGGCCATTCTCACCCAGTGATGAGCAAAGCCCACTGTGATGTTGAGACCCTCAAGTTTTTCTTGCCCCAGTTTGTCCTCACACAGACCTGCTTGTGTCCTCATGTGCACAGAGACCCGACACAGCCCTTTCTAGTCCAGCAGTGCCTCTGCATTGGGATTTTGTCAAATGGGTCGAGTCTGTCTGAACTGCTGGCCACAGAGCTGAGAGAGCTGAACTTTTGACAGCTGAGAGAGGCTTCCACCCCAAATCATCTTTGAGAGCCACCAACTCTAATTCTCACCCTGTTCTATTGAAACTGGAGGAGAATCCTTTTGACATCACCACTTTGCCAGAGGGGAAAAATAACCTCCCTGAGATCCAGAAGAATTAAACAGGCTTCATCTCAAACTTTGCACTTGTCTTGCTTTGGCCTTTTCATTAACTCCTGGTCTGGAGGAAAAGGAGTGAGTAAAGAGCAGACCTGGCTTAGCTTCTGTCCAGGTTCAACGACTGAGCTCCTAATTTTATTTATCCAAAATGTAAGAATGGCCTTCTTTGGGGGTGAATTATCATTGTGAGTTAGCTGTAACTGGCACTTACTGTGCCTGCAGGCACTTACAATGGGAGATCCTCTGAAATGAGCTGGGAAGTTGACAGTGTCCAATGCCCAGCTGGTGCTTTGTATCTTTTGATGCTTTCCCAAGGTCTCTGTGCTACAATCTTATTATTAGTGAGGAGGGACAGAGCAAAGTTATCAATAATCTCAGTTGTTCTGCCCTCTCCATTTGAGGGCCCCCAGTGTCTGCATCATTCCTCAAATGCTACCAGTGTCTATCAAGCAGGTTTCTCCCTTTAGTGTCCACTTCTCCAGGTTGTTTTGGGAGTTCAAGGTCACCAGGATTTTCAGTGTTGATGCTTCAGGAACACGTGAACTCTTTCAAGGTTTTTCTGGGAAGGTTGAACAGAGTTAAGTTTCATTATTCTGATTTTGCCAGTAGTGTGTGAATATCTATACCTGCACTATGAGTGCTCCCATCAGGTTTTTCTGTTCCCAGACTTCATGACTCTTTGTTAATAATACCAGTCATTACCCATGCTTTCTTTAGTGACCCTTTAAGGTTTTCAATGTCAAAGTTTCTATTGTTTGAGACACCTATGGCTTTTCTTTCATTGCTGTGCTACATGGGCTGTGGTTAATATAGCACCCATTAGGAAATACATTCTGAAGCATATAAATTGTGATTTGAATGGAGATGCTGTGGGTGAGGTAAAACAATGGAGTTGCAAACCAGTTTAGAAGACATAAGAGTCCTTTAACACAAGCTGATTTGTAGAGTGAAGGGCACTTAAATTTCAAAGGCACACACAGATAGAATTTTCTCCCATTGGTCAAGTACTCATGCAGTATAACCAGCAGTTTTTGTAACACTTGCAGTCTTTGATACACTAAGAAAACTGTATATGAGCTTGCTCTCTTACCGTAGGTGAGGCAGATATTGAGAAGACTGGCAAGAGTTAATACATTACCAGTGCAGCTGGCTAATTACATTTCTTGTTGGATTATATTAGAAATGCCGACATTAGATGATGAGGTTTAACCAGTTCCTGTGTTTTTTGTGGCATTCACCTGAATCTTCTGCATCCATTTTTTTCCCTCCTGCTTTTCTCTGTGTCCTGTATCAGTGCAATGCTATCAATTAAGTTTTGTTTAGATGATGCTTTGGAGCCTACTGATGTCAGCTCTTCCTTGGGGTGTTGTTTTCACTCTGGAGACTTAAAAAACAGCCATTCCAGTAAACAGCCTTCTTGGGTGATGGTAAATTAACTCTGAAGCCTAGTGATAACAGCTACAGAGGAAAGCTTTTCAGTGGGCTGGAGGTGTTAAAGCTGGAGCCCAATGACAACAGACCCCCAGAAGCTTAGGGGGCATTTACCCGGGAGCATATTGATAGCAACCCCAAGAACCATCCCTTGTGTAAAACATTCAAAAAATGAAGTGGACAGCCCTCAGCCCAAAGGTTGTTTCCCAGAGCTGCCATCAGCAGGCTCCAGAGCCTAGAATGAATGAAAGCTAGAAGTTTATTCACATAGTCTGTGAATAGCAATAGGCAATGACTTGCAAAAGAGGATAATTTACTGGTATTGAAATTGGCAGTGGGCATAACACATTTGCCACATTTTGAATATACTTAGCATATTTTATTTCAAACTTCTTAAAAGGATATGCTGTAATTGATCTGTGTTTAGTGAGAGTATGGAAGAATGTTGCTGGAAGTTGTAGCCTGTATCAACACAAAAGGATGGCAGAATGAAAAGATGCCTATTAAAACTGATAAAGCTCTTCAGAAGTAATTACTGTGTATGATATATTATTCACAAATAAATGGATACCTATACATTTTCACTGCATGTTACACAATCTTTGTACAGTGCACTTTAAGAAGTGACACAGTTAGCTTAATTAAACCAAAAATTAGTATAATAGATTTTACCTGTAGGTTTCAGAGATAATTTCAGTGATGTGGAGGATCCCTGCTGTACCCACAGCTCCCAGCATAATACATGCTGGTGCAGTCAAATCTAAAATTGTATGAACTCTAGTGTATGCCACACTAGATGCCTTCTTTTGACGAATAAAAGCAAAAAATGTTAAAAATGTCAGCAATTAAGTTTGATCTAGTTTCAACTTCAAACATCTCTTGTCTTAAAAGAAATGGAGGCTTAAATACTTATAAATTTGAAGGCTTTCGTATCTGTGCAGTTTCAATTCAATTGAATTGAATTTTGATTCAGTTAAGGACAGAATTTGAGTCTTTACCTCTCATCAGCAAGGTCATCTTAACAATTAATGAAAATGCTTAGATAAATTTGTCTAGTTTTCTTTTTTCTGGTACTCCACTGTGGACCTTTAACAGTAGTTCTTCAATGCTAAGAAATACTACTCAAAAGTTTAATTACATGGAAGTGGCAAGAAGTACCCACCATGAGCGTTCTTTTGTTCAGCGAACACAGACTAGACTTATCACACCCTGCTGTACCTCTGTTTTTTAAGAATGCTAAGCATTTTCACTGACATCAATTCCACTAATGTGTTTGGTGTTAAGTGTGTAAATGCACCTAGAGGTCCTGAAACTGTCTCTATAAGCCCTTCAAAACTGTGGAACTGCTGCTTCAATCTAGGGACTCATACATGAATGCTTGCTGGACCAAACAGTATGACAGATGCATTTTGACATCAAAATGAAAAAAAAAAAAAGGAGAGACATAAAATCCAAATCACTAATTACATTTTTTTCTTAGAATATATGATGATAACTATATGTTCATAGAGAAATTAATTTGATTCACAGCTCTAGAAATTAAATAAATGCCATGTATTTAATAAATCCAAAACAAATGTTTAAAACAAAAATTTGGGATTGCACAGGCATCAAATTCTATATCACATAACTTATGGTTTATGCAATCGGGAACTGGCTTGTACAGCTCTAATTCTTCAAGAGAGACTGTGGTATATGTGGAATAACTATGAAAACTAGCATGGGATAGGAGAATGAGTTCTATAGCAGGGCTGTGTTTCTGTGTTTCTAGCCACCCTGTACAGGTGGCTAGCCTAGGGAAAGGTGTAACTCTGCAACCCTTTTGTTGAGCTGAATGGAATGGCTCACTAAGGAAAGAAATACATGCCAAGTACAGCTTGGCTCCACTTGACTCCAGAGCAAGGAGATAATCCAAGGACAGATCAGGGGTCTCACTATGCAGCATCTTCTTCAGGGCTTCTAGCTAGTTTATACCAAAGAAACCATTACACTAACTTTACATCAGTTAACATTTTAACTTTAATTCTTCAGTTACCTTAGTGGAAAAAAATATTTTTTTATTTTCATGTAAGGTAGCATAGGCTTGAAATTAAGTCTGTGATAGGTAATTTGGGTTTAGATTTATTGATGAACTTTTCAAATAAAAAGCAGAAAAGGAATATTATCTTATAAAGTAAAGAATATTTTCTAAGGAAAAAAAATCAGTTTGCAAGAAGAGTATTACCTCCTATTTTTGGAATTTCTCTAAGATTCCTGTCTCGGCTGTATTTCAAGAATCTGTCTATAGCTTGCATTCCTGAGCCTATCAGCCTTACAGATCAGTTAATAAAAGTCAATCAGTGATTGTTTAACTTGCCTGCTACTGCCTGAAGCAGAATTACAAAAGCTAAATGTATTCGAAACTCCACCAGGAGTTTCTGTCATCTTAAAACTCCAAGGGTATGACCTCATGGCAACTAAAAAATAAATATTCCACAACAGCTTGAAGAAACTTGCAGTTACTATGCATTCATGTCAACAAAATAAGAAATCACGCTTTAGGAATAGCAATGTTTTCACTATCTGCTCTTAGAATGATTAATTTAGAAATGGAAACTAATGGCAAAAGAACCATGAATATGAAACAACTGACAAGGAGAAACTAACAAATGCAATTAATTAGAAAATAGTAATTTGATTGCTAAGTGAGAAGGTTTATAAGCAACATAGAATTATCATGTGCATTAATCAGGTTCCCTGCAGTTGGAATTAACTGTTCGATACTAAGCTTCCTCACATACTCTGAATATCCTGACTGATTTACCATTAATTTTTACGTAGTTCTGACTTTGAACTTGAATTAGTGTTCATTCTTCTGCATACTCAGCTAGGGTGTATTTTGTTTCATGAAGATGACTTTCAAATGCACTAAGTAATTTGTTAATGCAAATTGTTTTTCTTTCATGAAATCACACACAATTTTTGTTAAATGAGAGGAGAAACACTCTAAGTAATTGCTATAGAAACAAATCTGCAATCAGCTTTCATTATTTTTTAGAGTGAATTGGGGGTGTTATTCTTATAATGAAACAGTATTATATCTTCTTAATCCATTGCTCTAATTCGTAACTTTGGCCTGAGAATTAGTGAAAATATTTTACCCTTGTAATGGGAATTGGAGTTAGCAAATAAAGTGATTTTTTTTTTTTTTGTTCAATCAGGAATTTTAGTTCAACTAATTTAGCACGTGTTTTCATATGCATCTTCTTTCAAAACTAATAGCATTTCTTCTCACTAATGCATGTTCTAGAATCTTTAAGATTATATAAATATAGGTTTAAGATATAAATTTTGGAAGACATTCTGTATCTTGTATACAACCAGAAACCTACATGCTGTTTACCTCAAAGTCTAACAAAATTAGATGCTGACCATTTTACAGTAACTTTAGAAGTACAATTGTGAGAGATTGGGCAATAACACAATTCATCCAATTTGCACACTTTCCTCAAAGGTTGAGCAGCTTTTGCAACTCAAGGGGTTTATGTGTGTAACACTGGAAATGTGGCACCATTGCAAAATTGTTTGGGAAGTGCAGCGGTGGACATGGCCAAGCAGGTATATCTAGTCTTGGCCAGCCCAGCCCAGCAATGCTATCATTAAGAGAATGTTAGGCACATTTTACAACATAAGCTCAAAGCTCATGATGGATCATGGTCTTGAGTTCAAAGGACATACATATGAGAAGAGCTCAGGTTTTAGAAGAGGCTTGGATCTGAACTTACATTAGAGAAATACTGAAGAAATCTGTGTTGCTTTTAATTAACACGGATTATTTAATCTGTATAAAGTAGAGTTTATTATTTGAAAGATGAGACTTGAATACCCACACTGCTGTGAAATTCTGCAAAACAAAGAGTCAGATTTGGGTTTTAGTTTCTCATCATCAGTTTCTCATTGATAGGCATAGTGAATTCTACAGTCAACATGGACTTATTTATACACGTAGTTTAATTTCAGAATGCATAGTTCAATGCAAAAGGAGATTAGAATATCAGTCGGTATCAGTGCAGTTTTTTGGGTTTGGGTTTTAATATTTGGCTTGTTATGAGTAGGATTTTAAAAAAAAAATCCTTACAGTAAGCATCTCAGTAAGCTCATGAAGGCTATCAAGAAATAGCCTTACACTTCGATAGAAATATTTTCATTTGGTATGGCAATCAGCCTAACTCCTCTGAAGGCCTCAGAATCAGTTCTGCTAGCTTTTCTCTTTCCTCTGGTTCATTCCTCAGGAATTTTGAGGGAATATCACCCAAATTGGTGCTACTGGTTCATTTTCCCCTGAAGCTTTCAAAGGAAACTGTTGAAATAGATCAGGCCACGTGCAGTCTTGTTTTACACAGTTACCAGACTTGTACCATTAGAAAATGTGGTGCATGTATTTTAAAGCATCCTTTCCACTGCAGTTGTGTGGAACAATGATCTGCTGAATTTAATTCACAGATCAAAGAGGGAGGAAATTAACCAACACAGTAAATTGATTATTTCATGGGTGACATAACCAAGGCAATGATTTATCTTAATAAAGAGCAACATCCCTCTAGTCCTTAACTGAATTCCAGCCAATGCAATAATACTCAGTTGTTAATGACTTTGATGTTGATGTGGAAAAGTGAATGACTGTATAATCACTGAAATGAGACCTCATCACAGTTGGAAATGCTTAAGCCAAATCATTTTGGACTGTGAAAAGAGCCCTGAGTGGTATAGATTGGCTGGGTCCCAGATTTTCAGCCTTAACTAAACAGGGCCTGAAAACTTTATCATACTGCCGTGCCTCAGGCTGGTCTGCAATTCTGACAGCCCCAGAGAGTTGCAGTTTAATGTATATGTGTGGACTCGCTACAGAAAAAGAATTCAGGAACTACAGAATGCCTTGGAGGTACACGAAACCCACCTCACGCAGATAACGAACTCAAACTTTGACTCCCAAGCAAATCCAATGGCCGAAATTGGCAAGGAGGGGCACCCACGATATCCTGGTGACCCTGAGCAGGCTCCAGGCTCGGGGTGCGGGCAGTTCAGGCCCTGGGCAGTGCGGGTGGTGGCAGCGCAGCCCCGGGCAGAGCTCCGGGCAGCACGGGCACGGCCGCGCTCGGAACGGGGCTGCGGCCGGGCACCGAACGCTCCGCACAGCCGCGAAGCGCTGGCAGCGGCCCCGGGGGAGCGGGCGCGCCTGCTCACGGCACAGCTATGAATAGCTATCTATCAGCAGCTATCTTTAGGAGAGGGAACAGAAGAAAGGAAACAGAAGTCAAATAGGAAAAATTGTACTGAGAGCTTATGTTTATATCCCACATCACTAAATATGGTTTAGGAGGCTGAAATGCAGCATTAGTCATTTGTAGCAGCCTTCACCTCCCGCTTTGCCCTTCCCTGCGAACTTTTACAATAACAAACCAGGCTAAAATTAGAGCTGCTTTATAGTACATTAATTTGATTATCATTGTCTTGGCACTGATTGAAGACCTCACATCAGTAGGAGGGATACCCTTTACATCAAACTTCCCTGATGCTGATGCTCAGCTCCTGGATCCAAGGAGGAAGTCAGGTCATTTTTTACTGCTCAGGTTTCCTTCACAACCACTCAATTCCCAGAGAAGGAGTCCTAGCATTGACATTACCCCATCCATGCCTTGTTAACTTTTCTTTTTTTAAAGAAAGAAGGGAAGAACACGTTGCATCCTCCCAGCCTGGCTTTGCCCCATGCACACGTGTAAGAAATCAAGACGAGATGAGGGAGGAAGAAGATGAGGCAAATTACAAAATTTGCAAGTCCAGCTTTTCTAATCTCAGCAGAGAGGCAGAGGCAGCTGCAGGTAGGTTTGGAGGAATTTCAAGAACTCACCCTATTTGAATACCACACAGCCTCCAGGCTCCAGAAACATGATACTCTGATGCCGATCATTTAAGGGAGAAAAGGGCTAAGGATTATTAAGCTGCTCATCCAGGCCTGCAGCTGGGGGTGACTCAGAGTGCAGAGTTGGAAAAATGCCCATGTGGCAAGATTAGAAACTCATTTATGTAGTTTATATGGCCTTGCCAGGAGCCTCCGTTTTTTCCAAACCTTCAGTTTATTAACTTTAAAAGCACTCCTTTCCTGTTGGGGATCTGGCATGGCTGCAGCCCGGCAGCTCTTTCTCCTTTTGCATTAACGACACTTAAAGGCTTTCTTTCCTTTTCAAAATCGACTGTGTGAGATCATCTGGAATTTTCAAATGTGCTCGCTCTTTCTTTTCATTTCTTTCTTTGTCCCAGGGTTCAATTTAAATCCAAGTGCTTTTAAACTAACTGTATTCAGCCAGCCAGCACTTTCAGGAGTATATGTTATGAAAGCAGGAAAAGAAAAGGCCTTCTTGTCATCAAAACCATAATAATTATGTGTCAAATGTAATTACTGCTCTGTGGGTAATACATCTAATACTCAGTGACAGAGTAAGCAGCCTGCAGAAGTAGAAAGTAACTGGTGATATAAAATTAACCATTGTGCTTAAATACTCTGTCTCATAAAGTTCTACCAAAAATGCAAAGGCAAGGAAAAAAGGGGTTTTTTCTTCATCTAAAATTGTTAATGTGCAAAAGCTCAGTTCTCTCCACCTCCATACAATGAATCACAGCTCTTTTAAAATAGAAAACACTGCTATAAATGTGTACATTACAAGGATCACACTCTTGTGAAAGAGCTCATCTAACAGGAAGGAATTAAGTGTGGGAGTTCTCTCTTCTTAACCCATTATGTTTCCTCATTATTACCTTCACACTGTACGCTTGATTCACTGGGTAAGAAACAAGCTTTCCACATTTCCCTACCTTCTTTAAAATACACAAACTAATGAGCAGCTGGTGAAACTGACATGTGCCTGTGAATTTGAAGACTACTGAAATGTGTAGTCATATTCTGAAGGAGCAAAAAAGTGCTATGTCAGGAAACAGTATTCTAAATATGACAGCATGTGTGAGAAACTTGTTCAGTTTAAAAAATACATATCCTCTCCTCCCTAACACTCCTCTAAGCAGACTTAACAAAACCTAACATATTCAAAAATCACCTTAAAACTTAATGATTTGCTAGTCTAGCTCCTGAAAATAATCTTCAATAACTGTGTTTAGCAGTTATATTCTGAGTAAAATTAATTCACCTAATTGTTACTTAAAGGCATAAGGTTTTTGTAGGATTGACATTTTTTACTGGAGCTAACATTATATATACATGTGTCTTTACTAATTTGTGTAGGACTACATAATAGCAAAGTTAAGAATAATAAGAATACACTAAGTGGCTCTACATTCTACTCCTCAGTTTTACATGCTTCTGCATGACAATCAGAAAAACATTATTTCTGTACATTTTCATTTCAGCTTTATTAACATGCTTTGATGTTCTTTACATTAGCTTTGTCTTTCTATTTCAGGAATATTATGTTTCCTAGCAGACATATTTAATGAAATATTAGTAACATTAGAGATCTTTGAAAAGTTTGAAAGATTTTCAAAATGTCTTTACATCATCATTAATTTATTCAACCTAAAGTCTCTTTGAAATTTTGTAACTTGAAATACTCATCAAGTAACTATAATGGTTCATCATATAAGGAAAATTCATGTTTATGATTTATTAGATTGGAAGCCTGATTTTAAAAATCGCAGTCACCCAATTAAACAACAGTGTTCAGTCACAGAATTAAAATCAAGTTTTTAAAAATCCAGTGCTTAAAAAGCTGCTTCCAAATAAGAAATTGACCACTATTTGGTGATTTTTAAATTGCAGACTTGGGGGAAAAGAAACCCTGGAAAATGCTGGACAAACCACCAGCTTTTAAAGATTTAGTATGAGATATTTATTCTTTTCTCTCTAGGCCTATTCTCCTTTCTCCACATATCCAAAGCCCAGAGGGGTTTTTTTTTCTGATTTTTGAATGCTCAGAGTGTTCCAGTAAAAACTATTTTTTAAGGTAAACACAAAGTTTTTCCAATATTAGGTGTGAGAAAATGAAGGCATCTCATGAACTTGTTTTTGCCTACTCAATAGGCATATTCCAATACTATTTTGCTTTGTAATAAGACTTTGGAACACATTTCATTGACTACCAGACTATGCATATACAGACATAGCAGCATTTGCTATCAGTCTCAGAGCAAGAGTGTTTGTACAAGCTATTGGTATTACCTAGAACAGGTGGACTATAGGAAAGTATTTCCACTAATTAGCCTCACTGTTCTCATGTGTTTATTTCTTGAAAAGATATCACAAGTCTGTCTCCTATAAATGGCTAATTGGCACCAACTTTAATTTATGGAAAGTAGGCACTAGAGGAGATCCACACTGAAGTTAGCAGTGAGAAAAAAACTGATTGTACCATAATGAAAGAGCAGTAGTGATTAACAAGTGTTATTTCCTCAAAACCAAAATTCATCCTAATGGATGAAATATTTGGGGTTTGCCTGGTACACATACCTTGGGTCTTCTCAAGGGTGCTTCCTTTAAATTTCAGTAGTATTCCCAGTTCCACTGGGTGTATTCTATAATACAAGCAGTGCTGTCTATACACATAATTAGCAGCACCTGAGGAACACAGGCCCAAAAGCATTCTCTGGCTTTCTTTTGATAAATAAGACTGATGAAAAGAACAGCTCAGAACTGCCAGGTTTGGTTATGGTTTCTGAAGAATTAAGTCAACGTGAAAGAAATCATGTTTTCAAACAGTATTGTTTTCTTTAGAATGATGCCCCAATTTATTGAACTGTACTCATTGGGTCCTAGGTTCAAAATGCTACTTCTGCTCATCAGTCACCACTTGTTCCTTGAACTAAACAACACATCTGTAATTTTCAACTTGACTAGAATTAGCTCCCCCCAAAAAAAAAGTTTAAAATACTTCTGACTGGCTTCTAAATGAGAAACAGTTATAAGAGTTTTATCTTTTCCTGACATAAATTAGTGACTAGGAGTTCATATAAGAGCTGCAGACAGAAAAATAAAATAATGCTATAAGTATTTCAGGTACCAGAAAAAGGATTGCTGCAACAAGGTGGGTATAAGAGAAAAGAATATGTGACCCCAGCCTGCTGACTTCCTATAATACCAAAATAGATGCTTGATACCTCTGCTGTGCTAACCAGAAAATGACTGCCTGAAGCAAGATCAAATGTCTCATTAGCACTTATAATCGCTTCCATAAGATGAAAACAGATGAAAGAAGAAAGGATGAAATTCAAACAGTAGACGAAAAAATTGATCCCTTTTGTTCTGTGGTGTGCCTTCTCTCTCAGACAGACCTCTCTCATAATTAACCTGAGTTCAACAAAGTCATTATAAATGGAGTTCCAGAAAACCTGATCCCACTTTTCACAGTGTTCATAAATACAGCGGATGATTCTTTGTATAACCACCAGTAATTACATTAAAGCATAAAATTTCTTCCTGGACAAAATTTTAATAATAGACTTATTACTACCCTCGACACTGATGACAGCATGTTCTCTCACCTCCATATCTCTATGTTTTCAATGTGGAAAAAAAATCAGCCTTAACCATTAGAAAAGTAATGTTCTTCCAGAATTCTAGAAACCCACCTTGATTCCATCTCATCAGGAAAGTTATCACTTAATTTATTCTAACCTATGGGCTGTGCTAGCCTATGAGATTGCTGTTGATGATGCATGAAGAACAATATTGATTCATATTACAGTTGCATAAATTTGATACGTGGATAGACCTACCAACACACTGAATACATGAAGTAAGGGATAGCTACGTGCAGTTGCTTGGCTACATTTAATGACTTCTGACGTGTGTTCAGGAGCAGAATGCTAATAAGAATTTGTTTTTAAGTGATGCTAAAGAGATGGAGGCTATGGCAGTCACTGCATAGTGCAGCATGGTAAGGACCACCAGATTTCATCTTTCAGAAAAAATGACTGACAGACCAAAGAATATGCCAGGTGATGCTATGTGATGTTATTTTTCCATGCTTGTGTTTCTCTTAACTATAACATCCAATATTTAGTGAGGAAGCCAATTCTGTGACATTAGTTACCATAAACTACAGGGCTTAGAACAGTGTGTTGTTATGAGAGAAAGTAATTGTAAGAATCCATAATTTCTTCCCATTTAATTTGTTATGGTTTAGTAAAACACAATATGTTTAGATGAATGTAGGTACTGTTTTACTTTGTTGGTGCTTAGATTGCTGGTATTAGTTTCTATCCACAAGTATAATAATTCAAATCTATTGACTTGACTTTCTATGTGAAAATCTTGTGTGTTTGGACCTAAGTGCATTAAGACCAAGAAAGATCAGAAACAGTTTGAATATTAACATTTCCTTATAATTTTCCTGTCTTCCACTTAAAAAAAAAAAAAGGTCCTCAAGGTCTCTGATAGGAGGATCACAAAGAAGATCTGGCACAATCAAAACAAAAAATTTGTATTTAAGGATAAGGCTAACATGTATGAAAAAGATGGATACCTTTCTTCATATGATTTCCTTGGTGATGGTATTATTTACCTCCAGGTTCTCTAAATCAGTACTGTTATGAATGATTTATGAACAAAATAAACTTTCAAAGAGACTGGATAGCACCGTACTGAAGAATTCTTTATGGTCCAGTGGGTAGATACTAACTTCTGGTTTCATACTACGAACTGAACATAAATGGATATCATCACAGGAAAGCTTGGTTTCGCCAGAGTTTTAAGAAGTGACTTGTAAATTGTAAAAGTCTGAGAGTGCTCTCTGTGAAGAAAATGTTTCTGTCATATTTACACGGCCACATTTATTTTGGTGACACCAGGTTTTCTGAAGTGGACCAAAATAAAAATTTAATGATATGTAGGATGACATATAATAGTGTGAAAATGTGTGTGAAAGTGACTGCATTTACTTCACTGAATACTCACAATATAAATCCAAAAATTACACATAATCTTATCTGGTCAGTATAATTTATCCACAGCTGTGAAAAATCCCACACACTGATGAAAATGCTGTAGAAAATGCAGAACAGGTTCTTCTGAGGAAGGTTGATGTTTTTCTGGTTTCCCTCTTGGATTTATTGCTTCTGATTGAAGGATGAACGTAATGCATGCTCTCCACAATGGGAAATTGTACTTTTGGTGTACTATGTTTTTCATGCTGACTTACAAGTTTCTTCCATTCAAGAGACATGCTTACAACAACTGAAAGATCAGGCTGTAACTACAATGACCAGGGCTAAATTTAAGTGACAAAACTGTTGCCTCTGTTTTCCACAAAGAAGAAAATGTTAATTTTAAAAGTTATCTTTAGTTTATAACTCCCCCTCTCTCACCACTATTTGAGTTTTCTAAAATCCTCTTCCTTCACTGTGCAATTATTCAGAATATCTTCTATCCACTTTCCTCCTACATACAACAAATATGGCTTTAATATTGAATTTGCTGTACTTAATAAAACAAAGTGAAATTAAAAAATCATGCTGGTCATCAAATTATTTTTCTTTTTCAATTGTCTTAAATTTTTTTCCTGCCTCCATTTCCTGCCTTTAAAATATTCTTCTTTATGAGAAATTGCATAGGTATAATAACTAAATCAAGACAGAGACGACTGTAAGGAATTAGGCGTGTATCAGTTTTGCCCCTTAGTTTCCACCATCTGCTGTGATACACACAGTGCACTTCCAAAAGAAAAATATTTTCTGCTTTAAGCTCATTATAGAACTGAAAAACTTAGATAGGAAAATAATAATTCTCTACATTGTTGCTTTTGCTCTTTCAACATTTACTATCAACTGCTACTTAAATTCAGTTCATTACAAAACACACTGCACAATCTACTTCACAAAAATACATGTCAGCATCCAATCAATTTGGTTTGAAGTAAGAGACACAAAGGACTACCAAGATAGACCTTGGGTTGTAAAACCAGGGTTATCAGGTTCATAGGAAACCTGAAGCCAATTACGCTTCTTAGAATGTTCTGCATCTTTCTTCAAATGAACAAAATTAATGCAATTTTTTAAATTATGAAAATGTGTAAAATCTGCAAAAGTAATAGAGACCCACACCTTGTATAAGAGAGAAATACACATTTTCCCACAAAGAACATATGCTCTCCTTTTTTGGAGACAACACTTTAACAGAACTAGCAATAAAAAATACTGACACTGATAAGTATGATAAAATATTACTACCATACTCTATTTTGGTACAACAGCAATATATTACATACACATAAAATTAACTTAACCAGGAAGACACATTTTTCAGAAGTTCAGGAAAACAAATTCTGTTTTATAAATAGTATGATCATGAAGTCATTCAAAACAATGGACCTTTCTCTCAACTATAAAAAGCTTCTAGATATGTTTTCTAATGTATTTTTATAAAACCAGGTTAAAAATAAAGGGAAAAGGAAAAAATCTTTTTATTAAACATATGCTGTTCATGCTGCTTCTTTTATCTTTACAGATATACTAGATGCATATGAAGATAAACTATAGAACATAGACATGCACAGTGACCAAAAATGAATTATGATTAACATTTATTATATACTTTGGTAAAAGCATTAGTATGACTTTTTGCATGGTGATATTCTGTACTCTGTCTAAATTCATGCCTTACAAACTTTAGGAAATGCTGAAAAACATGTGGCTACTTGTCATCAAGTTTATATAACCTTGCCCTGCATGAGAACTGCAACTGTCCCCTCCAAAACAAAAACAAAATAAGGAAGGGATACAGGGGCTCCCCTCCCCCTTTGCCAGATGAATACATTTCTGTGTCCTGTCCAGGCTCCAAGAGAAGGAAGTTGAGTTCAGTTGTCAGAGTGCCAATGCTGTGGCTCAGGAGAATAGAGGTCCAATGCCTGTTCTTGCACTGATGTCCTGTGTGAACCCGGGTAGCCCACAGTTCCCTCCCTGCCCCTGAAAAATGAGAATAGCACTTTCCTAAAGCCAGCTGTGGCACTGATAATAAATACAAGGCTGCAAAATATCCAGATTGTGTGAGGGGTGTGAGCACAGGTGCAGCAATACAATCATTTCTGTTCTTCAGCTGGCTTGCAGAAGTATTGCTGCACAACATACCTGGAATATACAAATACACTTTCTCTTTCAAATTATCCAACACAGATAAAGATGTCTAATTCTAACTATTACAACATTCAACCATTTCAGAAAACTGAGAATAACAAAGTCTGAGAGTTTGGCATTGTGACATCACAACCTGACATTACCCATCCATTTAACCATGGTTATTAGACAATAAATGTTTCCTCTCTTATTACTGAAATAGCTGCAGACATGACTAGGTTAGAGTATCCTAAACCAAAATATTTTTGGATCTTGGGATTTGAGATACATTTTTAAATGTGTAAGGGTACTGGGTAATAGTACTAGGAGGGTAGTGGTACTGCTTGTACATGGCATACACTTGATATATGTTATACTGTTCCAGGCAGAACTGCACTACTGAACTCAGTGATCCATTTTCCATTTTTGTGATTCTGCCTTTCCTTCCACACATTCTCGTTTCAATTTATTTAAAAAATTAATACCTGATTTATTTAATTGAAACATATTCCTCTAATTAAACTTGGAAATACTGTTGAGAGTAGAAATACTCTTGCGAAGAGTACTAACTGTATTTCCTTGATTAGCTTATTACTTTTTATGGGAACTTTCAAGAAAGGACAAAAAGCTAACTAACAACCATCTGAAATGAAATCACTTAGTCTTCATGGATAAGTATTTTCCTGTAAATATTTGATTCTCCATTTACCCACCACATGTCCAGTAAAAACAAGGGATGGAAAGTGGCCATTTCAGTGACCTTGTGTCCCTCCCTTAGAGGAAGACAGCTGACAGGTAGATATATGAACAGTTTGTTATTGCAGATTCCAGATCTTGTGATTATGTCTGACTCAACTTCTGGGGTTTTATCTGGAATTCCTGTGGCAGGTCAACTTGTGTACTATTCCTTGACTTTACCTTGAAGTGACCCCAGGTTAAAAATACACCTTACAATAATACATACAGTTTCCAAAATTACTGTTTGAGTTGAAATAATGATGGCAAGCTCCAGGCTTAGAATGATCCAAAAGATGTCTCAGTTTATCTGTGAAGATGTTATCATTCTGAGTTAATCTATACTGTTTTGGTTTAGTTTTCAGCTTTACTTGATGCAGCAGATACAGTAGATAATTGCCACTCATTTTCATAATGAATAAACCATGCCAATTTTATCATCTTTCAGCATATTGTGATACTGCCAGATGACATATTTTTAAAATAGCTTGTTAGAATTGTGTGGGACTTATTTGATGAAGAAAGATAAGTATTTACATCTAAATATCTTTTATATGTTCAGAATATATGTCTAGATTTATTAATTGTAAAATAAGCAAAATATAACTTATGAATCACTGTCACTAACATTTATAAAGTACTCTAAGGCCGTCTGGTAGATATCTTGGAGAGAGAGTGGCACGCATTGGCAAATTTTGTCTAAATCTTCCTGCTCCTTCATCCAATATCAGATTATATTTCCTTGCCTCCCCTAAATAAATTTTAAATTCTACTGATGTCATGTCCTTTTCTAATATTTTTTACTGCATTAGACCTCTTCAAAGCTTTGCTATTTTCCTCATCAACAGAAAAAAAAAAAAAAAGTGAACTTTTAATCTTTGAGAGCTATGGATGTCTCATTTTTGAACACATCCTAGTAACCTAGGATAAGGTCATCTCTGGCCTTTCTTACAGCAAAATATAAATGCATTTTATCCCTCTTCCCCATCATTCACTTCCTCCTGTAGATAGCATAGATGTTCTGGCAGAGATTTGCTGACATTTTGCTTCCTTCTCATTAATCTCTATCTTCTGGGCCCTCACTACAGCACACCTATGACTCTCAGGGTAGAGTTGCAGGATTTCTCCAATTTCCTGTGGGAATATCTTTCTAGCAAGATGCAGAAGCCAGGAGAGAATTGTGACAATGCACTATAAAGGGAACAACGCACATGCTATTGGAGGACTAAGGGAAGAGCAGAGGACAAGGGTTCTGCTATTTTTGCTCACGTCTCAACATAAGATTAGCCTCCCCTGCACATAAACACAGAAAAACAGGACATTTTCTCCTTCAAACTTGGACTTCAAACTGCAAGTTAGAGCAAGAACCTAAATTTGGGTAGTTTGCCATGGCTCACTCCTGTCCCTGTGTTATGATTTGTTGTTTCTCAGTAGTACTGACTCACTGGGATTTCCTGAAAGGTGCATAAGTACCAAGAAATAAAGCAAAATAAATGGATCTGAAAACGAATAAATAGGACTTCATTAAAGATTGAATTTATAATACAGAAATATATGTTTGATTTTTTTTTTTCCACTTACAGTGGTACGCAACCTTTCTAACTAGGCTTGGATAAAAGAAACAAGAAGGAAATACATAAATGGGTCTACTGCCTCAACGAGGGTATGTGGGTGTAGCTGTTGAATCGATCTCTACCATTTTAGATACTCTATGGTATCAACTTTGCCTCCAGCCACCACTCCAGAAACAGTCAATATTTCCATATATCTTGCAGCACATGTTCTGTCTCCATATGAATATCCCAGGTATCTCAGAACATCTCAGATGACACCAGATGCTTAACTTAGAAACTAGGGACCACCCTTCACACCTGTATGCTGTGAGCCTGTTGAATGTGAACTCAATAAATACACTACAGGCCCCTCTTACCATGCAGGCAATGTACACACAACTTCAGACTCAGTCTTTTTATGCTTCTCTGTTGATGAGGCCACTGTCAGAGGACAAAAGAATAATTCTCTGACTGCAAAGCTTTAGAACAATACTCTATCGTCTCAGGTTAGGAGCATAATGAAGAGAAGATGAAATACATGTTAAAGCAGAAATGCTTTGGAAATTAATATGGAGAAGGTGAGATCCATGCCTCTCAAACCAGCACTTCCCTTCATTGCTTCCTGTTTTCTCACCTGCCAAAAAGGACAGATTTTTTTTTACCTCCTCCCCATTTATTCCATAAGCTTATGCATTACATTATCTATAGGGTGACAAATTTGAAGTGCATACAATGAATTAGCATATTTAATTCTTATAAAATACACACATAAAAATTCTTTGCTTGATTTAGAAAAATGCTTATAGCCAAAGACACATTATACCAATTACTAGCTCTTTCCCAGAAAAAGTAAAAATAGATTATAATCCAAACTGGTTAGGAAAATGCACTGCTAGATGACCTGGGAAGTTCACTGTTGTGAATGTGGCTCTAGAATTTTTTCTTTTTGACACCATGCTTCACTGGAGAAGTTAAAGTGCTGTAATGTCATGGATGTTGACATAAGTGGAAAAATGTAAAAGAAAAATTAGCCCAAGAAACAAGTTATCTGGCATTTAAAGGTGAATGGTAGAAGGTTAAAGATGTTAAGATCATAGCTGATAATGGAAAACTAGAAAACAAAAGAAGTAGCCTATGAGCTATGGCTTTTAGACATATAGGAAAATAAATCTCTGACTTGAAAGGTTTAATCCCTAACCCCTCTACATTTTGCAAGAGAAGCTGCTTATAGTTGGACATTTTGCATCTCCACTCAATGAGCCAACATGCTGGCATGCAGTGGCTGAATCAGAAATATGGATTCACTGTCTAACCAAAATGTACTGCTCAACATAAGGATTCTTGATTCTGCTCATGTTACCGATTTCTTTTAAGCTTATTTGTTACATCTGTGGAAACACTAACCTATTGCGTCAATAATATTATTCTAATGATGGAAGGAAAAAATTGAACAGTTATCAGGAAAATAAACATTTACAAAAAGACTGGCTACAGGGAAGGAAATAAAACATCATATAAATAATGATTATATAATGTCTTCCATTTGACAGTCTGAGTTACTGCTCTTCCTCCAGTCATAAAATGTTCTTTCTAGTTTTGTTCCTTCATACAAAATATCCTAACAGTCTGTTTATGGAAGAAATAATTCAGCTTACATCGTAACTGCCAGCTTCTTCTGAAAGTGTCTATAATCCACCTATTTGCATAACTCTACATGTCGGGTGCAAAACATTATGGCTTCTGAATCAAAACACCACCTAACAAATGCTTAAGACCATCCTTACCCAAGAAATGTCTTCATTGAGGTTGAAATAAAAGCAAAAGGGGATGATTTTATAAATTGAAGCATGACACATACACGTTTTAAAAAGTATTCTGTAACAAATAAAAGTGCAAATAAAAAATTAGTACATTTTCTTATTACACAACTTGTGCTGTCATAATTTCAAAATGCCTCATTGAACTGAGGAGCATGTTGCTGCAGATAATATGCAGATGAAGTAAGAAGCAGACATGTCTCATGTCTGCTTAAGCAAAGCAAACTGTACAGAAATATACAGAAATAGCTGCATGGAAGTTTTAAGTACCTTACCAGCATGACAGTGAAAGAGTAAGCCTAAACTGGTGAGTTACATGATGAGAATACTGAAGTTTGAAGTCCTCAGACCTAGCTAGATATATGGTTTTGCTGTCCATTCAATAATTTTCTCTGCTTTTATCTATTCAGCTCATACAGCACACACCAACATGGAAAACAATGGCTCCATTCTGGTCAACAGAAAAATTAAATGATTGCTGTACAGGTAAAATAAATGTTTCTCCAAAGGATGTGGTTTTTATGGTTATATCTGTTCATTCAGAGTCACCATTAAGGTCATAAAATTGTCAACTCACTTTTGTCAAGATTTGCTAATGAAAGATTAACAGTGTGAGTGCCCAGAGTCTTTTACAGATTGCAGAGTTTTCTCAGTATTATTGACACAACTGGGTAAAAGACTAATGATTGGAAGGTACTAAACACCTGCTTCTGGAAAAGAAGCTTATTTGAGACAAGGCAAGATCTGACATCTTTCAAAGAATTTCTTAATATTGAAATTACATCTCTAACACAAATCACAAAACAGGTGAATTAAAATTACAATCAGAATTAAAAATTCTGATTGTATAAGAGCAGGAGATGCTTAACAAAGTCACATGAAAGTTACTTTTCACACAGTAAATTTAACTAAGTGCAGAAAATCTGGAGTAGTTCCTCTCCAGTGATACAATGTGTGTTATGTTAATTTATTAATTATTCTTCTTTTGCTAATATCATCCCTAGGACATTATGCCCCTCATATTCTTAAACAGATGAGGGAAATTAACTGCACAATGTACGTGGTAGCTAACAAAATAATTCATGAATTGCCTAGGAAAAAACAGACTTAAATAGACTATATGCAACAGAGAAAAACAGTTGACAAAATATGGATTTTGCAAGCATCCATTAATCAAATAAATGCAAATATTTGGTTAGAAAATTGTCTTTCAGATCAAAAAGAGTGAACAGTATTGTCAAACAACACAAGTTGAGCATTTGGCTTGACATCAAAACAATTACTGAGAAATCAGTGTAGTCTTTATTTATATTCAGAACATCTTCCTTTTTCTGGAGTCCCATTCCTGTTTCCAGGACCATCCAGAGAGGCAGGTGCAATGTAAAGGAAACTATACTATATAGGTATAGTTCAGTCTGCTCCTTGCTATCTTAGTTGGTATTTGGTGTGCCTTATGCTAGGAAAAACAAATCAAAACAGGTCATTTTGCCAAGAGATTATTTCATAGTTAAAGGAATAACTAACAGTTGTAAGATGTATATCAGCTCTGCTTGCTTGTACTGCAGATGTATGCATACTTTCAGTCATATTATGTTCTCTTTTTTTCTTTTTTTTTTTGTACTGTAATGTGGTGTAGATGTCCTAATGGTCAAGATTCTCTGTGCCAGCAAATTCTAAAAGATATTCTTAAAATAAATACATGATGAATGACAAGCAGCAATAGAAATCCATATGCTACCCAGAGGATAATGTAGCAGTGTTTCCTGAACAGCCTCCATGCCTCTTTATGGCTGAGATTAGACAGAACTAGAATTTAATCTGCCTGGCAGCAATCACAAATGAGGGATTCAGCAAAAATCTGGCTGTTTAAAATAGAGAATTATGCTTACACATGCGTGTACACTCAGGCAAAATAAAAGAACTTACAGTATGTAATATATATGCTTTAAAAATTAGTCATTCATTAAAATGTATTACAGTCTTTTTCCCCACATAATTTCTTCTTTTCAGCTGGCATTCTTTCTGTGTAAAAGTATTAGAAAACTTGTAAAAAATCAAAAGTAAACATCTTCTATTTTTTATCTACTTTGTCTTTTTGTGAATATCTCTACCTCAAAATGCCTCCACTGAAAGTTCCACAAGATAGTTGGAATATAATCTATATTCCAACATAATCTATATACATAAATCTTAATTTTAACAGACCTGAAATATATGTAAGGTATTTTATTTTATATGTAAGCTTTTTTGATTCATTATGCTAGAAAAGTTAAGTATTTTTAAGTATAAACTTAAAAAAGGTTGTTAATAAAAATTTAGATTGATAAAAACAAAATACAAGGTCCAAAACTTACAAAAAATTATTTTTTGAAAACAAATTCTTACCATTTCTTTAAAACCAATAATAAATAGCTTTATCTCACCAGTTGATTTCTTTTTTAATTCCCAGTAGAATTGCTTTGCTGTAATATGGATATTCAAAACAAAAGGGAAAATGAAAAGGCAAAATGAAGAACAAATTTCCCTATCTAAAATTATCCTCTACCTAAAATTCACCTGTAATCCTATGAAGTCTCCTATTTTCAATTTACACAATAAATAAAAGCTTTAATATACTGGTTGGATTAAATCAGCTATGATTTTATTTCCTCCATTTTTTACATACAGAGGTGAAGATCCAACTAAAACACATAGAATCCGCACGGAGAAGTACAGTCATGAGTAATTAATTACAGCATAAGGTTAGACAATAATATAATTTTGCTAATTACAGCTTGGGACCGATTTTTCAGTGCGGCGGACAACAGCATGTGTTTATTCTCCACAATAACAATAATGGGATACATCATTAACCCTGTTTTATTCTTTCTTAATTTTTATAATACCAATAACAAAGATCATTAACCTCTGTTCTGTTTAACATCTAATCAGCCATTTTAGTTAAATAAAAATAATATGAAACATTAAACATCACTTTGTTTAGCTAGATTTCCTCTCAGGAGGGGAAATTCTCCTAATGCTATATTAATACCAGTTGACTCAACAAGTGTTAAAACACCAGGGGCAACATGGTAAAAGATCCACTGCAACACTCAGTGTTTAAATAAAATCTATTTAATCATAATTATTTGATAAACATTTTATTTTAAAAAGGGCAACTTTTCTGTTTAAACATATATTGAATACATTTAATAAATTTTCCTTTTGATCATTCTGTTATGTTCTGGATTTCAAATATCACTTAGATTCAGGTGTTTATAGATGTAAGGTCTTTGTTCAGTCCTATAATTCATCCATTCATTACAAAGGTCAGAGTAAAATCTACCTCTGATAGTGAAAGTAAGAGGAATTCAGACAGGGGGAAAGAATATATTTCTGCTGAGGAGTGTCCATTTTACATAAATGTCGCCAGGTGCAATGCAATAATACAAGTAAAACCATATTATCAATATTTTTAATCAGCATTTCTAGTGACTTATAAAAGAGGAAAATGGTGATACATTAGTAAGCAAGAGGTATGGTTTTGAATTTCAAGCGTGGATATTGAAATATACTTGTTGGCACAGGTATAAGGGTAACATTGGATAAGACCTTAGTGTTTTAGGTGAGTAACTGTGACAAGGTAGTAGGGGGTTGTAAGCTAAAACAGGGATGAAATTGCACAATTTTGGAAATTACAAAAAAATTTGTACTAAAAAAGGTTAGAGTCATTCCGAATATTGCTGTTGAAACCTATGGACCCCAAGTCTCTTCTTGTATTTATTTATGTATGAGTGCTGCAAGCCAAGATCATCTTTTAGAGTGATGTCATGTACAGATCGATAATCAGTTGATTTGAAGAGAGCATCTGTGAAGCCTACACATTTAATATAAGGGTTATGGGATATTACTTATTTAGAAGTGATCCAACAGGAATACATAACCATTCGTCATTTTAAGGCCATAGAGAGTTCCCAAATGCTCAGATCTATGGGAACATGTTGATGTTAAAATCCTATGTGATTTTTGATGAATATCTGTTGGGTCTGTATGCGGTACCTCTCTGCCTTAAATTAGATATATTGATTTTTTTCACACTTCTGCAGAACTTCCGTAGCATTTATTCTGCACTAGGCACAAAGAGTCCTCTTCCCCACAAATTAAGCATTCAAAAAATCAAAAATTGTTATAAGTCACAATTAGAGCAGAATAAAAAAGGGCATCATGAAGTAAAACCCTCTATTTTGAGCTTCTTTCTCCTATATTTAAGAATGCTAAAGGCAGCATCTAAATTTGAGTTAAGCTATGAATCACAAAATAAAGATTTGCCTGTTTGTCCACATTTCTTGAGTTTAAGGAGACTTAAAACTAATTTCAGTCTAACTTGCACTGCAAGTCATGTATATTCTGAACAGTTTCAAGTAAGACTTTAGATTAGGAAGGACAACATTTTCAATTATATCAACATAAGACACTGCTTTAATTCTGTCGCAGATATTTATACTACTACAAACCTTACAAGAAAGGAAATAGAAGAAAGACATTCTCTCTAACTCAAAGATACTATTTAGTTCAAGATGCCAGTCAAAAATATCATTCAGCTGCCACTGAGGTAGAGTTCTTTTCAAGGTGCTACTGCTTTACACTTACATTAGGTTAAAAATATCCTATCCCTTTACTGCAATTCCTTAGTCCAAAATGTTTTTCCAAGCAAGCATGAAAATTGCATTCTTACTTTCACCAAACAATTGAAAATAGCATTCCTCAAAATTGCTGTGAAAAGTACAATTAGGTGATGCATTTAGGAAGAATGAGGAATTAGAATTTTCAGTGTATTTCTAAAGCTAGAGATACATGGTTGATGCACATCTTTCCTGTGAATGAGATTCCCTTAACTGTAGATTGTCATTTTTGCAAGGAAAAGGGACATATCAGTTTTTCTCCAGCTCTACCGTTCGATTCCTAATTATTCTAAACACTGTTATAGGGAAGAATAATTGATCTTCTTCTACTTTATCTAAAACACTACATCTACTACTTTTACTTTTATCTTTATTTATTCTTCTACTTTATCTAAAACATAATTTTTTCCATAACTTATAACTTATGTAAGCAGACAACCAACTTAGAAGTCATCAAATGTCTAAAAGATTATTATACATGACTGTAGTAAGCCAAACACAAGCTGATTTCCAAGGTTCTAAGGGTTCTTGGTTTTCTTATTTTTAATGGGACTTCATACAAATCCTAGGAGATAACTTCATGTAGAGCTATGACTCAATGCTAATCATTTTCCATTCTCCCACTATTCCACACAGCTACTACACAGGAAAAAACATCATGCTACAATAAAGCTAAAGGACAGTTGTGTACCTGTCTCCTCCTCCTCCTTTTTTTTTCTTGAAAGAGTTGCAATCTCCACCTTCAATTGCACAGTTTCTCTTGTAGGTTTGAACTTTGTGAGCAGCTTTGTGAGAAAAATACTAAACAGCACTTTATTACAGATTAAACTACAGGTAAAGAAAATTATTGCAATTTCTACTCTTCTGAGGAGGAATGCAGGAACAAGAGTTTCTACTTAATAAAATGAAAAGATAAAGTAAACTTTAAATGTTTTGTTATAAGAAACTAAATATTAACCAAGCATTATGGGTTTAGTTGGTAGGTTGGAATTTTTTTCTGATTTTTTGTTTGTTGATGACTCAGAATTCTTCTGTAACACCATATTCCCTCACCTTTGCATTATAAGAGAAGATTATGAACAGCTGTCTGATAGGAGTGGTTTAGAATGCTTTGTTTATCCTGTATTTCAAAGAAAGAAGAAGGGATTAAGAGCTGGCTGTGATTTAATGCAACCCCAAGCTCTATCAACCAATGTTACTCACTATTAATGTGAAAAACCAAAAGGCAACAAAGCCTTTACAATTGGTATCATTTAATTAATCTCTGTCTCTTGTAAAAATACCTGTTGCAAGAAGATTTCTGAAAAATGGAACTTATGAATAAAAGGAAATTCTAAGTGTTCTTTAGACTTTACTGTTGTCAAAAACTGAGAATTAAATGTAGACATTACATATGCATAAAATAGAAGATCTCTTCAATTAAAAAAACCCCAGAAAATTAAAAGGATTATTTTATAAATAAAAATGTAAACCACCAAATTTTATAACAAAACAATTTTTATAACATTTTGATTGATTCTCATTGATGAAAATCAACAATTAATCAATAATTAAACAATTAAGTTGTACATGAAATTATACAATATAGCCCCAAAAATGGGGTAATTCAGCATGAAGACAATCTGTCTGAATGGTTCTCTGAATGATCCAGTACTCATTGGTTTAGTTAACAATTGGAGATACATATCTCTGCACTTGCAAGCAGTCAATATTTTTACTTTTATCCTGGGAAGTATCACTATTTGGATGAGTTCTCTCTAGGAAAAAAAGACAGTAAAGTGGGCATGTCTACACATCAAGTGCAATTTGTTTACACATAGTCATCTGTCCTGTAGTGGAGACATACACACAGCATTTAGACTATTTTTTAACAAGAATTATAGGATGACATAAATGGCCAGTTTCTCAAGGGCCAGTCTGAACATCAAGGTCAAACCCAAAGCTTGCATGAATCTCTCTGTAGAAGATAGTGCAAAAACTTGCAAATCGATACAATTCTTCTCAGTCCTGTTTACCCAATTGTTTTAAAAAGATGTGTAGCAACCATAAAATGTATTTTATACAATCTGAGAAGTCCAGTTAGACATGAAGTGTGCTGCTCTATCTACTCTGCTCCATGCAGCCATGCTCTTCATAAAGAATGCTTTTTTCTGCCTCTGCATTTTCATTCATTAACCTGGACGTGCCCTTTACACATACAACATAGCTGATGCAGGTGCAATTGGATTTCCCACACAGCATCAAAACTGTAGTCCTGGTTTCCAAAATAAGGGCAGATGAAGGACAACCAGCACCTCTGCATGATTTTTCTATTGTAGACTAAAATACAAAATACTGAGAAGAAAACTATGTACATCAATTATTATAGAAGATTCATAGAAGGACTACTGTGCAGCATCAGTATCTTGTGTTTATTTTAATGGGTGTATGTTTCATATTTAACAGCAAGTTTACAAAAATACAGTATTCATACTGCTAAAGACAGTTTGTAAAAAGGAAGCTAGTGTTAGCAAAAATTGGCTTCTTTGTTAAATGATTGCATACTTGCTGAGGAGAGGAAAGAACTGAAAGTGGACACAAATGGGGCAGTGATAGAAGATGCACTAAACACCACTACCAGAAACTGCTGAAATAACTTTGTAGCAATGGCAGGAGTAGAGTTTTGGGTTTATTGCAAGCATTATTACTATTATCATTCAATGAAAGAATATAAATGAAAGAAATCATACATTCTAAACCTGTGAAAATACAGTAAACCCAGCTGCCTATTTACAGAGGAGAAATAAAACACTTCTTGGAGCCCCTTTTTTTCAGTTTGTGTAAGAGTGTAAGTATGTAATGAGGAGTTTTTAATGTGATACATTGTTCTATTTGCTTACTCTCTTCTTAAATCCTTAGCTTAGGTACTTGTGCATTTGACCTGAACAAGCCACAACTGCTGAGGCTTAGTATCTTCTTTGTGGGTGATAAATCCCTTTAAATTTATTTCACTAAGGACAACTCTCATGCATACCTTAGAAAGGATCACTTTCCAGAGCTCAGTATACAATTATTCACATTTTTCAAAATAAATCTATGTAGTTTTATGAATCTTCTTGCATATAATTCAATCTCTTTCTACTTAAATCTCCACATACAAAACTGTATGTTTCATTCTTTTCATGGTAGTTATAAGTTTTATGCATAATACTTATCCTTCAGATAAGCTTGACCCCCATCTCTGCCCTTTAAGAAAGAAAACAGTTCATAATTTGCAGTGTCTTCTCAAGTGAAGACCTCCTACTTTTAATTGTAGTAATGCATATAGAGTGAAGTAGGAAGTTCATTGTCTATTTTGCCTGTGGAAGCTTACTGTATTTGTTTCAGCCTTAATTTTGTCTATATGTGAGTTATATATAATAATTTTCTTTACATTTCCTATATACTTCATCACAGTTGTATTCCTATCTTGAATAGACTGCAGATAACTATGATGCATTTTATGGCACTGAAATTTTTATTGAAATTTGTAAACTTGGAAAATTACAGTTAACTTGACCTATAAATTGAAAACTCTTAGTACATTCCTCTGGGCAAGTTTACTAAGGTCTCTCCAGAACTTATTTTACTTGGTGGGAGGGGTTGTTAGGCAGTGCAGGGGATTATTAAACATAGGGATTATTACATTGAACTCTCCTAAAGAGAGATTAGCATATTTTATAAATTATTTTCCTATTTTTTAACTTATTGTTATTTTCAATTTTATTAATAATATTCTATATTATGAAATAAGAGAAAATTCCTAGAAATTATGTGTCTTTGCTTAAAGTTCCCCATCATAATCTGCATTAATTCTGTACTGCTGAACAATGTGGACAGAGATTGAGATCTAGCTTATCATTGTATCCAGAAGTAAGGTGTCCAGAAACTAAAATATTTCTAGATTAATAAGACATTATAGATGTTAAAAAAGAAGATGTGACAAATAAAAATATTTCTTTGTTCTTGGTAGGAAAGCAAACACAAGTAACTCAGTCACACAGATAGGAAATGGTGTTTTTGAAAAAAATTTCAAGATGCAAGTATGTAAATTCAAGGGCTTAAAATTACGAAAGAATGTTCTCTGAAAGTATCACTGTAGATCAAATTTTCCTCTAATTCTTAAAGTTAGTTGATTGTTTCATATCACAGAAGAAGACATTTCATTACTTAGCATTTCCCTCCTTACTATTTTTATTATCATTCTGGTCCTGAAAAAACAGATAAGCAATAGTCAATTAACAATAGTCCACAAAGAGTTCTTTCAAATCTTAGGCAAAGTCTATAAATAGACACAAATAACAGAAAAAGCTCCTTCTTTTTCTTTGAAATGCCATACTTAATGACCTAAATAGCACATGTGGAAGTAATTTCAGTATTTTATACTTGTAGCTCTTTATAGATGCGCCCTTTGGGCGCAATCCAGCAAAGCTTTGCACATATGCTTAAGTTTATGCATTTTGAGTAGTCCCAAGGCTTTTGTTTGTACTGTTTGTACAAATGCCACATGATTGTTCTCTTTCATATAATACCTTTAAGAAAAAAAGAGAAGCTAAGAAAGCAAAGAGGGTCCCTTAATCTTGGTCCATACTAGTTTGAAGCTTCTGACACTCACAGTTGCTCAAGGTATTGTAAAATTTGGGAGGTTTTAAGAAAATGAGAGGAACTGTTTTATATCTAATTATGGGGAAAATCAGACTTGATTTTGATGAACTTTATGGGTCTTATTCAAACTAATTTAATTAACTGCAGTATTTACCTAGCAACTCTATGAGAGCAGACATCATGTGAGATTTCTTCTGCTCTTTGAGCCAGTGTGTGTACAAGAATGCAAGACCAGCACTTTTAATTTTACCTTGGCCCTTGACTCAGAGAACCAAGTACAATTAGGAAGTGCAGAGGAACAAGAAAATAGGAAATATTTTTTTAAGCCTTTGACAAGTTCACTTCTGCTTTAGTTTGAATTCTCAGCAGTAATTCAGGTTATCTCTTATTTTAGCCAAATTTGGAGGCCAAACCTTTGCTGGTTTTGTTCAACCTCTGCCCTTTCTTCCTGTCCCACAGTCCCTCGTTAACACGCTACCTGTGAATCTATTTTGACAGCTGTATTTTTCCAACAGGAAAATATTTCACACATGTATGGTAATTTCAGACTCAGAACATGCAGCTCCCTCTCTTACCTCAATATGCCTCCCCTTCTATTCAGTTATGCTTGTGCAGGCTCAGCCTAACACACAGCAGATAATCTCACCAGTGTAAAAACACACTGAAGACAAACAGTGCATCTAATTATTTTTGTATATTGCCTAAATATATTGCCTTGGGTGCATCTTGGAGTCAGGGAAAGGAAGTTAAAAAAACAGGTTTTTCCTCTTGGAAATCTCTTCCAAAGGTTTTAGACAGCTTTTGGTTTAAAGTAAAAAGATGTTATTGCAAAAGTGGTGGGAAATGAGCAGTGATTTTAATTTACTTTCATGTTGTTTCCCCACTAAGTTCAATCTAAGGTGAAACATAGTGTTGATGTCAAATTTTGCTTCAAGCAAAACAATAGAAGAGCTCTAAAATTAATGTAGGTGTCCAGTCAGAGGCCTTATACAGCCATTAACGGCAGTACTAGCTTGAGATAATGCATTATAAGCATGAAAAATTCAACAGTCATTGCTGCATTCTGATCTCTCTCCCTTTTTCTTACTTTGTTTCTTACAGAATCTGCTGCACATTCCCTAACTGGTCTTTCTGCTAGTTTACCCCAAAGAAATGCACCAGGTCTGGATCATTATGACTAATGAAATTGCTGAGAAGAGATTTTTTTTTTTTTTGTCAAAATATAATGCCACTCTAGAACTTTCACCATACATTAGGACTCTGTAACAAGGGCTCATGGTTGCCTGAGGCATAACTTTGATTCAGTTTCACTCCATCTTTAGCCACCCAGTTCAATGCACTATTGTAAGATGAGCTGAATACTGAAATTCAGTGCAACTGAGAGATGAATGCTATTTTATGCTATATACTGTAAAATTGTTAGATCTGTTATTATCTACTGACTTTCAAAAAAACTGAAAAAGGTCTCCGAGCTCATTCAGGGAATAAATTTATAAAACCAAATTATAGCAGCATTAAGGCACGGAGTGTTGTGTTAAAATGAGCTGTTGTGCACACTGTTCTCCAAATTCCACTTAAATTTGCAATCCACATGTTGTGGTTTAAGATTCAAACTGTGGACCCAATTACTGTTGGCTAGTATGCTTTTTATGTGACAAATGACTTGGCTGACCTAAAAATCAGATCTTATAGCCTCCAGAGGACAAGATGCTCTTATACATGAGCTTTAGGCTCTTGGATATTTCACATACAGTTTTCAAAAAAGAAAAAAAGGTGTATTGATGCTTCATGTAATGAAATCTTTCATAAGAGCAAAGAATAAAAAGTAACTCTTTAATTCTGGACACAGGTGTACATAAAAACATTTAATTTCAGGTCAATAGGTTTGCCTCACGTTAGCATTTGCAGGACTAAAGACAGGAATAATTTGGCTTCCCTGAATGTGTTGTTATCATTATCAATTCCTGCAGCCTCACAATAAGTTTTCCATAACTTTAAGTATTATTTTCTCACCTATAAATAAAATATAATCATCTTAAAAATCAATGAAGGGAAAACCACCAAATCCATTAACCTGACTAAGAATTCCTTCAGGCCAATAATATGAACCACACTGCACTGGATCTTTCATTTTATTGAGCTATATCTCTTTGTATGGCAACCAGCAGGGAAAAAAATCAAATCTAAAATCAAAGACTAAGGGGTTTTGTTCTGGAAGCCAGTGAAGTAAGGATTGAATATTTTTTTATGCCTGGAGTTAATTTTTTTCACCTTAATTTGCAATCAGACACAATAAAAAAAAGATACTGCCCCTGGAAGGAAGAAACTTTATTACCTTTCCAACTATTTTCTGTACTTTTTATCACTTCTAAATCCTTTGTTTTTGAATTCACCTCCATAACCTTGCAACAGTAAACACATTTACTTGTCTTTGCTGACTGTCAACCAATACCATCTGCTCTTTGGAGCCTTAAAAATAGTAACACATATATGGGTCACAACTGTAGTCTCTAGATAACCATGTAGCAGATCCAGGTGATTAATTTTTCCACAACCTTTATCTTACCCAGGGGCAGACTTTTGCTATGTCTTTCCCTAGCGAATGTTTCTCATAAAATGGGAAATTAACAAAAATGCAATCTTACCAAAAAACGGTATTTCATTGAGGACCCATGTCAACTAACAGAAGGGGTTGTTAGTCAGCTGCCTCGTTTGAACTTGATCCAAAGGCATTTCTACTCTCTTTCATAAACAGAAGTGGTTCAAGCCATAAAACTGTGAAACTGGGACAAATCAACAGGGGTCTTTTTTTCTGTAAAGAAAAAGAAAAATAGAGGTATTAGATGCTGCTTTCAGGATGTCTTGGCAGTGTTGCTGCTCTTAAATACCACTTTTTCTGTCTTAGAGTTGGTATTCTGCTTAATTATTGTTTCTCATGATGCACACATTCAAGCTTTTAAATTCCTGACCATACAGGACAGTTTGATGAGGTAATTGACAAGATTATGATATGATATATGATATGATATGATATGATATGATATGATTGATATGATATATGATATGATATGCCATAGTGATCTATTTCAAAACTCAGATTGGATGGAAAACACCAATGTTAAAAAGGCTGGTAAAATTATCCAAGCAAGCATTGATTTCCTATTTGACTTTGTATGCATAAATTACATAAACATATGCACTATCATAATCCCTTAAACATTCTTTTAAAGACACAGCAGAAAATATTTAATTAGTAATAAAGGGAATCCTAATTTTCTTCTGTTCTTATCATTTTATATGTCACAGCGGTCTTGCTTATAGAGCACTATCCAAGTTCTGCTTTAAAGATAGAATTACTTTTTTTGCTATTTAGTTATTCCCATAATCTCAAATCATTTTCTTATAATAAAACACTAATGTATTTTTATAAGAATATATCTGGTTTGCCATCCTTAATTCTGCAGGACAAAATTGTATGAAGGTTCTATTACACCTACAAAATCCTTTAGACATAAGCAGTTGACAAAGTCTGGGGTGAAGACTGGATCCAGCCACACCCACTCTTCTCTGTGAAGAACTGTAGAAAGCAAGGGGGTCCTTTCTGTGTCTCGTGACTCAAAGGGAGGGATTTACTAATAAACTTGTCTGAAGATACCACTCTGCCCACAACAAAGTGAAAATAACCTATTATTATTATTTTAATTTTAGTTCTTTCAAATGCTTATACTTTTTTCAAATTAAAGTTCTACTGTCTAAAAAGGATGAATTCATAGCAAGGGAAAGGTAAGTTGAGAATTTGAACTGTCATACTCATTAACAATTATGTACTAATATATTGAAAGGTTCTTTCCTATTGAAATTACAAGCATTAGGAAAAAAACTGCTTTATTTTGGCATGTCCTGCTCAATAAACTATTTGTTTCTACTGACAAAAATATTCAGAGATTTAAGAAATTGTTTTTAATTTGGTTGCGCTTGGAGCTACATACAAAGAAGCCCTAAAAAAGGTATTATTTTATGAAAGTGTTATTCATATAATTCTGTCACTTGTCAACAGTAAAGAACTGAAATAAAGGATCGCCATTGTTAATTATACTGCAATAGATGTTTTCTACAAAATTCCTTTTCTTCCCCCTACAACTTCAGAGACAAAATACAGGGAAAGATGTCACTAAAAGCTGTAATACAAATAATTCCTCTTCCTTGGCCTGCCCATAAGCATGTATTAATGGACATGCACATTGTGCTGTGTCTGTAACATAGTATGACCTCATAGCTAAGGACAGGGTTCATCTGGCATTCTTTTGAATGACAATATCAAAATCAGGAATATATATCCATACAATAAATTTAATTTAAAATGTTATTTGCTTGCTGTTGTGATAGATATGAGGGATGAAATTTTGATTAGACATATAGAAAACTTAAATCCTCTTGTGTCTTCAGGAGATGGGTAAAATAAGAATTCCACTGACTTAATCTGGAATCTTCCTTCCTGAGATTATATGCGCTTGAACATAAGAGTTTGTGTGTATGTTGTGGAACTGCACTCTGAGGCCAACCAGAAAGATGGAAACTGTTCAGATGTCCAAATCAAAATGTGACATTTGAATTTACAACAATATCTGCTTCTGGAAAAAAAAAAAAAAACAACCCAGACAATAGAACACAAACAGGACTTATACACTGAACAAATAATCCCTATATAATAGTAATCCCTATAAATAGAAAATATTTTTAACTAGTCATTTTGTTAATATTTATCTTCCATTAAAAATTTAAAACTTTTACAGAAGGTATGTTTTATAATGGACTGTAAATATTATTGTGGTCAGAAAAGTTCCATGAAAACACTGAATATTCTCAATCTCTGGGGAGTTTGAGCATCACCAAGAATGAGACATACCTTCATGGTAGTGAGGAAAGAGTAACTGGATTTTGAGCTTGATAGAAACTCGATTTCAGACAAGATTAAGGGAACAACTGTCACAGACAGAGTGGGAGCTTCAGACACAGTTTATTAGTCAATCCCCCTCTTTGAGTCATGAGGTGCAGAAAGGACCTCCGTGCTTTCCAAAGTCCTTCTCAGAGAGGAGTGTGGGTGTGGCTTGATCCAATCTAAATCCCACGTTTTGTCAATGATTTATGTTTGTCTTGGTTTTGGCTGGAGTAGAATTAATTGTCTTCACAGAGGATGGTACAGAGCGAAGTTTAGATTTGTGCTGAACACGGGGTTAATACCACAGAGATGTTTTCGTTCTTGCTGACCTGGGCTTGCACAGAACCAAGGCCTTTTCTGCTTTTTTCATGGCCACGCTGACAGGGAAGTTGGGGCTGCATGGGCAGTTGGGAGGAGACACAGCAGAGACAGGTGACCCCAGCTGACCTGAGGGACAATCATGTGCATCCTATAGAGTGGGAGGAAGAATGAGGAAGCAGGGGGACATTTGGAGTGATGTTTTTCTTCCCAGGTAACCATTAGCCATGATGGGTCCCTGCTCTCCTAGGCATGGCTGAACACCTGCCTGACCATGGGAAGTACTGAGTTCAATCCTTGTTTTGCTTTGCCTGTGTGCATGGCTTTTGCATTCCCTGTTAAATGCAACTGTCTTCATCTCAACCCACGAGTTTTCCAGCTTCTACCTTTCCAATTCCCTCCCTGATGCCTCTGGTTGGGGAGTGAGCACATGGCTGCTTGGGGCTTTATTGCCAGCTGGGGCGAAACCATGACAATGTCTAAAGGACTACCTAGGTGCAATTGAACTTTTATACAGCTTTGTCCTGCAGAATTAAGGAGGATAAACCAAATATCTGTATATAAAAATAAATGATTTACTATGGAAAGGGTTGGACTGAAAGTTCTTATTCAAAATTATTTAGTACACAGTACAGGTAGCTATAACTACTAGCACAGTATAGTGCACTATTTTTTTATGCAATGAAGCAATTATATTGAAGCAAGCAAAAAAAATTATCAAGTAGAGATTGATATTAGTCACCCATACCAACAACTGTGGGCAAATCTCTTTCATTTAGCTTCAAGGAGTAACCTTGAGCGGCATCCCCATGCAAAGGGAGGAACCTCTACGCACACTCCAAAAAGGGCTATGCTACAAGAACTTGCCCTTAAAAAGTGGGACTGGACTTTTATCATATAATTGTCAGTCATATGTTTCAGGTTAGCTGTCTCATCTCAGTATCTCTAGATATCAGCAGTGTCACCTGTTTATTCTTTTTATCAGGTACTTTAGGAGGTCAGCTACAACTTTGCCTCACTATTAGGATGTTTAACTTTGGAATTGATGAGTCCGGCTGATTTCACACCAAAACACCAAAAGCAGCATGATGCTCCTTCTCCATTCACCACTGATTACCAAGCGAACAGGGCAGTTTGAGATATTTTACCCCTACTCCAGGCTGAGATCCTCTACAGTGATATAAAATGATCAATCTGTCATGGGAGTCACTGAACACAGTTTCTTTTTCCACTGGCCTTTGCACTTCTTTTTCAGTACAGGAAACACATGGATCTATTGGAGCCTGCCTGTCCAGAAGAGGGACACAAAAATTCTCAGAGGCCTGGAGCACCTATCCTGCGTGAAAAGTCTGAGAAAGTTGGCATTGTTCAACCTGGAGAAAAGAAAGCTCAAGGGATATATTGTAGCAGCCTTTCAGTACTTAAAAGGAATTTATAAGAAAGATGGAAACAGACAATTTATCAGAACTCGTTGCAACAGGACAAGAGGTTTTAAACTGAAAAAAGGTATGTTTATCTTAGATATAAGGAGGAAGCTTTCATTAATGTGAGTGGTAAGACACTGGACAGGTTGCCCAGAGAAGTGGTGGATGCCCTACCCCAGAAACATTGAAGGGAAGGTTGAGCTGACTCTGAAGAACTTAGGTCTAGGTGATGCCCCTGCTCATTGCAGGGAGGTTGCACTAGATGAGCTGTAAAGGATCCTTCCAACTCAAAGTGTTCTACAATTCTGTGATTAATCTCCCTACTATTCATCTTACTTTTATTCATTAACAACTTCAAACACTAAGAAATTACAATTTGGAGCAGCGTTGAAGGCACAGTAGCTTCCTCCTGCACATCTTTCTCTCTCTCGGTGTATATATATGTCTCACAAATAACCACTAACCTAATAAACATGTTAAATATCCTGGGGATTACTCCACCAGTATATGCCTCATTCAACTCATGTATTACATTTACTTTTGATGTTGTAATATGCTTCCCATCCACTTAATAGACATCGCCTAAACTGTTTATTATTATTATTATTATTATTATTATTATTATTATTATTATTATTATTATTATTATGACACCAGCATACATGGTGTTTTTTCAGAGATAAAAGAGATGTTGAAATAAGGAGAAGGCAAGGCAGTGAAAAAGATAGACAAGAGTGTAAACAAATGACAAGAATTCCTGCAAATTCAAGAAAACTATAAATGCTTTAGATTGCCGGTTCTCTCTACAATTTGTTTGGTGTTTTCCTCAGATTGGTCAATAGTTTGTAATGACAAATACATGTGTTCTGACACAGAGTAGTGGCAAAGTTGCTTACTTTAGCAAAATAGGGTTTAAAACTCTCTCAGGAGGTAATTTCATGACTACGTATATCAAAATATATGCCACGATTAGAAAAACATTAAAAAACAATGCTAAAGCTAGCACAAAGAAATTGATACTGGAATAACTGCAGGAGTAATATCAAGTGTCTTTTAAGATGAATGTCATTAGGGGTAAACATGTGCTTCATCATTTCTAAAGCAGCATTTTGAAATAATCCAGTAACATAATAATCATACAACTTCATTAAATTCCTATAGAAGTTTTGTCATCAACTTGTTTTGTTACTAAAACTAGTTGCACTGGTGCAAAACCACAAAAATTTACTAGTTACCATTCCTCTGCCACCTATTCTTTCTTAATGTGTCCAAAATAATGTGGAAATTCACAATGACACTTTTTTTTTTACTGGATATTTTCCATATAAACACTGAACAATGTTCAAAAACTAATTCAGATTTAAAACAATGAGAATTCTTAAAAATCTTACTTTTAAAATTAACTCAAAGAAATAAAATTAATTCTAATAAATTTAATTATAATAAGTTTATGTACTGATTAAATATAATACATGAACAATTGTATCTGAGATCAAAATTTGGCATAGCTTTATAATTCTTAAAGAAGTACAGTGAAAATGCTCTCAACACCAGGATTGGTTGTTTTAGCTCATGAACTAGAAAAATTAGGAAAAATTATCAGAGGTACAAAAGAGTATCTTGGTAACGTTGTGGATATGTTACATTGCAGAAACTTCCAGAATTATTTGGGATATAATAAAGGGCATTAAAAAATCAAAAATACCACTTCTTTAGGAAGATGACCCTAAATAATGACATAGAAGGCCACATCCACCTGTGTGGCCATAAACCACTGTGATATCCCTTAAGGCTCTTGTTCCTAATGCTATGTTACACCTCTTACAGAAATATTAGTAAGTAGCAGTAATAGAGGGAAGTAGGGGATTCTTTTCAATTGAGTTTTTGCTGAAATGAGCCAATCAAAAAATATCAAAACTGAACAATCTACAGGCTTTTTTTCTGGGTACCAAAGTATACTAACCAGAAAATCCAGATCTTAGCTTTCTAACCATACAGACATGAAGTTACTTTGATTTACTTGGTATTAAAGACTACTAACTGTGTTTTAATATAAGCCAGAAATCGAAAGGAATTATAATGAAGTACTCTTTTATCCTTGGCAGTAATCTAAATTATGTAGATCTGGTATTAGAGGTGAAATGCAGGACATTCAAAAATTTTTCATCTTTGTTATGCTGTTGGAATATAAGATCTCATATAAAAAATCATAACAGATTGTAGGGTTTTTCTATTTTCTTCATAATTTCATGTTGGCACATCCATGAAATATGACACAATAATTAATTAGCTTTCAGGATAAAATAAGAGCACAAGCTTTCTACACTGAATGCACATGCAAAAATGCAGAGCTATGAGGAGTAGCAGAATTCTAGCAAAATGTGGCGTTAAATAATGAAATAAACTTCAAAATTGTGCCATAAATGTATTTTAAATTATTACTTGCCAACCTAAAATGATACAAGTTTCATTACTAGAGCTGTTATATTATTGTGCTGCTATGTATATTGACAGAGTATAATTTTATCATTAAGAGTACTAAGCCAAAATTTAATTTTATAACATCATTTCTCATTGGCAAGAATAAGAAAATTTTACTGCAGAACAAATTCTAGCATGTGACATCCATTCAGTGAATACTCTATCATTAGTGTTCTTTTTTATCCTTTCTGTGTGCAAAACTTTATGGATGTTTATAAAACTATACTGACAAGGCATGATGGAAACAAGACAATGTCAAATATTTGTTTCTGATGTGACACCCAGCTCTTCATGCCAGAAACAATTTTCTTCAGAGCTGCTGAAACAAGTATTACAGTCAAATAATGTCTTTGGTAAATGCTTAATAGCGACTGTAGCGTTTCTATGTGGTACAATTCTGGCTCACTTGTGGAAGAACTGCTATATTTATCATTTTGAGATTTGTCTAGCTGTACTGTGAAAGATAAAATGGCAAGTTACACAGGCCTGAAAGGAGAGAAAGAAAATTCTGTAATACAATCGATGGAATAAGTGGGCCTCCACAATGACCTATTATTTGTTTGGTCGATTGGTTGGCTGGTTGGTTGTCTTTTTTTCCCTAAAACAAGAAGGAACAATCTCCTTTCCAAATTTTTGGTACTCTTTTCAGAAACTGTAGTTGTGCAAATTGTGAATGTGTGGTTTTGGTGTCAGTAATATTTTGAATAAATAAGTTTTATAGGGTAATTAGAAATGGCCTTCAATCTGTTTTAAATATAAAGCCTATAAAATCCAATGCCTTATTAGTCTCTTACAATTCAGATTTTCACTGAGTTCATTTAGACCAGGATTAGATCCAAAGTTTTAGATTTTATACCTTTATACACTGAACAGTTCTGTATCAGATTCTGGATTGAGAGCAGTAGTTACTAGTATATAATAGACCATGAAAATACTTGAAGATACATGTGTTAAAGCTGTTCCTAACTCAACAGTGAAAGGAAAGAAAGTACCTCATTCTCCACATTTTCAGGTAGTATAGTTGCTGATTTGCGTCAATGCAAAGAAAAAGAGAACAGGCCATCTGGAACATCTACCAGTTTGAAATTACTTTATCTTCCATTAGCCTGCAAAACCAGGAAACACAGGGGAAGGTGTATGTAGGAGGAATATGGATGGGACACTAGTGGAAAAGTCTGAAAAATCAAGATATACCTTCCTTTAATTACAAAGATTGAGCTGGTTGTCATTCTGCTGGTTCCCTTACCGGGACCAGAAAGTCTTAGCAGAGGAGATGGTGTAAGGTTGATAGTTCCAATCATGACTAACTACATTGGGAGCTAAAGTTTAATGTGGGCTGTGCTGAGATTTTCATGGTACATCAAGGAAAACCATATAATATTTTTGTGTGAAAATTCTGATTTTAGAAAGATCTGGAGGAAACGTATTTCTTCTCTTTTATGTATTAGAATGCATACATGCATATTACACATGAAAAAACCCCAACGCCAACCTGAAATATTTCTTTTGCAAAAGAAAAATTTTGAACAATGACAGTGGAATCCAGTCTAGTCAGAGATACATAAATGTATTTTCAATAAAGAAGATACAAAATTCTTCATGTAAAAATTACAGTGATAAATAACAGTGTACATGTTATTGTTCATGTATTCATATAAAGCTTTCTATCTGATCCAGTCTGCTAGCAATAGGTGGCTTTGGAACAAAAACAGGTAGTTTTTCAAAGATGCACTGTTAACTGTAAGAATTCTATATGTAATTAATTTTGTATTAGCATTCTTCCTATGCAAATTTTACACCATAACTATTTAAAAGAACACAAAACCAAAACAAATAGCAGTATATTTGTATGTAATTTAAAATTTCGATTGATATAAGCAAGGGTTCAATATTCTTCATTCTAGTGGTAGTGTTGGATGGAAGTTTTTCCATATTTATTTATAATTATATGTCCTCCTTTGCAACAAGAAAACAAAGAAGGTTAATGTATAGGTATAATTTAGCAGATTCTTACAGTTTCCAGTAATTCCCTGAGCTTGTTAGTTGCATGTCTGCATTTTTTATTTCCTTTACCTCTTCCTGCTGCTGCTGCTGCTGCAGTTAGCAGAACAGAGCCCAGTTGTCAGTCCCAGTAGTGAACCAATCTTTGCCATATGCCTCTGTTTAAACTTTAAAGTGAATAAACAATCTCTGCCTGGTGTAATTAAGAACCTCAGTATTTTGTTCTCCAATGCTCTTTACTTCAGAGAAAAACACAGAAACATCCCTTGGGGAAAACTGAATATTATTTTAGTAGACTCAATCTTAGTTTTCTGTTTTCATGTAGCAATCATTCATTGTCTTCATTCAAAAACTGCTATGAACATATTTATAAAGCCCATCAACATTAATCTATCACATAAAGTGTTATACATGCAGAAGCATGAAAGCAGAGGGGTGAAGGGGTGTGTTGCACCATAGGACAAATTCACTTTGCAGTCATATAATGCAATATGTGTCCAAAATTTGTTTGTTTTATGGCAGTTCTCTACCTGGGCTCAAAAGAGAGCAGGGAGCAAAAGGCATCATGCCATCCAGTGCACCTGTTCAGGCAACTGAGTTCTCTATCACCCTTCACAGAGGGGCTGTATGGCTTTAAGGTGTTCAAGGCAAAGTTGGAGAGTGTTTCCTTTGTGTTTATACAGCACTCTGCAACCTATCCAGGCTCATAAAATAACAGGACTAAGCATAATCTTTTGCTTTTCTGGTACAACATTCTTGATTGCAGAATTTTAAACATCGAATTTAAAGCAAAAGTCTCCATTCCACTGCCTGACAAACATCACACCTGTTTCCATACTGTTTGCAATTGAAGTTTTCATCACCACTTGAGAACATTGATACTATTTGACCTTCTCTGAACCATCTTATTTACTTAATTCTGACCTGGAATCCATGATGATTTCCAATTCTACTAATCTGGTTTTCACACAGGTGTTTCTCATTGCATTTCCATTTAAGAATATCAGCAGTGCTTTAGTAACAGTGACTTTGTTCAGCTAAACAGTTTATGACAGCTCATGCACAGAATTTTTATCTCTTTACATAAAACCCCATCAGTGGTACTGGCTCACAAGCACACCTGGTAAGGCATATGTTTTTGATCTTTAAGTATGTCTAGGCAAGCCAAATGAAAGAAAAGGGTAAGCTTGAATCTGTGAGAGATAGTGCATCCAGGGACCAAGAATCTCTGTTTTGAACTTTCAAAAAGTATCTAGTTTTTGAAATTTTTAGTGATTATAAATAAGGAAAACAAAGCCTATCACTGACTTTTTTTTTTAAGAAATACAAAAGTTAAATTCTATGTTAAACTTTCTGCCCTCTATGTAAACAAGCATTTTAGAAAAACTGAATCTAGATGCTATGTACAGTCCTTTAAACGAAGAGGTTTTGGAATAATATATTATACAGAGCACCACCAACACACACACACAAAACCCACAAACATGCAAACTTCAAAGCTCATAGATTAATTGGTTTTTTCCACCATGTAATTTTAGAGTTTAACATAAATTGAGTTTTTCCACATTACTAATAGTGGTGACTAGTTCAATCCAAGAAAGTGGAATCATGGAAATTTCAAAGCAAATGTAACAGGAAATTTCCGGATTACTTCTAAGTCTCGCCAAGTTTTTGCATAACAAAGAAAAGAGAGGACTCTTTCCCGATGGAAATTCCTTTTTGAGAGGTTTTTATCCTTAACCAGATGTTACTGGTATAATTTCCAGAATGATAAGCCAGCTGTCAGACAACAAACTATATAACATGAATGGATAAAGTAAAAAAAAAAAGTCTAAAATTAAGCAGCATTTGTTTCAGATCAGCAATTAGCAGAAGTTGGGCCTATGCAAACCACTTTGAATTTTCTACGGCTTAGAGATTTTCAGCTCAAAGCACAGAATTAAACATATCTTTACAAGTTTATGGTATATCATATCAACAACCCAAGCCTATACATCAGTTCAAATTAAAAGTGTTTGAGATTATGAAAGTCAATGAAACTTTAAAGTACAAGAGAATTAAGCTTGAAGTCAACAGATGGTAATCCAGAATTTATTGAGAGAAGTTTATGATTTTGCTGTTCTTGAATCTGAACCTTAACTCTGATTCTCCCTGAAATCACACAGTATGTTTAAAGATAATGAAATTGTATTGTTCTGGTTTGCATGGCAATTGACAAAGTCTGAAGCACTGATGCTGGCCATATTCCAAAATCTCGAAGTATGTCACCTGTCTGTATTTAGCACTAGCCTCTCATTGTGATTTTAAACATTCCTTCACCACATAATCCTCACAGGTCTTTGGTATGAAAGTGAGATCAGACCATAATTTTCTGGCCTTATCTTCAATCAAATCAATCAAATAACAATTTGCACTACAAAAAGATTTTTTTTTTTTTTGTTCTACAGGCATTTCAAAGGGCTTTGCAAGACTTGGTAGGGCATCCCTACCTTTTAAGAAAAGAGGAAATAAAGATAGTAGATAAGTAAGTACACTAGACTCATAATAAGTCAGAGGCAAAGGATAAAACAGAATCTAGATTTTTCCATATTTCAGTCCTCTTATTTTCAGAAAATAAACTTTCTCTGCCTCTGTCTTTTCTGTTGTATCTTTTTATTCCATGTCACAAATATTGATGAACATTGCACAATCAGAGTATGACAGTCCTTCTTTTAGAGAGACAGATAGCAAATATTACTTTATATTACTGACAGAATCATCAAAATAGCTCTTCTTACTAAGTGAAAAAAAAAGTGGGTAATTTTTAAAGCAACTAACTTCCTGTACATGGAATCTTGTGCTGTCACTTAATGATGGGTGCTTGAAGATACAGTCCAGTGAAAGCCACACTGCATTCACAGTCAGAAAGTCAACTGATGGCAGAGAGATGCCATTTTGGAAAACATCTGCTCAGCTTTCTAAATTTTCAAAAGCTGTAACCTCTAACTACAAAAGCAACCTTAAAGAAATATGTTTCTTCCACTTTACATATACCAGCTAACTTTGGTAAAGGAAAATCAAACTTGAAGTTTCTACAGTTCTACCACAAAAGTGCAAGAGGAGGAAATAGGTACAGGAAATTAATTTGGATTAGTCAGATTTCACAACTCCTGTGTGACCTGATTTCAAGCATGCAGAATACTTCCCCAGATGACTTCAATGAAAGATGAAGATAGCCCTTGAGACAATGAGATCCAAAGAGATATTTACATACAGACCTGAAGAAATATTTTTTTTATTTCTTTAAAAAATACATCCTTCTGCCATGTATTTAATTTTTGAGGCAACATCGTATAGTATATTTAAGTCAGAAAGCACAAAAGATTAATGACCTAATTAACGAAATCCATAGATATCTCCATACCAATGTTGTGCTACACAGGTAAGACCAAGCAAGAACAGTAGAGAATCCATTTTGCATCACAACATAACCACAAAGCACTGGAAAATGTGTTCTTTTCCCTTGGTTTAAGAAAAGCATCTCTATTCATTAACAGCTTTTCACTTTGTATGACTTGTGTGTATTACACTCAAACGCTCAGCTGTCATAGGAAATGATGGGAGCTGACAGTTTGGAATTTGAAAGGTTTGACTCCTTTTGAATGTACTAAATGAACAAGTGCTGTCTAATTTTTGTTGAACTGAGCCCAACAAAAATCCCCTACAAGGATGCAACATTTTATTATACCTTTTCAAGTTTAATATGCACAGTGAATATTCAGAGCTTTTCAGCTAGATACTCAGTTAATTCTATGACTAAGAAAGATGTCATTAGGTAGGCTTCAGGCAACAGTGAGCTACAAATGGAATTCCTTCCTTATTTTCTGAAACTCAGAGTTTATGATCCATATCCAATGATGAATGGTCTATAAACTCTCTTATGGTCTTTAATTGCATAAACTTTACATTATAGACTTACATTAGCTTGTGAACATTTTTTGCTACTAGACGTAAAAAACCAGTAAAAACAGAAGTTCCCTCAGCTCTTACACAAATAGAGTATGTAATTCTTCAGTATAATTTGTTCAGTACTTATGTTCTTTGTTTGAATTTGTACTTTCCTACAAATGCAGAGAAATAAGGCTTTACTTTTTAAATCTTAAAAGTTTACATTTTTAGTGCTTAATTCCTGAAACTCATGCTGTCTAGTTAGTACTCTGTGTTCTATCAACATGAATTGGTCCTAACCCTGTCAAATTATTTTACCTCATAGCTGCTTCTTATATTGGTGTATTAATAAATGGCTTCCTATACCCTAAGAGCAGCATGCATGCTTCCTGAGCAGTGCACTCCTCCACTGGCTTCTGCTGATATTTTGACTTGTTTTAGAAAGCATTAAATAAATAAGGAATAAAAGTTGACATAACATATTTGATAAGTATTACAGAGAAAAGAGCCTCGGTTTGCCTACATATACCCTCTAAGAAGATAAAACACAACCACCTAGAATTTAAATTTTGAACAGCAATTTACATGAAAACAAACAGACTTTTCAACCCAGGTTATTAGTAGAACTACAGGCTTTGTTTCCTAAAGTGATGTATGTTTTGCCCCTAAATTACTGTCCACTAGTATGGCAACTAGTTGGACCAAGTGCTAAACATCACATACATCTCCTACTATAAGGAATACTGATAACTCTGCTTCGATCCTTGGCTCAACCACTAATCAAACAGGAAAGTGTTAGAAAAAAAAAGAAAATACATAATTTTGAAACTGAAATGGCTATATTTGGTACTGCAGATGCTTTCAGCTTGGAGAAGAGAAGGTCCTGAGGAGACCTTTACCACAGCTTCTCAGTACCCAAAGAGGCCTATAAGAAGCCAGAGGGACTTTTCACGGAACATATAGTGATAGGACAAGGGGGAATGGCTTTGAACAGAATTTTTGAATGAAGATTTGTAGACAAACATAATGGTTTTAATCAGAAAATTAATTGTGTATATTGCAATGATGTTGTTTTGCTCAACTGTATTGAAAAATCAACATAAATCACAGTTACTAAAAATTAAACAGAACCATCTCATACAGAGAAATGGCTGCTAGGAATTTTTTTCTGTCATATTCTGCAGTTCTGCTTAATCTGACTAACAGGATGTCTTTAATCCCACATCCACTAGCAAACAATGGCATCCACAGATTTGAGACTCACATAATTCTGAGTTTTGCAATAATTTTGGAAAAGAAGATATTATTTAGACTTTAATAAACTCAAAAAAATGTAATTAATTTTACTCCTACATATAATTTCAGCATACTATGCTTATGGGTATTAAGCACACCAAATAAACAAACTTCATCTCACAAAAGATCTCTTCAGTATCAACTATCATAATATTAGTATGTATGACAGTAAAAACATGCTTGGAGTATAAACATGCCTCAATACTGCACAGAACACAAGCATGTTATACTCATGATTTAATTCTCATGTTGCATTAGAAAATTTGAATGTTTTAGTTAGCTACAAAATAATTTCAATCCTTTCAGCATGTTAACCAATTGTTATTTGCAACTCTGACTTAATCTTCACCTAGAGGATCATCCGCTCTGTTATTATGACTGGTTATTGACTGTCTTATTAAATTTCTGCCAATAAAAGTGTTTTTAAATACTCATATATATGATTGTATGCATTTTAACAATTCTTGATTTCTCTTTTCAGTATTTAGTAAATGGAGATGGGTTGCCTGCTAAATCATTTTCATTTAGTTAATCATTTTCTGTAATTAAATGATCTCCAATGATTCAGGAAATGAAGATGTGTAATAAACTTAAGGAAATTGAACAGTCAATAACTGGGATAGATGACAGCAGTTAACTACTGTATGGGGAGTTAAAAATTCCCATGCTCTATCTAATTGTATGCCTCCAGCCGCTGTCTCTTCTAACACAGTGAGAATCTACAATGTGTTGAGTATGTATAGTCCATAACAGCAGCTGCATTTTGGGCATCTCTTGCCCATGGTAGGCTAAAGTAGAATTAGGATGAAATTATTACTGTTGAATTTCTTTTCTGCTGCTCTGAAATCCTTCCCTGCATACACTATTTATAAACATAGGTCATGAGGGGGTATTCCCATTCCCACATTCCCATCCTAAATTGCTGTCGCCATCCACATCCTTTCCCCAGAAAAGAGGAGGGCTACTGAAACACTGCAGGATTTCCTGTAGACCATGTATAGTATGGAAGGAATTGGAAGAAGATGAAAGAATAACATCAATGGAACATGAGGGAACTACTCCAGGTCTCCCAGGCATTTCCACAAAATGTCATAAATCAAACAAATGTAAATGATTGGAAGGAACATGCTTTAGTCAAGGAGCTATTTAGGAATAAAGTGTCACACATTTTCCTATACATGCTTGTACAGACTCCAGCCTGGGACCAATCCCATTTTCTCATGATTTCTATTTTGGAAAATAACAATACAAAATTGAATAGGCACTTGTGTTCAAATGTTCTTTATGCTAATGACTCCTCAATGTTTTGCACAGTTGCGTGACATTAAAACAAATTACTCCAATCCTAATGTAATGTATTTGTAGTAGGACTAATAGTAGGCTTTCCATAGACTATTTTAAGCTTGCAGAAAACACAAGGCTTATGAAAGTCATCTCTTTTTATTTTTTTCTAAATTTTAAAATCCTAATATTCTCTAGACAATATTGGTTTTACCAGTTCTTTCATTCCTTCCTGCTTTGACAATGTCCACCTGCTATAGAAGACAAAAAAAAATTAAATTATAATTGTTAACAATGTCAAATATTGCCATTTATGCAAGTATATACTGGAAGAGATGTGATTGTAGTAAAGAAATGAATTCCTGATAACAAACAAAAGAACAGGTGAACTTCACTGTTATTTTTACCATAGATAAATTCTGTTGATTAAGTAATCCTTTGTATAAGCAAATCATTCATTTAATTACTATATATGTCTAAAAGACACCACTACACCGCCTCAGGAATTCCAGAGTTCTTAAATAATAAAGAAATTTGCCTAGAACTCAGAAGATGCTCCCTTCCTTCCTAAACACCATTCAGTCCTGCCAGCTTACATTCTCACAGGAGAACAACATGAAGCTGGTAGCCAGTTGTAAAATTGCCAGAGAAGTATTATCTTACACTGAGAAGGGTGAGTTCATGAAATTGAATAATTAATTCAATAAAATTTTTAAGATTTATACAGCATATATCAAGACCTCAAAAATAATAACAGTATAAATGGCTTGTTTTGTAGGACACTTTTTTGTGGAAACACGAAAATAGTGAAGTGTGAAGATATAAGATATAAAACAGTTCAGTGTTCCAAAGCCTATTTGTGATATAATTGCACACAGAAACACATCTTGAAACACTGACATTTCTTACGATTCCACATCTCAAATACACTTAACAGAGAGAAGAGTAACAGCAAGACATAACTCCACCTCAATGCTCTCTTCCTCCTTTATCCATCAACAGTATTTAGAGAAGACATTCTGTGTGTACTCACTGCCTCAGAAGAAAGGCCATTACTCTGTGCCAAGCTAACACATGAGTGTTTAATCTGGGTTTATAAACAATGCGTCCCTTTCAATAGTTATAATTTGAAAAAGAAAATTCTGTATTTCTTCTATTTTCATCTTTATACTCTTTTTCTTTAGCAATGCAGTGTAACTGCTTACACAAATGTAGAGGCTCTGGCCTCCTTAGCTTCTATGCTTAGACCTGAAAGGATCTGGGAGTAATTTGGCTTCATTTTGGATATCCTGTTAAGGGATTAAAAATGGATCAACTCCCCAGTTGCCTTGCTGCTTTTATGTGCTCTTCATAAAAGGTTTCGAAAGTAGAAGAACAGTATATTTGTTATTTCTGGCTCCGTTAAACACAATAGTAATGAACATTAGCTATTTAGCTCTTAAAAAGCATGCAAAACACAATACGCTTATGATGTATGGCACTTTAAACATATGCTTACAGCTATACACTGCCACCTAATCACCTGCATGAGAGCACTGGCACAGAATGCCAAGATTATACAGCCGTGCTTCCAAATGGCCCCTAAGTTGTTTAAAGTTGTCTACTCCTCTAGCAAATATTGTGATTTGAAAACTCTTCAAGTATTACATTGTGAAAAGAATAATTTTCATGAAAAGAAGATGGATTGTAGATGAACAACCTGTGTCAAAGGTTGTAACTACAAAATAAAGTTGTTTTCCAAAGGATACAAAAAAGAAATAAAAAAATGAGTGCCCAATGGGCACATTCACTTGGCAATTTTATTTCTGTATAAAAGCTGCTATTAATTACAAACTAGTTTTTATGCAATTCTGCTTTCCTTAAATGTGGAGTGAATTCTCCCCATAAACTAATGAACTGAAGTGAAGCCAAATAGAGACCAGCTGGCTGAATTGCTAAGTAATTTTATCCACATGATTGACTTTATGATCCTTTCACTACAGTAACTAGTCTTTATTCTTACAATCATCATCAACCATAATTCCAGAGGGAGAGATGATTAAAAATCAAGAGAATAGAGAGGAGAGGTTTGTTTGATGTGGCACAGTGCATTCTTGCACACACTTCTTCTGTATAATAGGTGCAGAATTACAGGTCTTTATAGCCTCCAAAGCAGTGCACTGAATAGCTGCCTCAAAGACATAATAAGCAACCAATGCCTAAATAATCATTACAGATACTCCATTAACAGCATCTATCTGTGTGGCTTTTAACCATACAAATTGTTTTTTGACAGCTTGTAACCTTTCTGAACAGTTTCCTTTGGGCATTACACCACATTCAGATCTAATTTTAACTTTTGCTTTGTCTATAATTTATTACTTTCTTTGGAGACACATAATGCATTTCAGTGGAATGGATAAATTCAAATAAAAGACTTTAAAAAAAATCAATTGCTGTTTTAATCTATTAAATCCTTGCTCTCTAGGAGATAACTAAAATCTGATGAAACTTAACAGGGGAAAAAGGCTAAATGGTCTAGAATTCCTGAGGGTATCTGTTTTACAACAAGCAATATTTTTTTCCTCAAATTATTTAAAATAGGGCATAACCAACTAAAAAAAGAATAAAAGTAAAAACATATATAAATAATACACAAATCCTTTAAGGCTGTTCATAAGAGCCACAGACTTTAAATGACATAATAAATAATATGTTATAAAATAGTTTAATGATGTATTGCAATGGGATAAAGAGCTAAGAAATATGTACAATTGTATTTTTTTTTTCCAAAGAGAGCTCATAGTTACAAATCAGTGAAGATAAGTGACTTATGAAGAGCTAGAGGGCAAGCATGATTTTCAGAAGCTCATGGAAATGTGTAAAATGAATGTGGGGGATGATGTAACAGTATTAGGTGATTTGTATTGGCTGTCATGGCCATTATCTCACTTCTGGGGACACCATTTTCAGGAATAATGTCCAGTAAATCAACATGTAGTAGCAATCAACATAGAAATACCACAATTCTAGCAGCCAAAATTTCTTTCAAGACATTCAGCTCTTTTTCAACAGATTCAAGTACTTTTCCCAAAGTTTCAAATCTATGTAACAGGTAAACATGCATGTCCAAATGACAGAAGAGTGATTGGAAATAACCTAAGCGTTCACTGTTCACAAAGGTTCCTGTTCTTCACAGATGGTGTGTGGTGGCTAGTCATATCAAAATTAACCATCATCATTGAAAAAAGTATAAATTGGATAGGCATAAAAATCTATTACTTGGAATCAAGTTTTTTCCCATCTCCTGAATCTTAAAATGGGTCACTAAATCTAGTACCGTTTTCATAAATGACAGGGACGGAAGAGTAAATCTTTAAATAAAATGTGGAAATATCCCTCTCAGTACGAATTTAATTCATCATGCTAAACTCAGTGAAGGTACATCAGCATAAAATTAGAATGAGGCTGTTATGAATCAAGGAGATTCATGGCTAAATTGCATCTTACAACTGAGATATACCACAGCTTGTATATCTGAGGAGCTGAAAAAAAAAAAAAAAAAAAAAAAAAAAAAGGCATATTTCTTGGTTATATATAAGATAATCAATAAGCTGATTTTTATTATAAATGTTGATAGGGAAAAGAGATGTCTATGGAAGAAATTATTAGAAAAGGGTAATGAAAGTGTGAAATATAAAGATCTAAAAAAATTATAAGTATGAGAAAATCTCAATTATTGAGTTATTTTTTGAGCTTCGTTCAGTGTCATACTAATGCTCAAGACTGTTTTGGTGGTTTGGAGTTTTGTCGGGAGTTGTTGTGTTATTAGGTTGGCTCCCTGTTGCATTGTGTTTAATGGTTTGTTCCCTTCTCTCCTCTGTTTCTCAAACAATGTTATGTTCCAAGTTGTCAGTCCTCCTATGTTCCCCCTAGCCCCTCTCCTCTGGGCTTTGTCTGTCACCCGGCTACTCCTCCCAGCCTCTAGAGAGTTCGGGGAGTGATAGGGCAGGGACAGAGGTGATCCCTCCCCGGGCATCCTCATCTGCTTCCCTAATGTCCTTCCAACCCTGTTCCACTCCCACCTTGTCTCCCACTGGAAGATGGTCTGTCCCCTCCCTCTGTACCACCCCTATATTTAAGCTGCTGCCAGCCGTTTTGGGGACTCTCTTGGACCTGCCTCCCTGAGACTCGGAGTCCCTGCGGGGACAGAATAAAGTCTTGGACTTTACCCTCCAACTGAGCCTGACTCCTTCCTCTGCCAGCGTCGCCATTCTCTCCCGTGGCAAGGGAAAACTCCCTTAGCCGCTCCTTCGGTTCCCCGGACTCGGAGGAGTGTTCCCCCGCAGGCCTGCGGTGTCCGGCTAGCCCGGGTGGACACGGAGAGGCTGCTCCGGGAGGGAACCCGTGACAGGGGGGTTTTGTGTTGTGCGTGGGGCTATTTTAATTTGCTATCGAGAATATTACTTTTAAAATCTGGTACCGAAAGCAGAAAGATCATAGGCAGAGTACTCTTGACAAATTCTAAAAGACTTCAAGATTTCTTTTTAATGGAGAGATTTTTAATATCTCAGCATGCCCAAGGTACAGCTGCTGCAAGTATCACAGGCCAAACAGTAAAATGAGCTAATTTGATCAGTCAGTGTCAACCTGATGAAAATAATAAAAACATCCCTGTCTCAGGTATCTTAAGATTTTTTTTGGGGGGGAGGGGGGGAGACAGAAGGAGGACTCATTAAATTCTGACCCATTTCATTACGTAAGACAGTTCTAATGACTGTAAACCTGTTCTAACTGACTTGCTCACCAATTTAGAGTACCATATTATATACCATTCATTATTATCACCAACAGTAGTTAAGGACATTACAAAGTTGTCAGTATAACACAATTATCTCTCAAATATTTCTTCTTCTAGTTCTTTCCCAATCTTCCAACCTTGTCATGAAAGCACACACAACTATATGAGCAATTAATTCCAAGAAATATTGCAGTGATATAATCTGTCTGAGAAGCAACAAAATTGAAGAAAGGCTGAGTCAACCAATATTCTATCTGATGGGAATTAATAGAAAGCAGTATTCTGAGATGCTACCATATGGAAGCATTGCATTTATGTTACATAAAGCAATCACAGAATGAAATGACCAATTGAGAATATGGATTTAAATAAGAAAAAAATTGAGGCTGAGGTGGGGAAGGGTGGAATAAGTAATTCTAAATGCTCTTTATTACTTCTGTCTTCATCTGGTTTGAGTACAAGTATCTGGTTTTCTTCAGTAAAGAAGAATCAATCTTTGGGATAGTTTGTGCAGTCAGGTGTTATTAGGACACTCAGAACTGTATTATCCATGTCCTCTCCCACAGAGCAGCTCCTCAGTCAATCAGTCCATTCTGCAAGACCTTGTATTTGTCCTCGTTGCTGTCAGCTCATTTCTTCAAGTCTGCTTAGGTCCTTCTTGACAGAAAGCTTCCCATTGACTTTAATAACCAGTCCCCAGTCTAGGGCCACTGCAAACTTGATGAGAGTGAGCTGCTTCTGTCCATCTCAGTGACAGAGAGGATGGGTGCCAGTGTAGACCCCTGAATACTCTTGTCACAGGCACCCAGGAAGATGACAACCAAGAATCCACCACTAACATACCCAATCATCCAGCTGCTATTGTAAATAGTTGGTCACTCATCCAGACTGTAAAATACTAATACAGGTACAAGAATATTGTGAGGACAGCACCAAAAGCCTTGCTAAATTTAATGACATTCACATTTCTCCCCTCATCCAGAAATCCAGTCGTTTGATCATACAGTCACTCAGATTCATCAGACGTGATTTACCCTTTGTAAAGGCATGTTGTTAGTTACCTCCTCCTTTATCTCCAGAAGCATTCTTCAGGAGACTCTACAGTTTTCTTGTGAATCACTGGGGCTGACTGGTCTGCACTTTTTGGTATTCTTTGAAGATGTGTACAACATTCACTTTCTTCCAGTTGTCAGGGACCTCCATAGATTTCCACAACTTTTCAAAGATGATAGAGAGTGATCTTGCGAGGACACCAGAGAATGCTCTCTGGTATGCTTAGATGCAGCCTATCAGGTTCCACGGTCTTATAAGGGTCATGCTCTCTTATGTAATTCCTTAGTCAATTGTCATACAACATGGGAGTTCAGTTCTTCCTCAAACCCCTTTACTAAACATAGGTATCTGGGACACCTGGGTCATGAAGACTGAAGCAAAGAAGACACTAAATAACTCATATTTTTCTGCATTTGTTGCATTTGTTGTTATCACTGGATAACCTGCCCCATTCAGCAGCAGGCACACATTTTTATTTACAGTGTTTTACTACTAAATTAGCAGTGCATTTTGTCCTTACTCATTGACAGCAATAATCAAGGCCTCAACAGTGCAAACACATCCCTTCTTCAAATATGAATTGTTTTTTTAAAACACTAAACAAATGGGGGGAAAAAAGAGAAGAAAATACTAATACTAATAATATTTCTTGTATCAAATATTTCTGGTAAAGTACTGAAGTTAGACTTCTGCCCTCATGAGAATTACATGCAGTACTTCATCCAGATCTGGAATCCTCAGCACAAGAAAGATGTGGACCTGTTTGAGTAGGTCCAAAGGAGGGCCATGAGGATGATTGGACAGCTGAAGAACTCTTTTAAAGACAAGCTGAGAGTTGGGGTTGTTCAGCCTGGAGAAGAGAAGGCTCCAAGGAGACCTTACAGCACCTTCCAGTATGTTAAGGGGGCTTATAAAGAAGAGGGATAGGGGACGTTTTTGCTTAGGCAAATAGTAACAGGACAAGGGGCAGTGGTTTTGAACTAAAAGAGAAGATATGCAGATTAGATGTCAGGAAGACACTCTTCCTCAGAGGGTGGTGAGGTACTGGTACAGTTTGCCCAGAGAATATCCCATTGCTGTGAATATCCCATCACTGGAAGTTTGCAAAGGTGGGTTGGATGGTGCCCTGAGGAACCTGATCTAGGAATGACATCCCTGCTCAGGGCAAGGGGTTTGGAATGAGATTATCCTTAAGGTCTCTTCCAACCCAAACATTCTATGATTCTGCTCTCAATATAGTGTATTATATGGCCACTAACAGGCAGGAGCTGGCATGATCCTGATTCAGTTCTGTACCTAAACTGAAATTCTTTGATGACAATACTGGGCCTCAGAATTATTGAAATATGTCTTAACGAGATCTGAAAAAAGTTGGAACACTGCTTGACCAGAGTCCAATTATCTCCAACCATTAATTTTTTGTTTAATTTACTTCTAAATATTTTTCTAAGGAGCGTGATCACCAATATATTCCAACAGTTAGCAATTCTTACTGTAAAGAAGGAACTGTTTACTTAAATTTTACCCAGTAAGCCACATTACGCAAAGAAGAGAAGAAAAATTGTCTATATAATTGTTATTCCATCCCAGGTAAAACTTAACTTTGGTTAAGACAAACGAGATTTCAATATGACCGCAGCTGCAAAATAATGAATAATTTTTCCTTTGATAAAACCAGCCACTTCCCATATATTAGAAAGACAAGTTCCTGTTGCAAATGCAGAACAAATGCTGAGCTCATTTTAGATCTGATCAAAACTCAGTCTGGATGCCAAAACAATGATGAATGGCATGATTTCTCCATTGCTTCTCTGCTATATGGGATTCTCTGTTGGCACACTCTGTGCTAATTAAAATGGCTGTAATACACTCAAACTAAATTATGTTAAAAAAGAATTGAGATATAGTAACTTTATACATTTTATCATATATTAGTGTATATGTGCATATAAATATTGCAGCCTGGCTTCTCAAGTGATAGAAAACACCAGTTTTTCACTGAAGTATGAAAGACTACATCAGTAAAATATCTTGCCCCATTTTACCTAGATGCAAAATATTTACATATTTGTATGTATTTTATCTCCTAATCACTGCAATTTCAAGAGATTTATTGACAACAGAAAGACAGCTAACTATGTCAACACATTCAGATTTCAATTTTTAAGAGTCAAATATCTACACCTACAATGTAGATCTAAATAAGTTTAGAAATTTTATATTTCAGGAGTAATACCATGTGTTCAGGAATAATTTTGTCATGGAAAGGGTTGTCAAACATTGGAATTGTCAGCCCAGGGGTTTGGTGGAGTCACCATTCCTGGAGGTGTTTGAGAAATGATTGGATGTGGCACTTAGTGCAATGGCTTTATTCACAAGGTCGTGCTCAGTCAAAGGTTGGACTGGGTGTTAGAGGTCTTTTCCAACCTTGATGTTCCTATGATTCTATTTGGGAGCTGAAAATAGGACTCATGACTATTTGATATCAGGATTATCTTATAAAAAACCCCATAACTTTCAAGGCCATCCTAGAATAAGACCTGTGTAATTTCTTTTGTAATTTCTTTCTGACAACTCTTCTGATTTTATATCCTATCCAGTGGACTGTAATATGCTTAAGTTGAAATTATTTAAAACAAAACAGACACAAATTCATTTTACTACTCTTCTTCTGAAAGTTTTCTGGGAATTTTCCAGACAAAAGGAGAAGTATTAAACATAGGACAAAAATAGTCACATACAGATTACCTTGAGTTTTCTCTACACATAGTTTTCATTAAAAAAAATAAAATTAGGTGACTGTTAGGTCATCTAGAGGCTAGTAAATTAAAGAGCGAATAAACAAAGTCTTTCACAGTAAAGGAAATGATGGAACACAGATTTTCTCAGCATAAAAAGGTATGGGATCTGGCCTCAGAACTTCACCACAATAGACTAAACTAAGAATAGCAGAGAACAAGTAAGAATCATACATGGTTAGGAAAAAAGGTTTTGTTTATAAACCATAAAAAGAAGTATGCTATCAGTTGGAACATTACAGTATTTTGAGATCAGTTTAAACAAACCTTCTCTCAAAAATCTTCTCCTTTCTCCATATGTCAACAACATATGTTTTTTAAAACCAACTTATTGTCACTTTAACCAACAGGAATTAGTCCTCCACACACACACAGTAAGTAGAACAAAATATTAGGGGTCTTTAAAACTGAAATAGTAGGAGAAGAAATGTGTACTGGATTGCACTTGTATACTGGACCAGAAGATGTGCAATCCAAATCTTGATTGCAATTTGACTTAATCTTTAGTTTCTTTAAAAGTAAATACAAATAAATACATTTTGCTTCAAAAAACCAAAATCAACCAAAAATCACAAAGGAAACCCCCCCACACACACACAGCAGAAACCAACCAACCAAAAATGGAACATTTTTAGAAGTCAATTTCATTTCTCCAATTCCCATTGAAGGCTATCAGAGTACAACCACACATTCAGGCTTTTGCCAGAGCACTTGTGCAGAATTACAATTAGTAGGTAGTGATTTTTAATTAATTATAATATTCTACTTCCTACAGACATCCCACCTCCTGAATTTGGCTAGTAAAATAATTTCTTCCCTGCATCATTTAATTCCTAACTTCTATGAGCCAAAAGCATTGTCTCTTATTTGTTATAATTTTTCAAATTATAACAAATAAAATTTTAATCCTGGAGTTTACTAGAACCTAACTGCCCTCAAGCCACTATTCACAAGAATAAAAAAAAAAAAATAGAGAAGAGCAGAAAAACCCGCAGCAAGCAGGTAGATTTCATAGTCTATAGGCCATAGGTGGATTTCAGCATATTTACCTTCATTTGACTTTAACATTTAGACTGTTTGATTTCTAAATGTAGTTGTAAGGAGAATGTTCAACTTAAGACAATCCAACTGCACTTGGAATTTTATGATTTTAGAAAATAATAAAAGAAAATGCTTCCAAAACAGAGAAAAGAATACTGAGAATTATAACCCACAATCAAACAACACCATAGTGACACATCTTCCAGTTTTATGTCATTTGTCAGCAACCTGCTTTGCTATTATAGTTAGGTAAATTCTCCAAGGACCTCAGGACCTTTGAGAACGCATGAAATTCATCCTTTTTTTTCTTTTAAGTCACAATTTTATAAAACTGCTTACAGACTTTCTACCCTTTTAAATATCCCTTATCAGTGGGCCAATTTCAGACTTACAACAATTGCTAACAAAACTCTGCACTTAGATGTTAAGATAATTTACACGCTAACCAGAAACCATTTGTAAATACCTGTAAAAATCACTGAGGCTGCTCAGACTAAAAAAGATTATTTTGAATTTAATAAAAAACCTCAAAAGACACAGAATACAGTGATTTAAAGCTATACTTTAAAATTGTATAAAAAGCATATATTCAAATTTTTATAAGTGAAGCAATAGTGAAAACATGATAAAAGTAAAGGTAGGATAAAAATAAAGGTAGTAAATTCAGAAATGAAAACTTCTCTTGCTATACTGAAATAGAATTTGGGAATTTGGTCAAAGCATTTATTGTAAAAGATAATTATATTTACAATTGAGAAAAATATAACAAAACTGTCTCCCCAATCAATTACTGAGTTTTTAAATTCCCCAAATTAGTTAAAATAATAGAATAATTTGTGAAGGCACGTATGTTACAAAATACGGAGACATGGGAATTGTGGCTTATATGTTTCCCAAATGCTTCTAAACTTAAAACTGTCTCAAAAGTGAATTATGCTTAGGGCATGCTGAGGGTTGTGTTGATCTCAGTGACCTAGTCTTAGAACTGGTAGCAAAATGGCCATCAGTGGTTTCATGCAAACTAAGTATGATGCTAGATGAGTCATGATGCAAGAGGACCAACACTTGAACAAGCCTCCTAGAGTGGTGGTTGGTGTCCCCAGCCTGTCAGAGGCTAAGATGATTTTGGATAATGGCTACAATAACATGCTTTAATTTTTGGTCAGCCCTCAAGTAGTCAGGCAGCTGGACTGGACGATCATTGTAGATCCCTTTCAACTGAAAATCCTCTAGTCTATTCTAGAAATAGCACCTCTGCAGAGCTAAGTTCTTGTAAATGAATCCACTCCTTGTGTACTGTGTCCATCTCTTCACATAGCTAGCACTTATTTGTTGCTTACGGACACAGATGCACTTTTGGAAAGGACAGTCAGAACATGTGATGGCATTTAATGGGACCATCTGTTGACAGGCTGAGGGTCCTGAATCACAGCTTCAATTGGTTGGCATCATTATTATACTCTGAAACCCAGCAGCCCTTAACCTACACTTAACAAGTATAAACCTTGGTCTTCACTGATCTCAGAACTACAGAACTTCTATAGCCTCAGTCATGCAGAAGCAGATGGTTTTGGCGGCCAGATCCTCCTGAATCTGAGAGAAGTGGGAGCCCTACATAGCACTGAACTGTACTTGACTTTTGCAGCTCCAAGTTCAGCATTGTGTTAATGCAGTATAGGGTAAAGATCATTCTTAGATGTCTTTTTGTTTACACTATATTGTCAAATTTACATGCATCCTTTGCTGATTTCCAAGCTCAGTATCTTTACTACCTGCAATGTAAGCATTCTTAATATGACTATGTAAACAAGTATATGAATGGACCTAAAAAATACAGCTCAAGGAGCACTGTAGACACGCACAAAATTATTTAGTGGAGAGATGTCTCCAGCGTACCTCTACTGCTCTGCTACTGTGAACAATTTAAGTACATTTGTCTTCGTGGCAAGTAGGAACTACTGTTATCTAGCAAAGTGGCTACACTCATGTACAAGATCTAACATTTCAGGACACAAAAGAAAAAGACCACTCAGTGCCTCAACTAGCTGAAGTTTATATCCAACATACAGCCTTCAATTGAAAAAGTAGAGAAAAATACTGGAAGCCTAAGAACAGAAATACCAATTCCTTTATTTTATCTTTTCAAGGTCTTCTATTTTACTACCTGAAAAGACAACCTTCCTGCCTGCAATTATACTTCAAATTCTACTTGAATGCAGTAAGCATCACATTCCCACAATGATTGATGACAGATGTCCAATCATGTTCTTGTTACTGGGTGGGATCAGCAAAGCAGCTGCCAAAGGCCATAGGCAAAACCAAAGGAAAGAACAATGCAAATTTACAATTAGGGAGTCTCTGGGGTGTGGGAGGAGAATGATTTGGGCATCTGCAGATTATTGCAAACCTGGTTCTGTTTTGGAGAGAAAAAAAGCATTATGCACTTTCAAGTTCCTGACCAATTTTTTGTCCCATAACTATTCTTTAGAACCCATAGGTCACTGTATCAACTGTCATATGTTTCCCACATTAGACAGCCTGGACCTTTTCCATCAGCTGCAAGAAATTTTCAGTGTATCTGGTATAGGCTTTTGTCATCAGCTGCTATGAGCCTCTGTGCATAATGACTATCAGTTCTTTCCATTGGCTGCTATGCTCTTTGCAGACCCTAATGAATCTCTCTTAGCAACTACAGCAGTCTTTCACAATATGTAATTAAATTAACATTTATAGTGAGCATAAACCCTGTAACAAAGAAGAAGTTTTAGTTAGTCCTTCCCCATTTTTTTCCTCACTCCCTTATGTGATGCTGTAGGAGAGACTGATCTGACTGAACACTTATCAGCAAAAAAAAGGAAACCATCACTTCAATCAGTTCCTAAACTAGTTGATTTTATACAGAAATAAAATGCTGAAGAGAAAGCAGAATGCACCTGGAATGAGTGGCTAAGGTTAGGATTAGGGTGCTTTTTCTTTTCACCATGATTGTAGATCCTTCCATCTCAAAATTCTAGCTGCACTATAGCCTCAGGCTGTGATTCCACAACAGTTAACATCAACCTGAAATGTCACCCTTGGAGTCCCTCTCCCTTGCTCTGTTCAGGAAATAAACTAGCAGGAAAGTGTCCTTATAAAAGAAAACAAGACAAGTAAAAAACATTTGCTGATTTTCCCTGCCTGAGCTATCTCATCACGAGATCAGATGAGCATCAGTGTCAACAGATGAAGTGAAAGGGCTGCATCACAATCCTGGGGCCAAGGCAGGCAGGACCACAAAAGTGCTGACACAGCTTGGCTTCATATGCAACAGAAGTGCTGCTGCTTTGTATTTTTTTTGTTAGAAATTTTATATTGTCACTTCACTGAAGACCTATTTTGCCTTAGATTCTGACACCTGCAAAACTCTGAAGGTACCTCAGGGTTATCATCACAAAGCTCTTGGTGAGGTCTACAAAATCTATTTTAGTTGGTTGATGATGAAATTTAGGTGTACCAATACAAACTGAGAAGAACTGTGAGAAAAAAATAATCAAGGTCCACTTTAAAAATGAAAAAGCATTTTCACAGCTAAATTAAAAAAGGTATACATAACTACATTAAATGTGTATTTACATAAAAATTCATAAAAGGAATGTAATTTTCTCTACGAAAAAATAAAGAAATACATAGGTAATCTTTGATGCTGTGACTGAAATAATGTTTTATCAGAGGGACATAAACAGGAATGAAGAAAAAATGGAAGTGAGTAAAAATCAGAATTATTCCATTTCATACAGAAGGATGGCAGCTAAAAGATGAGTAAACTAAATATTCACAACATTCTTTTAAAAAAAATCATATTCTTAACAATAAACCATTTAATATTTTACACATCTGTGAAGCAATACTGGTTTTTTGCATCTAAGTTCTAAAAAAAGCTGACTGTTAACAATTAACTGTGAGATTTTTAACTACTACTCACCTTTGCCTAACACACAGTAAAAAGAATATGTCTACCTTGGGTAGTTTTCTAATGATGGTGAGGGAATAATTATTCTGCTTCATTGTCATGGTTCAAATCTCAGAGCTCAGATAAAGATTTAAATTAATTTAGGCTACATTTTAGTTGCATTTAAAATAATACATCTAGTAATTAGGATAACAAACCACTGCAGAATTACACAGAGAATGTGATTCCTTTTGTTTAAGCTTTTAGCACCATACAGAAAAAAGCTGGCATTGAAGAGTTCTATAGAACAATCCCGAAAATGCATTTGTTTTGATATTGCAGATTTATTTACACAAAATATAGCTTATTCGCTAGAAACAATTTTGGACATAATCTCTGAAGGTTTTATGCTAAATAAAATATTTATAATGAGATTACATAATAAAAAAAGACAAGAGTAGACAATTAGAAGCCTTCAGGTGTTTACATATCCCTCTCTACATAAGCTGTTACACATTAATTGACTGTACCTCTGAAAAAGTAGTTTGGAATACTAGCCAAGTAAGACAACTATTAGGTAGGAAGGAGGGGGGAAGCCATACTCTATGAAAAACACATTAATTTTACAATACTGATCTCAAATTTGTTGAAGAAATCATAAATGGAAAGTAGATCAAAATCTTGAGAAAAATTAATTAACTTTAGTTATCGCCAAAAAATAAACTAAATAAAACAAAATAAAGTAGCTAAACTCCAAACTGCAGAGAAACAAAGACATAAAAGTAGAAAATTATCACAAAGGTCTTCAATGTCTACTGGAGGGTAAAAGATTGACATTACGTTACAATTTATCCATTTCTATGTTAAAATCAAAACAAATCTAAAACCATTGACAATAAGGTAATTAGCAGAAAGCGACTGATTACAGAAGAAAGAATAGAGTACTGTGAAAAACGCTGACTTCAGTCAGAGCAGTACTTATGATTCCCTTAGGTAACTGTAGGTTTGAATGTACATGCACTTTAGACAAAAGGCCTAATAAGAGAAAAGGCTGAGTCAACAGAGCATAAAGGTCTAATATTGAATATTTCATATTAAAATATATATATAATAATAAATATAAAAAGTTGGTGGGTTTATCCCAAATGCTTAACAGTTGAATGATATCTGCTACACTACCAACCAGAAGACACATTTTGACAACTTTATTTCAACATTAACAGCTTTCCTCAGCAAAAGTGTAAATGATCAAAGCAAAATGGAAGGAACTTGTGGAAGAAAGAGATCTAAAGCAATAAGGTAGTCATAGTTAACACAAAACCTGTAAGAACAGAGGTCCAAGATTGAAGGTCCAGGCAGGGATAACTGCATTCAGTAAATATGCAGCTAGAGCCTTGTTTTAACAAAAACATTCCAAAATGTTTAGCTCAAAAAAAACCCCTAAAACAACCTCATTCAAAACTATTCAGGTTGTGATCTTGCCAATATTCTGTTTTACTAAGTAAAAAGTCTTCCACAGTTGGATTAATATCCCATTGAGTATGCTACAGCAGGATATTAATTTCAGAAATAATTTCCTGCTACTGCTTGTTTGACTACTAAGTTTGCAGATTAGTCTGCTTTATTTGCCTCTCTATTTCATGACTCTTCTGCATTCAAATTCATTTGCAAATGTAACCAAACACTAAAACAACTTTCACATGCTGATGATGTTTGCGTTAACAAGTTAAAAGAAATTGCATATAATTTCAAAATCAAGCATAGACTCTGGTTCTGTATTGTATTTTGGAACTATATCCATTGTGTTACTTCACTTAAAGAGAATTTGCCAGTTGGAAAAAATTGAACCTGAGGTCTTTACAAGGTTGAGAAAGGACAAATTGTATTTTTTTCAGTCAACAGTTTACGGAAAGGGAAAGTTCCACATCATTATATCCCAGTCTTTTTTTCTATTGTACAAATTATTTTAATTAACAAGCCAGAATATTCTTTAGGGGTTTGTTGATACAATATACTTAAATTCCATAAGAGAACAGGTCAATTTTAACTTCAAAACAGCATTTTTTAAAAACACAAACAAATCATCTCACTTAAAATAATCACTGTTGTGAAACATAGGCATTAAAATACATATATAATATTAAACATGTGACAAAGAATTAAGGATATTATAATTGCAATTGTACCATTTATTAAATAGTTGTAATGAATCTGTGAACTGCTTTATTTACAGATCATTGATAAGAAAAGTAACTAATGTAATAAACATCTTAATTTTAGAAAAGCCAGCTTTCTACTCCTTCTGAAAACTTCAGCCCAGTCACCTACTTTACAATAAATACACTGATATCAGGGACAGAAGAGTGAGAATTAGTCCTCTTTGTCCCTTCCTTTCCTTTCATACTCCTTATAAGCTTTTTTTTCCATAGTAGTTATGAACATGTAGTAATGACCTCCAACAAAGAGTACTAAGCACTTGCCACCTCAATACCCAAGTTCCTTTTATGCATAAAATGCACATGAATAGCATGGTAGATAATTATTTAAATTTATCAAAAATCTTTATATTTTTTCAGTGTTTCTTGGACATTATGACAATGTACTGTATTCCCCCAGCTCAGCAAATGAATTGACAAAGTCTCCTCAGAATTTATGTTTGCTAAGAAAATCTGCTTTCATCTTTTAAATCTGAATACTACACAATAGCAATGGTGGTGTTCCATTTTTTAATAAATATTTCAATTGATGGTTTGTAACCTCACAAATTCTATTTTGTCACATAAAAAGAAATTCAAATAAAATTAGTCTTCAGATATTAGTTTCTCTCCAAAATACTTCTTATTGCTTTTTTTATACAGCAGCTTGTAGACAAATATATTACTCATCTCTTTCATGAAAGCACAGAAAAAGTGTAGTGGTCCTCACACAGAAGCTTATATTTTATAATATCCTGTTTTATTTCAAAATCCAGAATAATGTTCTAGGAGAATTGAAGTTCTTTTCATAAACAGAAGTTATATCAAAACATTTAATCCTGTATATACCATTTTAATAATTAAAAATATATTCAATAAATAGTCTTGCATGTATTATTCAAAAGATGCAGTATGTTTACCTTCATTGCACAAAGGTCAAATAGAGAAAGTAAAGCATCTTTTTTTTTTGTCAATTAATTTTAATAAGCTCATTAGTATTTAGCTAGAGTGCTGAGAAAAAGATGTAGATTTCCCCTGAAGCTGTTTGACGTGTTACTAATCTATTTTTCTTACCTTCAATTACTTTCTTAAGTTAGAAGGAGAAAAACCTGTGATTTGCGTGTTACGGAATTTTCCAGCAAACTCAAGCAAACTGCATTTGATCTACATTTCATTCTGGTTTTTCCTTACCTGACATAAATTATTGGATTATCAAGCAAAAAAACCCACCTAAATAGACTTCTGATGACTTACGTTCTGCCAAGCAATCGTTAAACTGACCCAAACGACAGGTGACACAAACACACCAACTCTTGCTTTTAAAGCATGTCTCTGGACCAAAACAGACTGAACATTTTAGCCAAGAGCAATTAATGGGAGCAGATTCCCAAGAAGTCCCTTAATGATCAGAGATCTCCAAAATCAGTAAAATTCTGCCACCCTACTTATTTTTATTTTCCTTAAGAGAAGCTGTTTTGAATTCCACAGATATATTTGTTCTTGTTTTTCTTTATAAAATCACAAACCAAAATTGTTTCATTTGGAACAAACGCAATATTTCAAAAACATTGGAAAGAGATTCTAAACCCTTAGAGTTACTCATTGGGTACAATTCTTATCTGAAACATTGGAGATTTCTTCCAAATTCTCTCGTCTGCAAGGGAGGTGGGGATGTGGTCCCTATCACCTCAGATCTCTGAGATTCTCCCACACGTCTATAGGGAGAATTTTATGTGATGCAGTGTTCTCAGCTAATTTATACTAATTCTGGTTTTTTTCATACAAAGGCAAATGAAGATGTCTCACTCATTAAGTTAGTACATATGTATCAAATCTCTTATACGCTTTTTTATTTATGAATACATCTAAGTTAAGCTGCCTCAAGCCATGAAACAGGGGGAGATTGAGCTGGCTGGAAATTCTTTTTGGAGCAGGATCCTGTGCAACAATGAGAAGGATCTGAGACCTCATTCACAGCATACATTTAAATGCTCCTTTCTTTCTTAAAGAGCATGCTAACATCTCTTGATTTTTTTGTTGCAGCTTTACAAATTCCTAGGAATAGTTGCACACAAAGTTTTATCTACTTAGCAAATTCTGGATTTTCCTGATAGGTGAGCTGAAATTTCCTAAAATAGAGTGGAATCTCCAAGTTCCACATTTCAGTTGCATGACATGGCAGCATCTATTTAGCCTCAGCTGCTAAAAGGAAAAGGGTAAACACTCCACCCAAAATAACTACAAATTCAAATTCTGTTAACTGAGTAGTGTTGATAATACCAGAAGCAACTTTCTGGCAATTTTCAACAGATCTATCATTTAGTACAATATTCTTGCCCAGTTCTAATATTCAGCAGTGCTATATTCTCAGGCTTGCACTTACTTCTTAGTATCTTCATCATCAATAATTACATGAAGAAGTGACAGTTTTACATGATATCTTGCATATCCAACTACAAGCTTTTATGCAGTTTATACATAAATGCTTCCAAATCTAGCTGTTAACATTAAAGTCTTGTTTAATCACTCTTTATCTTTGTTCTGGCTTTAATATAATATCATGCCAATTATTTTAAAATAGTGTTTAACAACTTATCTTCTGAATTCTATTTCAAACTGTTTAAAATAGCTAATATACTGTATCAAATAATTAACAACAGCTGCAGGTAACACATTCTGCTTTGATATAAACTTAATACCCTGGATTGGAAATCAAAAAAAAAAAGTCCTTTTTTTCCTAAAAGAGAGTTTTATTTAGAAACCATTTCATACTCATAAAAATGTACCTAAAAAAATGCAGAATTGATTTAATTTTCTTCATATGTCAGTCTGTGAGCTCCAGATCTAATCCCTGCCCACTGTTGTTTATGGCTCTTGCTTGGCCGTAGCAGACTGAAGCTACTTGACTTAGGGTTCAGGTTGGAAATAGTGTTTTATATGAGCAGTCCTTCAGCCTGTAGAGTCCCAATAATACCTGAGACCCTGAGTGAGATATAGCCCAATATTAATAGCAATTGCTTATCCATCTTTAAAAAAATCCATTCCTCCTGGCAGATTCAACAGAGAAGCAAAGAGCCAGTTGAGTATTAAAGTAACAATAGTTCTTTTCAGGAGGAAATTAAGACAATGAGAAGACTGTTAAACTCACCACAGTTTGAAATTATAGAAGGATAAAAATTTGAAATAGTTTCCAAAGCATCAGCTTTTGACTTACAATAAATATGCTTGAAAAGGGATTTATTATATTGCTCTTAATCTTCTAAGTGCTGTATTTGCCCATAAGGCAATCTGATAAAATTTATGATAAGAGGGCAGTGCTAGGTTAACTGAAGAGAAGACATTAGATATTAAGACCCTGTATAAAACAATCTGTGAGATCATAAGGAAGTGGGAAAAATCATCAAATTAAATGATTTATACCTAAGAATAATTTCTGATCCGAATTACCATTGACAATTGTCCTCCATATTCCAGGGTAATTTTGAGGGAAATAATAAGGGATTTATTGAGAGATACAGAAAACGAGTATTTTCTTTTAAGTAGTTTTCTTCTCAGATATTCTTGTTTCCACACAACTTCAAAGTTTTGCTAGTTTTGGTTGGGGTAGGGTTAACTTTCTTTAGAGTAGCTAGCACGGAGTTTTGCTGAACGGGGTTGATAATATAGAGATGTTTTGTTATTGCTGAGCAGGGCTTACACAGAGCCAAGGCCTTTTCTGCTTCTCATACTGCCAGGCTGGTGAGAAGGCTGAGAGGGTATGAGAGGCTGGGAGGAAACACAGCTGGGACAGGTGACCCCAACTGACCAAAGGGATATTCCAGACCACATGACATCATGCTCAGTGTATAAAGTGAGGGGAAGAAGAAGGAAAGTTGGGACATTGGGAGTGATGGTGTTTGTCTTCCCAAGTAATCATTAGTGTGTCATGGGTCCCTGCTCTCCTGGAGATGGCTCAACATCTGCCTGCCCATGGGAAGCACTGAATTAATTCTTTGTTTTTCTTTGCTTATGTGTGCATGGTTTTTGCATTCCCTATTAAACTATCTTCATCTCAACCCACAAGTTTTCCAGCTTTCACTCTTCTAATTCTCTCCCCAGTTCTGCTGGTGGGGGAGTGAGGACATGGCCTCGTGGGGCTTGATTGCCAGCTGAGGAAAAACCATGACAAAAGTAATAAAGGAATCATTGTCAGAAACAGACAGCAATATTGGATGTACTAGGAAATCTTGTTCAAGAGGACTCAAGTTCAGTGAGATAATTGAAATCAATACAGATTCAGTTTTCTACCAGAAATGAGCCCTACATGGACAATTATGAAATTAGGTAAAATTAATCCCTTGTCTTCTGGAACTACTGTTAATTGGGATCAAAGTTTGACCTATTGTCCAACAAGCAACTTTTCTATAAAACCTGTATTAAAATGCATTAATAAATCAGTAATACAGTTTAAAAACCGGCAGTATTAATGCAATAAATAAGATCATTAGTTAATGAATGGACAAACTCATCTCAGTTGAAGTTTGACTCCATCACCTACAAGTGGTACTTGATATATATCCCGTAAATACACAAACATACTGGGGTTTTTTTCTTCTGTAATACATACAAAGCATCACATGATAGTAACTGCATTAATTATGGTATTATCATTTGATAATCTTGCACTTCTAATGAGATTTTGTGCTTATTAATGTTGCCTGTAGAAATTTTTTAGTGAAAAGGGTATCTCACAACAATTCAATACAACAGATCAGATTTTTTTCAAGGATTGTCCATTTAAAACATAGCACCAGATTTTTATTAATGTCTTCAATAGAGAGTTCAGTAAAGAAACCCAAACTGCTACACTGTTTTTGCATTAAAATAAACCTTCTACAGACAATATAAAATACATTTCATACCAGTAGAAAAACTTGGTTCAGAGAATTAACAAAAGCTTTCCTGCATGAGTACTATTATGTTTGAATGGTAATCGTACACAGCTAGTGTTTTCTTAATGTCCTGGGGAGCCTGATCATTGTAAATTACCTGTGACATCTCATTAATCCTCTTTTTCCTCACAAACACATAATTAATGGTAACATTGACAATAATACACAAATTAGCTAAGTGACGCTTTATGGTGTTGGTTTTGATTAACGTCAGGAACCCAAAAATGACATTAATGTAATGCAGATCCCAAAAGGCAACCCGCACTTTGACCTCAGACATACATTTTGTTTGCACCATCACAAAGATTAATCCTTCCCTGGATGAAGACAAGACAAAACTCTGGCCACTGGCATTGCGTGCTGGGCTGTCGCTGAAAAACAAACTGCCTCAATTGCATTTGTTTAAGAAGGAAATCTTAATGCATAGAAAACAACGGCTTAGTGTCATTTCCTATTGTCTTGTTAGGACAAAGATAAATGAGCTACTGTCACGATTTAGATCAACTGCTTCTCTGCTAACTTCTATTATTTGCTTATTTATGGACTAGTGTTTAATTAAAAGCATACCTAGATACAGAGCTGCACAATAAATTAAAAATGTTTTTTCACTTAATATGCGCTTATTTAGGGGATCAACTTGTGTTTAAACTCTCCATGTGGTGTGGTAGACACAATACTGATGTTATAGGTACAAACAGGTAGTGGAAGACAACTAAAATTAAGCAGTATCTTTATCCTAGCTTGAACTAACAGGATCAAAGGTACAATTTATACCACAAAGTTAAAAAAAATAAAAAGACCAAGTCTTTTCAAAATATATATTTATTGTTTCAGAAGGTATATTTATACATACATGTATAACTGAAAGTATGTGGCTCAAAACAGTTAAAGACCCATTTCCCAATTTAAAAGCACTGTTTGCAACTACCTCACCACCTTAGAAACTAAGGTTAATTATGATTATATATGCAGATACTCATTTCAATTATTTCATAAATTTTACTCACCTTGTAGATTGTACAAAACCACAAAAAAGGCCGCTACTGTTTTGATAGGCATAGTCTAGATTTCCTCTAAAAAGGGGTATTCTCTCATCACTTTTCTCCCATTTTACATTTTGTTGAAAAACTTTATCTGTAAAAAGCAATGACTGATTTAGTGAGAGTTAACATTTTTACATGCATCAGATTTTGTAAGTAAAAAAAAACCTAACTAAAAAGTGTGGCACACTTTATATTTCCCATTGCAATAAAATACAAGTTTGTCTTCAATTAATGTGATAATTTTCTTTAACATTTCCAGTTTTGTACTGGTTCATTAATATGGGCAGATGAATAGATGAAGGTTTATCTTGAACACTCCAGGAAAGAGAATATAAAAATTACACAATAATATAGATCACAAAAAATATTTTAATACCTCAAATATAAACAGAAAATTTTAGTTCAAAACTGAATAATAAAAGATGTACAGGGTAGAGAAAACTTTTCAAACACCTTTAGCATTCTGATTATAATAATAAATATATTATATAATTAACATATAGATTTTCAGCCTTTAAACTTTCAAATGTCTTATCAGCTGATCTTTGCTGCTGTACTTAAAACTGCAAGGGGTATTTGAAATAACTTGTGTAGCTTGTCAACACTATTTTTGAGTTTCATTTCTCATTAGTATAAATTTTAAAGGGGTTTTTTTTCTGGGTTTTTTTGTGGGGTTTTGTTTTTTGTTTTTTTTTTTTTCAAAACATATGAAACTTTCTCTAACTCAAAAATGCATTTTAAAGCACTGAGGAATTTAAGGGGCAAAAGGGAATCCCATAGAGGCCATATATTTACTCTAACTAACCAAGACATAAATCCAGATTACTGCAATAAATTATTTCTATTATTTGAACAGAGTAAGTACAGTATCACATTTGAAAGACATTTGAGTTTAATTCATATCTTAAAATTGACAAAGATAGACAATCTCACCTACACCAACTGAAATGTACTGATGAATATGGGATATACAAGCTAGACCCAGGAGCAGAGACAAATCTGCTCTTTATATCATCATTTTGGCATAAGGTCATTCAAAATGTAATTGTACTTCTTTGTAAAACATAAAAAATTGTCTGGTTGGAGCTGCAAATTTTAAATGGCTTTGTCTGTGCAATAATTCTTTATCAGCTAGTATCAACCTAGTAATTCTTTGTTTCATACGCAGTTTGCTGGCAGACTACAGTAACCATTTGCCACTTTTACTTTGCTGACTTAATATTCAGGCAGATACAACAAAAACCTCCTAAAGATACATCTGGAAAGAAACCAGCCCACTTTTAACCCTTCCAAGTTATACAATTTCCTCTTCACCGTAGATATGATTAATATTAACCTATTAACCTGTATAATTTTATTCTTTCAATGCCATGCCAGCCTTGTAGAAAGCAATCTGTCAAGAAATACATTTATAGAAATTGTTTCAATGTTTAAGTGCTGCATATTGACTTTAAATATTTAAAAATGGTTACGGCAAACTTATTTTTGAAAGTCGATAGAATTTTGTGCATATGTGCTCATGTGAAATGAAGTCAGTGAGTAAGGAAACATAATTTCCTCAAAATTCACCTTACACTAGTACTTTAGCCATTCAAAAAATCTTATTCTAAAACTTAATCTTATCAAAGTTATCTGTCTATCTAAAATTCCTGTTTGTTGATCACATCTTGAAATTCAAGATCTACTTGAATTCTATGGCTGAGTGATATCTATGGTTAAGGCATTTCCTTATTCCACAATTTTACACTAACTTGATTAATAGGACAGGTCCAGAAGGCAATGTCAGTTTAGGTTTCCTTTATAGTTAAGCATCATCAAAATATTTCCATAAATATAAAAGAACATATAAAACAGTTAAATATGGGTTCAGTTTTATCACCGCAATATTCTGCTATTCATATACATATGATTCATTAAAAATATATGCAAAAGCTATGTCATGTTAAACACACACACAAAGGCACTTTTGCCCAGCTGGATTTAACATACATGTCTATAACTGTATTTCTTCATAGAACACAACAGTGTATTTTCAGAAAAGATACTCAGAATTTTATATGACCTTTTATATACACATAATTCACAGAAAAATTACCATTTTAGATGTGTCAACATTTACCTGTTGCTCTCTGAAATACTGCAAAGTGACAATATGCTTAGTTACTTAACCTAGCTGTGAATTGAGCAATTATTTATACAAATATTCTTTACATTTTCATCTGCAGGTGTTTCAATTTATTTTCTAAATACTCATAAAAAAATTAACATAAAATCCAAACAACATGATGCACACATACATGGATTTGGACTGTTTTCCCCCATGTTTTTGGGAGAGAGGTAACAATCCTATTGAGACTGTATTTTATGAAAGACTTTAATGAGATTTCTGACTATATATTTTTACCAAGAATGTCAAATAAGCTTCAAAAGCAAAAGTAAACTGTAATACAAGTGACACATACTAAAAATAACCCTATAAATCTGTTCATTCTGTTTAGATAATCTCCTAAGTTGTAAAATGTGAGACTGCTTAGCTTTATTAGATGTTACCGAGAAAACTAATTTTGGGGAAGTAGGCCACTGATAGTCTTATACTGTTCTAGTGCAATTCAGTGAAAACAGCTATTTTTAATCTTCTGCAGTATCTTAATAATAATTAGGCAAAATCTTTTTCAGGGGAATTTTTTGAGCCATAAACATACAAACTTCAAATAAAATTGATATAGATAATTTTATCTTTTAAACTAAAGTTGTGAACAAGCTATATTTTGCTAAAACAAAGCTACACATCTCAAAGAAAGATTTACAATCAGTTTCAGCCTGTCAAAGAGTTCCAGTGTTTCCTACAAATAGCAGCTATATCTTAATATAAATCTGCTTACTGAAGGATTGTTGTAAAAAATGAACACAAAACTTTGCAAAAACAGAAGCTCTAAGAGTTTTATATTTCAATTTAAGATATTACTTTTTGAAAAAAAAAATCAAAGCAGGAATTTGGAAAGCTGTACCACATCATATGAAAACGTACAAATAAAGGGGAACATATCTTAAACCTTCTTGTATAATCTGAGAGCTTTAAAATCTCTTTTTTCTACATCTGAAAAATGATACTAAGCAGAATGTTAACATTGGTTGCATTTTTTGTGTTTGTGCCCAAAGCGACAGCACTCTAGGGCTTTGTTTTGGGATATCTTAATTAAACCTAAGGATGGATAAACAGAATTGCACTATGACTACTGAAGACAGACAAGGCTCAAAAACTAGCACCAATCCTTCTAGTCTTTTCAAGAACATAAATTGTAAAAATCGTCATAGCATGTTCCTTCTTATTTTTAAACCAAGGCATACAGCATACAATGAACCATTTTAAGAAAACATGATGGCTGAAGGATTTCTGCCTTTGCTCCAGTTCAAGATAAAAGTGTGAAACAGCAGTTTTAGTGCCGTAGTTATTGCAACCATAATACTCTAGTAGACAGTGCCAAGAAGTCATTAATGCAATATATATCTCTTTGATTCCTAAAATGCTGAGTTAATGGGCCAAATTCCACAATACCTTGTACATGCAGTGCTGTCATTTTTAATAGCTATCAACTAAAAATAGTATGGCAGATATTAAACAGGCATTTCTTGTACTGACCTCAATTTTGTTAATCTTATAGAAAGCTAAAAAAAAAAACCCAAAAATTGACAGCTTAAAGAGGTTCTCATTCTTTTAATTTTGAATACATGTGTCTGTGTGTGTGTGCATCTACAATTTTTGAAAATATCAAGGTATGTTTTGGCACCTTCATTCAAAATGTAATTGGTTACACTAAATGAATCATCAATTAATTTGTTCAGATTTTCGAAATCTGGGGAAGATCTTAATTCCTAAGTTAAATATTACTTATCTGTTAAAAATTACATACAACTTTCTGTATCATCCAGTCTTGTTCTACATATATATACATATATAAAATCAGATAAGGAAATATTCTTATATTTAGTGTAAAATGAAATCTATTATCAGCATGGGAGAACTAATCACTGAAGCTCATAACAGCAAGGATCATATAATTTGCTTCTGGTTGCATATAAAATTAAAATAAAAAGAAAAAAACCTCAAAAAACCAAGCACACCCAAATCAAAAACTAAGTTAAATTGAGAAAATGTATGTGACTCTTATTGTGGAGAATGAAAATGTACATAAACACACCCACAAGAAAGAATAGGGAACTCAGCATTTAAGAACAACAAACCTACCAAATGTGTATATCTATACAGAACATACGGAAAACTTAAGAAGTCCATTTTCAATAGCTATCAGTTGAGATAACTACTAATGTGGTACTTCTCTGTAATATATTAATATTTTTATGTAAAAGCGACACTGTGGTGTATAATAAATTTGCTAACAATCTAATGGAAATGCAGTGTGAGTTTAAAGGGAAGAAAATAAAAAGAATAGCTAGAATGCATGCTCATCCTAAGACTACTGACAATAATTCTCTAACCTCTCACAAGTTACATTTTAGCTACTGTAGGGTATGTATAGGCTCGTCACAACTAATAACATTTTTCTTTCATCAGGTTTGTGTTAACATTCTGCAAATCTGAAATGTTTACTGTAACAAAGTAATGCATTATATAGATAGCATATGGTTGCTGGCTTTGTTTATATCATTTTTAAATATCTGAAAGGACCGGTTGGGCTAAAGAGCAATGTTATTGCTTCCACAGTCAGTTGACGGGTTGTTTAATAGTATTTTAAATGTTTGTTAATGATAGTCTCAAGGAAACAGAAAAGCACAGAAGCAATGCAGAATGGCAATACCACAATAGTTACAAAGATTAAAATGCCACTAGGGGACAGTAGAAAGTCACAAAATGAGGTTCTGTTGGAGAAACCAGAACAAAAGGCCTTTCTTTGTCAAAAAAGAAATCACAAATACGCATTTCTAAATAAAAATCATTTCACATGTGAGGGTTTTAAAATTCTGCATTAAATAGCAACACAGAAACTGGGAGACACTTGCATGAGTCTATTTTTAGGACTTTTATATTTATATCATGTATTTCAAAATATGCAGCACTTTTGCTTTAACAAGAATAAATTAATGTGTGAAAGAATTTATTTGCAGCACTTTTACAGTACTGTGACATTCTTAAACTCCAAAAGGTATTCATCATTACACATTAATGAAAACATACAAACTGACCCTTGTAATACTGGTAGTTTACCTGGCAAAAAAAAATATTAGATAATGTATGATATTGTGAGATTTATGAAGCAGTAGAAATAAATGTCTAGAATTTGAGGACTTTAGAAAATGGTTAGGAAAAATTTGCTCTGTTATGGCCTATGTATGGGCACACGCCCCTTTACTCAAGAGCAAAGCAGTGCTCTTCTAAAGCTCATAATAGATTCCAGTCTTCATATGCTGAATCCCTGCAAAGTAAAGCAAAGTACAGCATTTCCTTTTGAGGGAAAAAAGGTAACAAGATAGAAATTATACATTTTTTTCCGTCATGTAGATCTGCTATAGACTCGAAATTATATCTCTCAGATTAGAAAGTTTGGTTCAGATCCTTGTAGTTGCAGAACTTTCACAGCTTGTATAAAAGCATTCAAAGGTAATAATATCAGAGAAATCTGCTGGGCTTGTAGGTCCTTCAGCTCACATGAGTATAGGAAGAAAATGTCTATTTCAGAAATAATTAAAAATCTTTCATTTCCAAAGCAATGCATTTCAACCTAGAAATTATCTATGTATTGGGAACATTTAATCCTCAGCCATGCATTTCACAATACATAGGAGATTATCCACTAGCTGTGGAAAATATTGTGAATTACTTTTTGTTTTCCTTGATTGCAAAAACACACAAAGAGGTTGCAATTGCTGAAAGATATCCCCATTCCAGAGTGCTAAAACACAGATTTAAAAGAACAAGGCAATTGTCTCCTCACACCCTTATAACTGTAGTCATCTCATAGCAGCATCATGAGCTTGAGCATATAACAGACATTAGAAAATAATATAATTAAGCATTTGTTTGAAAATAATAAATCTAAAAAGTGTTGTTCTGTAATAGGGGATGGGACTTTTTTAAAATGAAAAACTTAACTAACATATCTTTAAGTTTATGCAAGAGAGAGTGAGGAAGTCTAATGAAGCAATGTATGTGGAACAAATACATAGGACAGGTAGACTAACGCCCTGTGCTTGAAAAGACAATTCTTGTACTGTAACACTGAAAGGAGAGAGAGAGAGAGAGAGAGAGAGAGACAGACAGAGACAGAGACAGAGACAGAGACAGAGACAGAGAGAGGAGAGTGAGCGTGGTGTGGGGGTTGCAGAAATGGAGGAGAAGATGAAAGGGAGAGTGTTGGGTAGGAGAGAAAGGAGGGGAGGAGACAGAGAAGGCAGAAGGGAGAGAGAAAGTGAGGAGAGAAAGAGAAAAGAAAACCATCTAAACTAATTCTAAACATCTAAGAATTTGTATCAGACACCATAAGCACAGAGAAGACAAAAACTTCAACACACACTAAAATTTATAGGTCAACAGCATAGACAAGGGACAGTCCAGAACTACAAGCCCATTTCTCAGGCAGCAGTGTAAAAGAAAATTTAATTGGTGTAGCACTTCAATGCCTGGTTTAATGAAACAACCCTCAAGGTAAATACAGATACCACATGACTGAAAAACACGATACTGCCTTGATCTGTGGTATTTTTGCAATGCTTCTTGTGAGATGGGATGTTTTGCTTTTGAAAAAATGTTTTGAACTACCTGGGTGACAGATGATTTAAAATTAGGCAGGGATGTATTCACTTGTATGAATGCAATAGGAGTCATTATTATGTCCCTGGAAACTCAGCTAAGATGTTTACTCTCAGGAAAAAAATGTATTTAGAGGTCAAAAGGACTTCTAGAAAATGATCCAGGCAAAACACTTCAGCTAACAGTGTACTTCTTCAAGCACTTCCTCAAACTCACTGAACTGGTGTACAACACAACTAAAGTACTCTTTAGTGATTTGCAGAACAGCACAGACTTATGATGCATTCTCAAACAGTAATTAAACACGCTTTTTACTAAATTAAAACCCAAATCCTTAAAGGCAAAACGTGCTCAGAAGTCACTGATGGCACTTAATTTAGTCACTAAATAGGTAAACCACAATAAATAAAGTCTGAAACTACAAGTCACTCAACAGCAAATGACTCTGAAGTTCTTATAGTTTTGTGTTGAAGGTCTCAGAATTTTAGAGACACTACAGAAGTGATACTTTATCAGTACAAATGTTCAAAGTACTAGCATCTTGTAAAAGGAATTCATATGCAGGGAGAGTGAAATTGTTATTTCAGGGTTAGTAAATATTTTTATACTTGGTTTATTTCTTTAAAAAGTTACATTCAGAGATGTTTCAGAAGGCTGATGCTTGGCTCCTTCTCTAGCACTATCTTTTGTTCCTTACTGCACTGCTGAAATGCATTTTCAGCATTTTTTTCACTATATTGGACTTCACATCTTTAAGCAGTGAATGATTTGTACTCACTTTTCCCTTAGCTTCCCACAGCCACTTTTTAAAATGCTTTACTATTTCTTCCAATTGCCTCTCAAGCAAGACCATTCTGCTGCAATACTTCCTTCCTGCTATTCTCAAAACTCATCCTTTCGCTGCTGTGTTCTTTCCCTACCTTCCTACACCAAGATTCTCAGTGAATTGCTCTTTTTATTTGAATGGCTCATGTCCCTCTGATGTAAATTCTTTCCTTGCTCTTAATATCTTGATTTTTAGTTCTTTCATGATCTCAGAAAGTCACATAATACTGTAACTACTTGTGATTTGGTATTCCCCTATAGGTCAAATTTATGTTTTCCTACATCAGGATACACACTTGTGACAATTAAGAACCTTGTGCCTTGATATGTTTAGTTTTAACTCTCTCAGAAGGATTATTCCTTTACACATTTATTTAACTGTAGGCTGTAGTTGCTTTTAACTGAGCTCTGAAATTTCAACATAGTTTGTAAAAAGGAATGGTCTATTCCTGTAAGAGTTACATTAAATGAGTTGTTGTTGCCTGTCCTTGTATACAAAGAAAGAAAAAAGGATTTGCACATAATTACAAAAGGACATTATTTGCAAAAATACTTTGAAAACTGTGGCAATATCATATTTTATAGAGAAATTAATATTCAATGTCCTGTAAAAAATTAAGGAAACCAGAATACCTTTTCTTTTTAAAAAAATCTTTGCTAGTATTTTATTTCAGGCAAATCTATTTTTGAGATAATAACTTGTTTCTCTTTACTAAATGCAAAAGGCAATCTGGAAAAAAAAAAACAGTGTAAACATGCTAAAATTTAAATCTACTGATCTCCCATTTAATTCTTGGTACATGGAAAACAGTGGATAGTTCTGATACAGCACCTGATTGATATTTCCAGGGTGTGAAAACCTCCACTGTGAGATTAGGCTGATATTGCATATTCAAACACATACAATGATATATTTGTCATTGCTATTGACCTTTATCTCTCCAGTTTCCTGACAACCTTCTACAGTTATTGACATTACAAATACCAGCGACAACGTGCAGGGCAAAGTATAACCTTTCATTTACCTTCATGTCCCTCAAATGACTCACGTAGCTAGTTTCAACAAAAGCTGCAAACAATGATACTGTTGATTTTTTTTTTTTCTTAACTTGCTAAAATGTTTTCCATTTTCCTCTTGTTCTCTGAAAATCATGCCAATAACTCACTACAAAGGAAACGATTTCAAATGAATACAGGTAATTAGAAGTGTCAAGAAATCAGCAGAGTAGGGTGTCTGCCATCATTTCTGCAGAAAGAGTGCCAGATTCCCTTTCAAAAAGGTCTTTGTCATTTTTTAATAGAAGGTAATTAATGTAGACTACAGTAAAGTGTACAGGATCCCAGTCACTTGTCTTTCTTTCCTTAGAAATGGGACCATAAAGATGTTTTGATTTCTAGAAACAATCTTCTGAGTTTATTTAAAAATTACTTTTAATTACAAGCATAGTCTTTTCAGTACTTTCATTATTTTAAAAGCACAAAGAGGCAGAATTTGGAAGGGAATTTATAAGGGTGAAAAGAAAACTTCCTTTAAAAATTCCAGGGCTAAGTAGTTTGTTTAGAAAGTGACAGGATGATTTCACATAAGAGATAGTATCTGCTGAGGAGAACACTAAAGCCAGACCCAAACATGGAAATCTATCCACTTTTAGCTCAACATTCAAGCATCCAAATACAGAAAGGGGAAGCATCAATACTTCTGTAATGAAAATTACAGATATTCAGCATGCTGTATGTTATATATAGTAGTGGTAACAAAAACCAATTATTTTGTCATTTTGATAACCATACCTCTGACAGACCAATGAAAATCATCTTAGATCTGTACAAAATTTAAGATTTCAAACAAAGTTTTGCACTGTACGGAAAACTGTTTATTCTGAAATTTCAAAAAATATCAGAGAATCATGGAATATGCTGAGTTGGAAGGGACCCACAAAGGTCATGCAGTCCAGCTCCTTGCCCTGCACAGTACACCTTGAGTTACACCCTGTGCCTGAGAGCAGTGTCCAAAAGCTTCTTGAACTCTGACAGGCTGGTGCTGTGACCACTTCCCTGGAGAGCCTCCTCCAGTACCTGACCACTCCTGGGTGAAGAATCTTTTCCTAACATCCAACCTAAACCTCCCTTGAACAATTTCATGCTGTTCTCTCAGGTCCTGCCACTGGGCACCATAGAGAAGACATCAGTGCCTGCTCCTCTTCTTTCCCTCTTGAGGAAGTTTTAATGGCAATGAGGTCTCCTCACAGTCTGCTCTCCTCCAGGCTGAACAAAGTGACCTCAGCTGCTTCTTGTATGGCTTCCTCTCAAGACTTCAGCATCTTCTTAGCCCTCCTTTGGATGGTTTCTAACATCTTGATATCCTTCCTATACTGTGGCATCCAAAACTATACATGGGACTTGGGGTGACTCCGCACTAGCGCAGAGCAGAGCAGGACAATTGCATCCTCTGTTCTGCTGGCAATGCTGTGTCTGCTGCACCCCAGGACACAGTTGACTCCTGGCTGCCAGGACACAATGTTTTTTAAAAAACCAGGAAGTCAAATCATTATACTGCACTGAGATCAGTAAGTTTCCTTCATGAGGAGTTAAAGCCTTGTGACAAAACAACTCACCTTAATAAAAAGTATCTAACAATGCCATCTAATCAATTGCATAATTGATGCTACTAATATGAACAGATATTCTTTGCTGTCACAAAATTATCCAGAACTTTTCCAGTTCCAATATTTTCCTTATTTCTCTTCATGTTTCCTACGATATGTCTGCCGTTCTTGATCCTTGACAACACAGAGGAATAACCATTGAATTAAGAGAGTAAAATATTTCCTCTCTTCTTTTTCATTAAGATGAACATCTAGAGGGCCTCAAATTTATATTTGTATTGATACAATGAGGTATATCAATACAGACATTTTATTTTAGACTAAAGACCATGTGTAGAGAATATGATTAAGCATTTTGAAATACAGACATCAAAACTTTTTTGATAATGATAAAAGGTCTTAAAAAATCTCGGAGACTAGTAACAAAGCACAGTGTATGTAAGAAGGAATATCACAAATTTTAACTTTGCATTTCCATCTGTATGTTCAGTAATAGAAGAAATTTATAATAACATTTACTAACACTATTTATTTGTGTTACAGTGAGGTCATCCATTTGGATTTTAAGGCAAATAGACATCTAAAAGGAAGAGGCTGACAACCTTCTGATTTATGTAAATCAAGCCTAACACATTTCATAGTCTGCATGTCACTGCCAACAGGAATTACAAAGTAGTAACAAACATAAACAGCTCTCTGCCTTGTGGTTCAGAAAATAGTTGATAGATCTTAGGGCAGAAATTTCCAGTCTCCAGTACACATCTTTTCTTCAAGCAATATTTCCTACTGCACATGTAGTTTCACAACTTTAGGTGCTTTCTCATTGGGAATCACTTGTGCTGTATGCTAAAATCAATGGAAAGACAAATGTTCACAAATTGTAATGGGCATGATACTATTTTCCACAGCAATAAAATTGTAGAGGTGCTATAAGAAATCATAAAGGTTTGTTGCCCACTCTACAGCTCCGAAGAATGAGAGTTGGAAAACCACTTCATCAGGCTTAATCTGTGTTTCTAACTCCTTTGAGCAAGAGTGGCAAAGGTTGGACAGTGCAGACCTGTAAATGTATTTTAATGTTAAGAGGTAGTTCAACCTTTGCTCTTGGGACAAATCTGGTAAAGCAGCAAGAGTACTATTTCAGATCAATGCATTGCAGAGAAATGTACTTGAGTATTATATTTGCTATATAAACCTATACTATTAAAAATGTAGTTGAGGTAAAACAGTTGAAGTCTGCAAATATGAAAACAGTTTGTCCTAAGAAGACATGAGATTATGTAGAATAGCCAGATAATACTTCTGACAACTTAAAATTCTTGTTCTCCTATATTTTCTCAAAATAGGTAAAAAATTAGCTTATTGCTGGACTAAACTCAATAAGATGGCAAAATTATCTTTAAAAGTATAGTAAAAAAACAATAATCCATATATCACATAAATCTATGGATACCACATAATTTCTCAAAAGCATCAAAGTGAGCAGACAGCCTAGCAGCAAGTTCTCTCTTAGAGTTAGAGATTTGCAATGAGCCAGTGGCATAAACTAATCCAAAACAGCATAGCCATCACAGGTGTTAATGGAAATCAATCACTATTGGTCTGGTGTATAAATTTAGAACACTCCTCTAACACCTATAAAATCATGTGCAAGCTTGGGTCACTGTTTTGCAATATCCTAAATGTGTGATCTAACAGTAAGCAATTGCTTATCCTGAACAATTGTTGCAAGCTCTCTGTGCTTGAACTATCCCACTGTGTGTAAGAGTGCAGCCCTCTGAATGTAATGCATTAATAATAGCATTAAAACATTTCAAAATTGGACATAGCTGGAAATGAGGTTTGGAAGCATCTGTTTCAGGGAATGGGAATCACCACTGGCTATATAACAGGTAGGTACCTAGACAAATTCAGAGTTGGTTTCCTGACACGTCAGGTGAATATCTCACTATGGAACTCTTTAATCTGTCTGCTGGACTAATTAGAAGTCAAACAGCTCACAGAGGAGCAAGAAAAGCTACTGCCATTCATGGCACTAGCTACGAAGTTGAGCTTCCCACATTTGGGAAATGGCTGACACAGATTAAATACTCATATTTAAACAGGCAGCAGGAAAACACAAAACCCTGGTCAACAGGCAACTGAATATTTAAAGGCCTCTGTTACTTTGGAAGAAAATTCTGCCCTGGATTTAAAAAAAAAATCTGTCATAAATTCCATTACAGTGAATATGTTTGAAAAAAGGTTTCTGCTGAATTCCATTTCTGTTCCAGTAGGTTGTTTTGGTTTACAAAAACAAATTCAGTCCAAGCAAAAAAATAAGAAAAGAACACAACAAAAAGTCATGAAAGTCAAAACTAGCTCCATTCCTATTATTCTACTTATATCTCTCTGTATAATGAAAACAATAACTGGAGCTGGGCTGAAATTTATACACATACAATAGGCTCTGCACCCACTGACGTTGCCTCATATTCTTGTCCATTCTTTAGAGCAGAGAATACAAAAATATTTTAATTTGAATTGGGAACTTTTAAATATAAGAAAACAATTTTATTTTGAAAATAATTATAATACAAGCAAAATATTTTATAATTATGGCAAAGTCTATGAATTTATGCTCTTTTTAGCTTACTAAGCGAATTATTTCAAAGAAAACATAAATATTATATGGAATATGTACAATAAAGTTATGTAATCAATTATGTGGAATAATATACTAGGATTTATACTTCCAGTAGGTTCTTTTTCACCCTTAATAGATTTCTTTAATTACTAGCAAAGATACCAGTGGTTGGTTTTTTGCCATCTACTAGCATAGAGAAATAAAATGGACAGAGCTGGAATTGTGTGTTAAGCATGCAACTTTTGTTTTCAATTACAGTCCGCACTTGATAAACAGAGAGGAAAAGGCCTGTATTTTATGATAAAAAACAAACACAGTGAACATTTAGCTATGACGATTTTCTTGCCAAGTTAAAGAGCCTCATTCATGTGCAAAAATCAGTGAGTTTTGTAATAACTTTGCTTCTTTCACAAAAAAAAAGGCTTTTTCATGTAATCTATATTAATATTTTATAGCTCAAGCATATTAAAACAACATTAATATTTAGAACCTGCATGACACAAAAAGAGTAGTTGGTCACAAGGATGCGAGTGTCCTTCACACTGTTTATACTCCCATACTGTGTATGCATCCCAGTGGGTCAGTTACTTGTTGAAGGATGACAAATAAATTAAACAGGAAGCTGTTTTAAATTGGCATTGGATGTTGCCTCAAAACCTTTCCTAATTTGCTTGCTACAGAAGCACAGATTTCACTGTAGCAGTGTTTAGCATAGTAGTTCATAGTTTCCTCTGGTCTGTACATGTGCAATGCATGTAGACATCTCAATACCATGCTGGTGGAACAAAAATTGCAATATTAACAGCAAAAAGGCAATATAGCTTAGTGGTTATTCTATTTCCCCTTTGTGCAAGGTGCAGGAGTATTTGAAATATCAATATAGTTGAAAAACACCCTTCAACCTATTGCTTGCCCATTTTTATCAAGCCAAGTATTTTGAAGACAAGAGAAGGAAATAATCCTTGAAGTGACCAGCAAGTTCTATAGATTCACCTAATTTAAGACAATGTGGAACAATTTAAGCATTTTTACTTATTCAGTGAGGATATTTCTTTTATTTGAATTTTACAATAAATTATGTGTGTACTCTCTCCTTTAATAACAGTAAACAACATTTAATATCAAGATAATCATTAATATATAGCATGTAATAATAAGATGGATATCTAAATAAAAGAATAAAATCTAAATATAAGTTTATAATAAATAACATCTAAAACATAAGTTAATGTCTTCAAATGAATTTTCAAAAGGAGTTAATGAAACTGCATTAGTAATTTCAGTTGCTGAGGTACCAACCAAAGCCAATATGAATACAAAATTATGTCAAAAGCATCTTCCCACTCACATCAGCAGCAAAATCAGTCCCTGCTACAATAGTCTAAACAATATCATTCAGTACCTTGTTAATTCCAGAAAATGCAGGCACAAATTATTGCCACTTAGTATATCCAAGAAATTTTAGTTTTCCTAGATATCGTATTTATTTCAAATTTAATAACTAATTTTGCCATTACTCCTTGCTATAGCTTTCACATTTCCTCAAGAAACTGATGTGTAAATTCCTGGGAGGAGAAATAAAATCTTTAACTGGTAAGACCAGGAATTTAGAATTAGCAGCAGAACAAGATTTAGAACAGTACCGGAATATCTGAATCAGTGTGGCATCTAGGAAGATCTTACCAGTGGTCTCTGCCACTTCATGAGCAATAAAGAATTATCTCTCCCATTTACCTCAAACTGTGATAGAATTAATCACATGATTAAGGGAGATCTGTGAATTGCCTTGTACATGTACGTTCTCAAGATCTGTAAGCTGGAAATTGGGAAGTTTGACTTCTTTCAGGTTTGCATTTTTGCTTTTATGAACTGAAATCTAAAAAATATTTTGGGGGTTAAGACCAGAACAAATTCAAGCCCACCCACTTTCATATACTATTTTAACATACTTAGAAACACTCAAAATTAAACCAAACTTCTCAATGGTATTCCAATTTGATTATATTTTACTTAGAATTTATGCTCACAGTTTTGCTCAAAATAAAAAAGGGTCAGGCTTCTTTTCAGCTGGATAACTGAAATACAGTGATACAGTCCAAAGCAACAGAATTACCAAAAGAAAAAAATTAGTAGTGTTAAGAAACAGTTACGTGAACTCATGTTTCAGCTCTTTTTTTGCCTTACACATAAATGTTAAACTTATGCTAAATCCTAAACTTATCCATGTCCCAATATAGCTTTGCTGATTGCAAATAGACAAGCCAGATATATTTGTCTCTTCTCCCACATCCTCTGACACTCACAAAAAAGTCTGTTTAATGGAACAACAGACACTAAATACATGTAGAACAACAAAAAGGCCATGAAGAAAGAAGGATGGAATGCAAGATTTTCATTATGAACAAACAACAGAAAAAAGTCCTGGGAAATCCCATTACTCTTCTGTAAGTCTACAGCTTATAGCAATCTATCCTAATGGATCAGAACGATGAAGTTCCCCAAACTTCATGTAAAAATAAATGTGGTAATAATTTGAAAAGTAGCAAAAGCAAACTGCCTCCTACAGAATTCATTACTCCAGGTAAGCAGATCATTGTGCTTTATCATTTGTGCAGCAAAGCCCATAAAAAATTTCTCTACATTTTTTTATAATTGTCAAATAAGAAATTCTGGATCACATAACATTTTTCCCACTTAAACACATAACACTTTTCCCACTGTTATCTATGTAACATTGATATTTTTTGCATTAACATAATTGCTATGCAGTGTACTAAATGTGACTCATTTTAATGCTATATCGATATGTCTGACCTCATAATAAATACTACAGTCCTGGTCTTTAAATGTTGAACAGTGATGCTTGGGTCAATGGCATATTAATTGGAGTTGAGTACTTTCATGAATTGTTAATTAATTACTTCTGCTGTTTTGGACATTATACTAGTTATCAATGAAAAAAACAATAGAACTTTTCTTCCACAAGACAGAAGAATAACATTTAAATGCTGAGCCAAAATAGAGATAATCCATATTGTTTTAATTGCATAGGTGCTAGTAGGAGCTTTCTTAAATATTATTATGAAGATACTTTGGGTAAGAAATAATTCTAGAGAATATTTTTTATTATAGTGAGACACCTGTAGAGTTGACACACAAATAAAGCAAGTTGAGTCCAAGCTCTTTTATTTCAGGACTTTTCACATGAGCAGAGCTGTCTCCAGTAGCTAGTTCTAGGTGCAGATCTACAAAACTTGTATTTCTTAAAGATAAAATTGTATTTACAAGTATGCAGGTTAAACTGTTGTAGCACTTGTTGACACTGAAGATTACTTGATAATCTATGTATCATACAAACAAAAAATTGCAGACTGTGCTCCCACATAAAAAGAGCAACATTGTCTACTTCCCTGCAACCTCTCTAAAACGATGTGATTCCCTGAGAAGTGTGGTTATGTTAGTCTAAATTCTACAGACTGAAGATTCAGAACTACAAATCTAATTGTACTTCTAAAATGAAAAGGTTACTGAGAAAAACTACTTTAAACATTCTGGACTTCTTAAGGAAACACCACATAGAAAATGTTGAAGTTAACTCTTAGGGAGTCAGGAAGAAGCAAAATTCAAGTTAGCCAGGTAACATTAAATATGCAGTGGTATATTTCATAGAATCAGAGAATCAGAGGATCACAGAATCACTTAGGTAGAAAAGACTAATAAGATCATCAAATACAACCATTATTCCAGCACTGCCAAGTCCACTAAACCATGTCCCTAAGTACCATGTCTATGTGTCTTAAATACCTTCAGGGATGGTGACTCAACCTGGCCAACCTGTTCCAATGCTTGCTAATCCTTTCAGTAAAAGAGTTGTTCCTAACACCCAATCTAAATGTCCCGAGACTACTTGAAGTTGTTTTTTCTGGTCCTGACACCTGTTATCTGGTAGAAGAGACTAATGCCCGCCTCACTACACTCCCCTTCCAGGTAGTTGTAGAGACCAATTAAGGCTCCCCCTTGAACCTTCTTTTCTCTAGCTAAACACCTCCAGCTCCCTCAGCTGCTCCTTGTATGAACTGAGCTCCAGACCCTTCCCCAGCTCCACTGCCCCTCTCTGGACACGCTCCAGCACCTCAGTGTCCTTCTTGCAGTGAGGGGCCCAATACTAAACATAGGATCCAAGATGTCTCCTCCTCACCAATGCAGAGTACAAGGGGACAGTCACTGTCCTGGTCCTGATGGCCACACTACTGCTGATACAGACCAGGATGCCTTTGGCCTTCTTGGCTACCTGGGTACATGGTGAACTGTGTCCAGCTGGCTGTTAACCAGCACCCCCAGGTTTTTCTCCATTCAGGCAGTTTTCCAGTAGACCGTTGTGCTTTAACATTTGTGCAGCTAAGCCCATAAATCATTTTCTCCACATACTTTCATAATTATCAAAAAATTCTGGACCACTCTTCCCCCGGCCTGCCTAGGGTTGCTGTGATCAAAGTCCAGGACCCAGCACTGGGCCTTGTTACATCTCACACGACTGGCCTCACCCCATCAATCCAGCCTGTCCAGATCTTCCTGCAGAGCCTTCCTATCCTCCAGAAGATCAGCACTTCTGCCCAACTTGGTATCACCTGCAAACTCACTGAGGGGCCTCTTAATCCCCTTGTCCAGATTGTTAATATGGATATTAAAAAAAACTGGCTCCTACAATGAGCCCTCAGGAACACCAGTTGGGATGGACTTCTATCTGGATTTGACTCCATTCAGCACCACTCTCTGGGCTTGGCCATCCAGCCAGTTTCTATTAACTGTATTTTACTGTCCTTACATACCTTTTTTCCCTTTATTAAAATCCACAGTAGAGCACATCCTATAGCTTAAGCATTTTATATTTTCCCAAATTTCTGCAAGCATATTGGTTTTAATGCCATCGTAACCCTCTGTATCAATACATAGTTAACATTTTTTTCATCAAAGGTAGAATAATTCACATGTTTAATTCCAATTCAGTTACTTTTGCACTGTTTACTCACAGTTCAGGAGACAAGACCATTTGGGACAAATCAGCTTCAGATTTAGGTGAATGCCTGGAAATTTTGATTATCAGTATTTGTTGTTATATTTACCATACAAAGTTTGGTGTAACAGCTGAGCTATTTTCACATTTCCCATATTAAGAGTATGATTACAATTGTTTTGTATGCAATGATAAAAACATAAACGTTTTAGCATCATCAAGCCATTGAAGAGGACCCAAGGTTGCCCAGGAAATTTGTATTTTAAATTCCTTATTTTCACTATTTAACGATGCAATTTTAAAAGGATGAAAAAGCTTTGATTAAATATATGAGTTTTAAAATATAAGAAATATAGCTCATAGGACTTGCCCAACAGGTAGCTACTTGGCTAAACAGCCTCTGAACATCCTGTTTCATTCTTCCTTGGACTGAGTTGAGTGCAGTCTTCCTGTGTTGAAAAATGACAATTAGAAGATCCACTGATACTGCTGAAGCAGGAATCCCTTCCTGTTTATCTGTCAGGATTGCAATTTCTCAAGGGTTTCTGAAGATCCCCAGTTTAGTATCAGTCAATTTTACTACACTTCTAAGTTAACACCATGGTAATACAGAATAACAAGACAACAGGGTGTGCAGAAGGAACATATTTAACAGAATAATATCTTCCAGAGAAATTACATTCATAAGTTCAGCACATATGATTCTGGCACAGGCGGTAGATAATATACAATAAAATATGTTTATAGAAAGATTTTGGTGTCATGAAATGGGTCAAGATCAATTTTGGACAATAGTCCCTTTTCTCATGAATGGGACCATAACATATATAAAAACATTAGCTTTCTATGGGAAGTATTTTGAAAACAATGTTAAGGTCAGGGACAGAAACACTGAGCTAACAAGACTCAAATTAATTTTGACTCCTTCTAAAAATGTAAGCTAGTGGAATATTTTTGTTTAGACTTTCAGCAAAACATCTTGCTTTGACAGAAATTTTCAGCCAGCTGTAAGTTTAAGAAAAACTAAACTAACCCAAACCAGGGTATCAGGGATCACTTCCTCTACTGATGAGATGCAATTGACCCCAACAGCGACAATGTTGTGAGAGTATTGTGACACCAGGGTGTCTAAAAATTGTTGTGAAAAATTACATGCAGTGGTCACTACTGTTTTGTGAAAATGTATTACTCAACAAAAATATAAGAAGTATTTTATGGTTGTTGAGTTATCCTTCTGCTCAGATTACATGCATTCAATAATTTTTAGAAAATTATGTGGGCAAAAGGAATGTAAAATGAAAATGCATATTTTATCGATGACTAATATAAGGTTTTTCAGAAAGTAATTTGGAAGTGTCTTACTGTGTCCTGTTTGGTTTTTTTTTATGCTAGGAAACAAGACACATCAGAGAGTGAAGAAAATCTACTCGACTAGCAACACACTATCCAATCACAGCACATCTGCTTTTCTTCTGTGGTGATAAGGATGCACAGATGTTTTTTAATATCCATAAACCAATATGCTAACTATAAAAACAAAGGAACACATAGAATATACTACCAGTAATTCTATTAATCTTAGATAAAAACAAAGATGAAATCAGAATTAATTGGTTTCTTAAAACAAACTTCTTTCTACTTATAAATCAGAGTACTAAAGAGAAATAAATACATATGTATCCTAGTGATCTAACACCCATCCCAAGCTAGCCCCATCTTGTGTCACTGCCTAAGTCATGCAAATTACACCAGAACTGCCAGTTGACTAAGATTAATGACACTGCGCCAGCTTCTTTGTTTCTCTCTGCAGCCGTTTAGTGTGAAATACTATCCAAAAACATTATCTATCCTCTATTAATCCCACAAATTTGTTCACACCATGCACATTGTTTAGGGCAATTTACAACAGGAACATACTGAGTACAATTGCATTTAATTACTTGGGTTCTAATTACATTCATTAAAGGCTAATAAAATAAATGAAACAGCTTTAAAAGCTTCTGCAAAACACATGGGTCTTGTCTCCCTCATGAAGCATGCTATAGAGGTTTAATGTGAAACATAGATTTCAACATATATGTCTGCCTATTATGCATCTCTAATATGCAGAAAGACACATAATGCATATTTATTTATTTATTTATAAACCATATGCACTTCAATTCTGAATGATCCTGAATACTGCTGATATTACATATATTGCTAGTCATGATGATGCCAGGCACCCCAAACTAGTTTTTAATGTGATATGTTGAGAAGGAGGAATATCACTTTTAGCATTCTGGCCCAATTAATTTAACTCTTTCCATCTCTACTACAGAGTTATTCCCCCATTCTCTCTCATCTTATATCTGTATTATAAAAGATACAAACTGACTGAAAGAGAGTAATACAGCAAGAAAAAGAAGAAGAAAAGAGCAGGGAAAACAACATTACTTTTTTGGTATATAGTCTCACAAATATATTTTTAAGGCTCATTTCTAACACTCATCTGAGGATCTGAATTTTTTCTCAGTAGCTATTTACATTAAAAAACACATACTGCACACTAGGCAGTCTAAATAAATCCCCCATGGTGGTTAAAAATGCAGCCTGTTAATAACACAATTTCCTAATTCTTATGTTTTTATGCTATTTCCATTGTGCTTAGAATGCAGTTTATGGCAAAAGACTGAGCCTGGAACATGCAGTTGACAACTGTGCCAGAGAGAATTCAGCACTGGATATTTAGAAAAAAGTGTTTATAGTAAGCTTTGCAGTTACGACTGTTCATTGTTCTTGGATTTTCAAGATGATCCAAGTAATCAGAAAAAGAAATAAAGTTCTGGTTTATCATCATAAACCTTATACTATGTGTGTATGTGGTCTTAACTGAAGATCCAACTTGGCACACTTGGAAATTTAAAACCCCTAAGTATTCTGCATCATAAATACAATGGTAATCAAACACGTCTGCCAACAATTAAAAAGTATAAAAACTTACCCAGGTTGTGTTTTATGAAGAAATTCAAATAAAAATTAGAAAGAAAATCAGCCCTGAGGATTAACCTACAAGTACTGTAGAATTTTAATAAATGTTTTTAAGTGCCATGAAACACTCAAAGATTTGGTACGGATTCTGTGAAGTAAATCAGGTCCATTCACCCAATGTGTCTTCCTCTTATGATATAATAAACATTCCCTTGCTAGAAAGTTGTCAATTTAAAAATATTTTAACATTTTCTGTAATTTTAGTCCATTGCTGACAAAATAATTATATTCTACCTTAAAATAAAATATAGATCAATTTTTCTGTTTGGAGTATGTTTCACAAGAAGCAGGCTGTGCTGGCACAGCACTTCAGGCAGTTTAACTGAGAGCAGTAAATTAACAATAGCTATATGCACCATTTTAGAAAGTCCACCTTAAAATTATACGACTTTGCCACATACATGTCTCAAACTGTTTCTTATTATGAGTACAGGATCAATTCCTTTTGCAAACTATTTAAAGAGCAGACATTCAAAGAAATCATATGAATCCCTCATTCATATATATAAACCCCTCATTCGTGAATCAACATTTGCTTTGGAGAAGGGAGGAGGGGCACCTATCCTGCACAACAAAGCAGCAGCTCAATACAGCTGCCATCTGGCTTCCTCCTGCAGTTCACTTCCCATAGCAAACAAGATCCACAGTTTAAGGAGTGTTGGGGAAGGGAGAGGGGCTGCAGTTTTAACCTTACAGCTTTATGATGAGGCATTTTTCCACTCTATAAAAACCTCTCTTAATATAGGAGAATGGAAGGCTCAGGAAATTGTTACTAGGATAGAAGGCCTTTCACTTCTGTGTTTCTGGTTCAGATCCACACCAACTCAGTGGTAACCAAATATAACTGCTACCAAAAGGACTTTTTAATGAAATGAGTTGGCTGATCTCAGTACAATACCCAGTGAGCACGCATCCATATCACTAAAAACACCAAATACACTAAACTCTTTCCTCCTCACTGTGAAGGAATTGCTTCTCACCAGTAGCAGCCGACAATGTCGAGGCATAAACCAAACTATTTAAACTACAGCAGAAGAAAGAATGTTAAAAGCTTGACACAGTGAAGAATCTGCTGTGTGGTATGCTGTTTCTGCTAAAGTTCATAAAAGCAAAAATTTGTCAATTTTCAGGTAATGTGCTAATGTCTATTGTCTTTACCTTAGCTTATGTACAAGTGAGGGAAATCAAAGAACCTATTTAGCTTTGCATTTATAGTGGGGCAGCTAAAGACAAACTGATGGTCATAAAATCTCTATTTTTCTTACTGTTGTCTTATAGTGTGCATTCAACATTTTGCTACATTTACAAAATAGTAATAGACCCAAAGAGTCAGGCTGTGTGCTCTGGTGGTTCTGTCAAAGAAAGATAAATATATGCTAAAGCAACGATAAAGGTGCTGGTTTAAGCAGTAATATAAAACCTAGCAGTTTACTTGTTGCAAGCAGTCCTTTCCCAATAAATTACCATTAATAACAATGAAATCCCTAAAAGGTTTCATTGACCTCACTGGAGATTTTTTATTCCTTCAGTAGGGTCTGATTTTATACACATTACTGTTGTGGTATTCAACCCGATATACAGACAGTTCACAGCATAATGAAAAGTGAGACAATTTCTTCCCATATCTAAAAAGCAGTATTCAGTTTACAGTCAAAGTAAAAGAAACTTAAACCTTCATGATGTTGCCAAGGTCAAATGCTGTTCTAATACCATACAGCTGAATGGATAATATCCATTAAGACTGATCAGTGCAAAACACCAACAAAATGAATAAATAGAACCCAAAAGCTAATGACCTCAATCCCTAACAGCCCCTTGACCCTTATTACTACAGCTGCTGGTGTAGTAAAGGATTAAAAGGGGCTAGAAATCATTGGGTTAACATACAAGGGCCCAGAAATTTGACCCTGGTTACTTACAACACATATCCTCCACTAAAAATGAGTGTATGAGGAGAATTAGAAACAGGGCTAGCAAAGGTCAGCTTGAGTGCAGATAAACTAGGAAAAAGGGGGCTTGAAAGGCAAAAAGATTTTCTTTCTCCCACAGCACTTTGTTGTAATCAAGATGGTCTAAGGACAGAAGCAGGAGTTGGGTAGCTGGCATTGTTGAATATCCTAGATAAACTTTTAGGATGCACAAACTTTCTTCTTGTCTTAATCAAAAGCAGTAGGTTTCAAAGTTAAATGAAAGAACAACTACTCACCATTAGATATGTAGCACCAAGTCCATACTTCATTAGACATTCAAATAACACTCTCATCCAGAAAACTAGACTTCCTCATTAATTGAAATCATGCATTCAATAATCATAACTCTTTTCAAACATCCTCTGAAATACTCCTATACTAAGATCCTTTCTAGGTGCTCAAGTCAAGATCAAAGATGGTAATCTACAAGCTAATACACACAAAACCCCACAGACTTAAAACCTTATCTCCATAAATTATCTGCAACCATCTGATAGACATACACACACACTCACTCACTCACATTGGGCAACCTTAGATGCCATCCCATCCACCCTGAAAAAAAATCTTGTGATACCATCCACAGAACCACTAACTATCCAAAGAAGGCTTTTATTAAAAAGTACACCTCTACAAAAAGATTGTGTTTATTTGAAAAAGATACCTGAGCACCACAGAGGGAATTACAGCTGTCAAATAAAATTGTACTTGGCATTTCAAGAGAAAATCACAAACAAATTATAAGCAATTCTAGAAGAAGATGTCATTTTAGAGACTTTTTTCAAGAACCACCTTGGTTTTCTAACAGTCTCTAGCCTCAGAAAACTCACCATCAGGAACATCCTAGGTACAGTCCAAAGACACTGAATGAATGAAGGCCATATTTGAGCAAAAAACATAAAATCTCTATTATTATTGTAGTGAATAATCTCTCCACAGAACCACCATATTTCAATTCTATAACTGCACTTCCATGAATATAAACAGTTTATCCCAGTAACTTGCCATAGCAAGACCTATGATCAGTGTAAAACTACCCAGAGTGAACAGACACACTCTAGAAAGGATTAAGTACCCATATGTGAACACCTCCCCATAGTCACTCTGTTTCTGGTCTTTCATTCCTTCCTCTCTGATGGCTCACACACTATGCCCCTATGCTCAGGTGGAAACTAGAAACGCCTTTCAAATTTTGTTAAGCAAAACCTGCAATTCTACTGGATGCCAAATAACATGGATGCTGGAGAGTGGCTTTATAGCACATTTTAATCTCCCTTCCATCTCTCTTGGACCAGTGTTTCACATGCAACAAACACCATTTTTCCCTACAGATGAGTGTCTGTCTTTCTCTCCAGTTCTACCCCAGCCCCATATTATCCTGTCTCTTCCACAAGTACCAACTGCTTTTCTTTCAAAGGCAGCTGAATTGATGTATGTCTGCTATTTCTGAGCAACTGTTCTCAATTTTTATTTTGCTGCTATTTCTATTTCACACATGGAAGAGACACTTCTGTGCTTGTATGCCTAACTTCTTCAAATATTTCAATTAGTGCAATAAAAGATAATACAGACAGACCTCTGCCCGTGTTTCTTTAAAGTCAAGCCTGCTCAAAACCAAAGTTAAAGTGTTAGACAATTAAAAGGTAAATCATCGCATAATATAACTTCAGGTTCATTCTACTTTCAAAATTCTGAAACTTAAAGAGCAATTTTTAATATTTTAAAGAATTTTTTAAGCATAAGCAGTAAGCTTTTTAATGGTATGCCTACAGCTCTGAATAATTAACAATGTTTAATTAACTTATTTTCTGGAAAAAAAGGAAGTTTGGTTTTTGTCATAGATATATTCACTGAACATGAATGAAGAAATAATTACTTCCTGAAGATGATGTCATGATTCACACACCACAGAGAACTCGAGATTGGGACAAGCATGAGAAGACACAATATTGGGTCAATTGTCTAGCTTTTTCATCAGTTTCTTGCATGAAATAAACCAAATACTATGAAAGAATTAATTTTTGAACCATCCATGGACCTAAGCAATTACAATAAGATGAGAAAGAGAACAGTTCATCTAACAAAAGGGATTAGATTTCACTGAGGGTAGGTGAAGAGTCATGCAGTAGAAAAAGAAGTTCAAAGCCCTCTGTGCTTTACCTGGGAAAACAGATTGTGCATAATTGTTTGTGATATTTATGAAAGAGTGTTGAGTTGTGTTTATCTACTGCAAAAGAGAAGAAAAGACTGAAACAAAAAAAATACATGTAACAACTAAGAAACCACGGTGTACCTTGTTAACACAGGGATGAAAGAGTCTAGTCTCACAGTAACTTAGGTAACCACATCTAAAAACCCTTACATAAATGTATTAAACTTTGTAGGGGAAATTATCTGGTTCTCTGTTCCATCTATTCATAGGGCAGCTGCAATACCTCATTTTATAAGCAGAAATATCATTTTTCAGTTCATGTTTAATAATAGCCCAATTTATGATAAGTTGCTCTTTTGATAACTGCCCTTTACTTTAAAGAATGTTTTTCTCCTGCCTTGTGGTTTATTGTCCATTCATGTTTGCATGAGTAACTATTGTACCACCTCCCAGTCTGTTTTACTAAACTAAGCAACCTAAGCTCTTCAATTTCCTTGAGGTTTACCTTCCATTTAGCTGCACCCATCTCAGCTGAACTCAACTTTATTAAAAGCAGACAACCAGAAATATACCACAGTATTCCAGGTGATGTTCAGACATATGAAACTCTTGTACAATTCTATACTTTTAACACTTTACCGGACTTAACTATAAATACATCAGATCCAGAAGAACCTCCAGCTCTTTACATGTTTACAGTCAAAAAAGTGTAATTGATCGCAGAAATTGTTGTTATTTTCACCTCATTTCATTTTGTATTACTACATGCTTCAAGGTTATCCAGCAGTACGGTATTTTTGCATGAAATCTTATCTCTTGTCTGCTCTAATATCTACTACCTTTTTTAGCATGTTTTGTTTTGCCACTGTCATTAATGGAAATATTAAATCTGATAGTTCCCTGAAACACTCCTTGAAGAATGCTATTTCAACATCTCATATTTTCTTTTTAAATAACATCTGTGGTCTCACTACACATTTTTTAATCTTAATTTATAAATGCCTTCATTAGTCTACACATTGAGTTTAAAATCAACATCATAGTCTATAAATTTAGGGAAAGAACAATGAAAAAAGGTTACCCATCACAAATTTGTAACTGGATTCTGACATTAACAGCAATATTTGTTCTCCATGCTGTATCTGGGAAGTTAATTTCCCATAGTTACAAAAGTCCTAGTAGGGTTCCTCTCTCTAATATTTCAGGAATCTGAATGTATCTAATTTATCTAAATATTCACTAGACCCCTGAGTGTTCTTCCAGTAGGATCTGTTTAAAAGCTCTTGCCTAAGTGAAGCAGCATTTGCAACTCTAGAACACAAATGTAGGCATATTCTGCAAAGGTAGGCACAGCATAGTAGTAATACAATGCTTTTCAAAAACATAACTAAAACAGGAACACCTTCTTGGCTTAAGAAGATAAAAAGTGTGTATCTCTCTGAACTAGAGTAACTTTGAGGCCAAACAAATGCATACGGGAGTAGAAATTGCCACAGTATTAGTGTGTACTAATGCATGATCCATTGTAAAAGATAAAAAATCACACACAATACTCTCCCAAATTGCTGTAACTAATGTAAAGCACAACACATTTTCATTTTCCTGCAAAGAAAACCAGAGCAGACTCGTCAAGAGCAAATCAATCAATTTTTCTAATTCCAGTAAGAATCTAACTTGGTAAAAGGTCTAAAAGATTTATAGTAACAAAGATATTTTTAAAGTAATAAATAATAACAAAATAAGGACTATTATACTGCTGAATTAGTAACAAAATGCACACGGAAAGCCTGAGACCTTGAAAGCTGAAGTATTGAGTTTAAAAGCCCTACCAGGAAGCTTTGGGATCATTGGATTTTTGGACCAAATCCCACAGACATTCTTGAACCAAGTCCCACGGGCTGTTAGAATAAAGTCAAAACCTCCACACTTAATCATACATAACAATGGAATGGGTGTCATTTTTTCAGTTCATATTAACTCCACAATGAAGTCACAAAAATGAAGATCTAACTAGCTGTTACTGGATGAATCAGTATTGATTGAAATATACTGGAATGCACAATTACCCATTTTACCACTGATTAAACCAAAAGGTTTTAAGGAAAGAGAAAAGTACACAGATATTTCTTCCTTGGCTTATTTTTGTTTCTACTGATGCATGGCCAAAAACTGTGACAACAGTAAAAAAAATATATTTTCTCCCCATTTTTCACAAGAGCCAGAAAAGTTCCTTGCCATTCCCAAGCTGTCTCTGAGAGTTTTGTAGCTTTGTACTAATTTCAAGCAAGTTGAAAGTTTAACTCTTTGAATCTTATATGACAATAAAATGTAGTTAATAAGAATTTGTTTTTGAGTCAACACAGTAAGAGTCTCTAAAAGAAAGCTGCATCAACACCCCAAAATTGTCCCAGAATAGCCTTGCACACTTCTGATTTGTAAATCCTCTTCTACAAGAAGAATAATATGCTGCTTGTCTTTAATGGACTAGAACATACATTAATACTATATACATTTCACTGTGCTGAACTCCTAAAATACTTAGAAATGGTGAATACTTTTATAAGCAGCATACAAATACATTACTTTGAAGCTGGTTTACAGATACTTCTATCTGTTAAAATGTGACTCAGCTTCAAAGCCATTAATCTAAACCAGACTGTAGCATACCTGTGATGTCCAACAAGCACTAACTGGTAACATTTCCCAATTATAAACTTCATTCAGCAAATGAAGACGTGGAAGTGGATGAGATCTCATTTTGGATAAGACTCTAGTCCTTGTTAAAATGTTATTACTGCAGAGCTGGTTATACATCATCATTGATATAACAATAACAGATGTCTTACTTGTGCATTCCATTTCTGCCTGCCTTTCAGCTATGATTTTACAACTTGTAAAGGATTAGAAAAAATTGCCAAAGGATTTACAAGAGACTTCTGCAGTATTATTTAGAAGACAAGTGTCATATTGTTTTTACAAACTCGTCAACTAACATAACTCTCATTCGAAAGGACTATATCATGTTTTACTTTCCTAGTCTGTGAAATTATTGATTAGGGACTAAGTTTATCAGTAAAGATTACTACATATGGTAACAGTGACAGCTAAGACCTAGTGCTAACCATGAGGATACTGCCTATGAACACTCACACTTGCAAAGAAGTGCATATAAGGAACAATATTATATTGTCCCAAGGTTTTTATTAATTATGCTTTGATTAGTGATTCTAAAAATAGTTTAAAATAGTAGGGGATTGATTTGAAGCAGTTTCGTTTTCGTTGTTCTTTCTTTTACTTAAATAAACAGGAAGATGATAATTACTATTTTAAACTTCCTTAACCAAGGAAGTGTTACTGTCAAGAATAATGACTAGAATGGGAGTAAACAGCTGACTAAAAATATGCAAAAAGTTTGGATTTTCTTTTTTTTGGTTTAAAAATGTGGTTGACTTTCTCCAGTGTGATGGCATCCTTCCCAACCTATTTTTTTTAATTGTGAAATAAAACTAAATTAAGACTAGCTTGTATAGTTTCACTACTGTATATTGAAACTGTGGAAGAAAAAGAACTTATTTTTGCGTATTTTATTTTCCCCATAAAAACTTGACCCAAATTTTGGCATGGAGGTTACTGTCACAATTCAGGGAAGGGTTAACTTTTCAATGGTATTCTTAGAAAAGCCTTGTGGCATGTAAAAGACACATTATGCACATCTGTAAAGTAATAGAATAAATATTCCAATTAATTACCAGCCTGCATTGCATCTGGAAAATAAAGAACAGTTCCCCAGTTCCCCCAAATGAGCACTCTCAAATTGCTAATAAAAATGCTGAAGCTGTAGCATTTAACATTGAACTATGAATGTTACAAATAATCATTCCAGAAATTTCAATTTTTGCCACAAATATTTACTATTATCTCCACTGGAAACTTTCTTCTTCTGAGGATTGCATAATCAAGCTCTTAATCTATTTACATTTTCAGTTTCAGCTCACAAAATCAAATTGCATGCAAAATCTTTGAGATGTTGTTCTTTACCAAAGCTTTATAAAGTCCATTCCCATTCAGTAACTAACTCACATTTATGGCAATGCAGATGGGTACAGAAATCACAAATTTACATCTGAGGTAGTCAGGGGAAGCCACATAACGAAGCTTGCTGGATTAGTCCTGCAAAGTAAAATAGAACACTGATACATGTACCACCACACTGGCACAGTAATCTGCTTTCTGGACCCAAGCTGGACTCACCTTGACCGGTTCAAGGCATAGAAAGAGCAGTTCACATTCACTTGTATCACTCTGTACAGATAAGAAAGTTCAATTCACCTTATTACACAGTTTTCCTAAAATTCTACCTTTTTTCCCCTAAAAATTACTTTATTAGTTTAAAAATCCCTAGTAATGAAAATTCTGCATTTCACTTAGATGTCGTAAATCAAAGATGCATAAAAATTTAATGTTTCCATCTTTAGAAACTATGCCTAGGCGATACACCAAGCATCATGACCAGACAAAAAATCAGTTTAAAGATAAGGGGTGTCATGTATAGATAGTACAATATTTTCAAAAGAAAGGCAAGCATTCTATCCACTGACAGTATATAAATCTTTCTCTGACATCTCTAATAAGTGGAAAAAACGGATGAAAAGACTAGTTCTGGGAGTCATCGGCTGCAACTATATGATGACTATATACAGCACTACTCACAACTCAAAACTCCAGTTGTTTAAAGGCTGAAAAAGATTTTATGAGACTATATATCAAACACTGAAGACTTTCTTTTCCTCCATTATTATTTATTTATTTTCTGCAGGCAGTGTGCAGATCACTGCTTTAAGTACATTGGTGTTTACATAAAAATTAGTTTCAAGGTAGAAAGAAATTCATCCTTCCAACTGGTGCAAAGTGTCCACAAGATATAGGAAAGATTTCTATGTCACCACTGTATTTCTGTAGAAATTTCCAGTGCAGAGAAAATGCTAAGGTCAGCTGAGATTCTACTACAACATTACTGCCAACTACTACAAACAGTACTCCAGAGTCAGCCTCACCAGTGCTGCTGAGTAGAGAGGAGAAGTCACTGACCTGCTGACAGCCCAAGACACTGTTGGCCATTTTTGCCACGAGGGTGCATTTCTGGCTCACATTCAGCTTGCTGTCCACCAGGACACCAACATTCTTCTCAGCAAAGCTGCTTTCAAGACAGTACATAGGTGTAGCCTGGTTACAAAAGAAAATGCTTTAAGAAGGCCTTTGAAGAACATCAGCAACACGTTTAGTGTTTAGAACCTTAATGAACTTCATCTGTTCAGCTTCTCAAAGAAAAGTTTAAGAGGTGATCTGAGCAGCAACACTCACTTTATATCGACGTATTTACCATTTAACCTAACAAAATCAGGAAAACAAGATAACAGAAAAACTAAGTGATAAAAATATAGCTATACAAGCTCAAATCAGGCTACTTACAATTGACACTAAAAGCAATTAACCACAAAGAATTTAGTAAGAGTCTGTATTTCTGGATGATTTTAAATTAAGATCTAAGTATATTTTTGGGCACCATTTTGTCTCAAAATGATGATTTTGTGCTGAATTATAAGCAGCAATTAATGAATGAAATACTTAAAATATATATTAAGAAAGAAATCAGACTAAATTATCATGGTGACTTTCCTTCCAGCCTTGAATTGGAAAGAATATTTAAATGTGTTGGCAAATTAGATGGGATTTTAAACTCATTTTAAATGCAACTGCTTAAAGAGAAACACAGGGATTAGGCTTTACATATATAACACAAATACTATAAAATATATTGTTTACAATACTAAAACACTAACAGTGGAAATCATAAACTCATTTTCAGAAATACTTTTTTTTTTTCTTAAATGGCATCCTCTAGTAAGCTCTTTTATTGCTTTGAGCAGTCTCATCAACTTGCCTTGAAAGACAGCCATGCAACATGGCAGTAGTCTACATTTTAACTTACCCTTAGGGACTACTTAACCTCTTGTTTTAGTTTTTGTAGAACAAAGCAACAGTAAGGATAACCAAGAAATGATAGATATGTCATAACTATGTAAAGGTCAACAAGGTTTAAACACATTGGGTTCTACTTATAAATATTTGACTAATAGGAGTGTATTTTTCATCTTAAACCCTAAGATTGGCATCTCAGTATGCAGCAAATTATTCTATGTACAATACATGGTTTTCTAGTTGAATTTCTCCAGATATGTGTCTGAATGCCAATGCTAAAAATCAAGGACTGGCAATAATTCTTCTCCTACCATTCCTTACATTATAAAGATAATTGACTACATTAGGATGAATCATGTAATGTGCCCAATTCTGATCCTGCTTACATCAGCATTAAATGATTCTGGGTTCACACTAGAGTACGTCAGAGCTTGGTTTTATACAACTCATTACTAACCAAGTGGAAGCTTCTTTAAGTTTGTAGATCAGAAAGAGCAAACTACTTTTATTACAGAGGAACAGGTGACCTTGTTCAGGATTGCCTAAGTTTAGGCAACCTGCATTGCCTCTTCACATACCCTTGAAGCAACTGGTTTTAGTGCTACTGTAAACATTTGCATAATAGAAATACACTCAAAAGCTTTCCTCCCTGACAAAATTAAAACAAAACAAAAACAACAACCAAGGAAAAAGAAAAAAAAAAAGAAAAAAGAAGCACCAGTAATCTAGAAAAATCCTTTTCTTTTAATAATTGAAAATTGCTTTGATGTGCAAAGATTATTAATTAATGGCTACCTACTTAATATTCTATTGAATCATATAGTTTTATATTTCAATTACTTCATGTCTCATACATCTGTATCAAGCATCTGTATCACCTTTTCTCTTAATTCTTGAACTGAAAAACAACAGATCTGAACAAGTGGCCATGTGATTTCAAAGAGAAAGTCATCATATAAACCATTAATATTTTCCTTCTTAAAAAAGAGAGGTGAGGGGGAACCTAGACAACAATTTCATACATTTACATGTTTTCCAGGCGGTTGGATTAAGCAGGTTTTTTTCCCCCAAATTGGTATGGCTTGAGTTAGATTTAAAATCTGTTCCCAGAGGAGGCTGATAAATGGATTAAAGTGGAACATAAATTCCCTGTGTCACCCAGTCCCTTAAACCTTGATGTCAGTAACATGTCTAATAATTCCATTATTATAAACGTCAAATATGTTTTACATGTGTTAGAAAGAATAAATGGGTAACAGAAGAAATGGAACACTCAAGAAACTGTAATGCTATTACAATGTTCCATGAAAAAATATCTAATATCTATATTACAGTGTTCACCCACTAGTATTTTGGAATCTTATTTTATTGTATTTTGCACACTGAATCCCCTAAGAGACAGACCAGCGTATTCATTGTGCTATACACAGTTTGCTTTCCCTTTAACGTGCTGCTTCTATAAGCAAAGCACCGAAGAGTGAGCAAAGGCAGAATAAAAATTCACAGTGTGATTCTTTTTAGTAGTTAATTTGAGAAACAACACATAGGAATCTTGCTTAGAAAATATGAGAATTTTTATTCTACTCAGCAAAATGAAATGCCTCAGCTGAATCAGTGTTTGCACCATATTTTAAGAAAGATGTTGCGAAGTACAGAGAGCAAAAAAACGACAACCATTTCAGAAAAATGACCTACAAGAAAGGACTGAAAGAACTGGGCTTACATACACTTCCAAAGAAAGATGGGAGAAGTGGATCAGCATTACAATAATCCTGAAACAAGTAAAAAAGCTAGTGATTTATCATTTTCCCATTTCCTCAAAGTACACAGAGAAAAGTGCTTTCATTTGCAATCCATAGGCTTGGAATTAAATACTAGAAAGAAGCTTTCCAAGTTCAAGTGGAATAAAATACTGGAACATATTATCAATGGAGACTATAAAAAATTCACTAGGGAAATTTACAATAACAAATTAGAAATATTTTGGTATGATACAGTGCAGTTATATTTGATACTATCACATACCTGATCAGGTTGATTACATCTTGAAGTCAGCAGCATTCAATTTTTTCCTGGTTCTGCGATAACACATTCAAAGAATATTCCAATTCTATAACAGTGAAATATTCCAATCTATAACAGATTAGAATGTAATGAGAGGTAAGAAGTTTTGAATAATACATAATAAAGTATTATGCATTTTAGAAGAAAAACAGTGAAAGAAACCTCAGCTATTTAATATAATTCCATAAGCATAAGGTGACAATAGAAATTTCACTACTACGGGGAAAGATAAAAATCAACCTTAATCTACTTCTGTGTCCATCCTCAAAGCTTATCTGATCTAAAATAACCCGAAGTTCCCTAAAAACTGTTATATACCTAAAAGTTCCAGACTACATATAGTAAGGTTCTAATTTTCAGGTTGGCTAACCATACATGGCTCCTGAAATCAAACTACTGAAATCAAACCAGCATTGTCACTCACTGAAAGCCATACTTTTCCTCTTTTATTTTCTTTGTGTGGGTGTGAAAGGAGGGAGGCAGAAAAATGAACAAATGAACACAACAGTACACAATTCTGCAAGTTTAAGTTTATATTGCCAGTTGTTAGGCACTGGATAAATCAGAGAGTTTACGGGAAACTTCTCTCTTTCACAATTCATACTTAGACAGAATTTGTTCCTCTTTCAGAGATTTTGATAGAAAGCAATAAAGCACAATACTGGAGCTAGTTTTAGCCTTGTACTTACTTTTCTATTTGACATTCTTCTGGCTGTTAGAAGAGATATAGACAAGTTACCTAGTTACTCTGAGGTACTATGTTTCTGTGAAGTTAATAAAAATAACTGAGGCAATTCAGCAGAGCATTGCTGTCTCATAACAATGCTTCAGAAATATACTACAAAATTATAAAACTTTTCTAATTAGCAAAAAAACATAATGCAATCTATTAGTAAGTATACTTGTCATTTCACTAGTTGTATTAATAATTGTGTTAATTTTGGTTTATTTATACATCATAACATTGTTGTTACTATGTAAAAAACAGTGAAACTTGTACATTATACCACACATTTTGATGTACAACTTCATTTCAGTCCTACTCTTTATCTGCATTACAAAACAGTTCCTAATTTCCCCCTCCTTTGCCTTACTTACATAGAAAATAATGTACCTATTCTGAACTTATTTTAAACTCTTAAATTCAATATTTGGCCTCAATTATTCTTTACTGCCAACTGTCCATGTCAGATATATTAAGCATTACTATAGCATCTTATTGAATAAGCACAAGCAAGAAAATATATACTAGTATGTATATTTTCAAAACATATTCTCCTCTGTCGTGTATATTTTTGTATACTTCTGCACATGTGTGTATACATTTTTAATTTGTATATATGTGTATGAGAGAACTTAAACTTGAAAGATTTAGCCCAAAGCTGTTCACTGATTTGGGCTCACCAGCAGAATACACCCAGGACCTGATTTTTCAGAGTATCGTGCCCAGTATTCTGTATGTTCAAGGTTCAACTTTCATTAAATTCAGCTCCATTTATAGTGCTTAGCATTTTGTGCAATGATGCTCTCAAATGTAAACTCTTAGCAGAACATATGCAGGATAATCATATTGCTTAATGACTGGCCCTAATTTAGAGGTCTAATTTGTGAGGTTAATCTCTCAAGGCTCTGCTACCATCAACAGAGAGAGGTAGCCTTGCATCCCTATTTCCTTCCATGCATTGGCACTTATATTTCAAGGCTGTTCAGTGAGTTGAATTCCCAGTTGACTTAGAGGAAAAATAATAGTTTTAGGTGGTTTTCTTGCATGTTAAATTTTCAGCCAGATCAGCTGATTGGTCTGACCATGTGTGCACACAATCAACAGCAGTAGTACTACAAGTGCACAGCCATTACTCTGAAACTGCCCAGAGCTGATTGGGATGATCTCTTTAGCTAACAGCTTATGGTACCAATGTAATTAAATTACATGGCTGGAACAGAATAGCATGCATATTGTGTCAAAAAAAAAAAAAAAAAATCAAACAAAAAAAAACCCCAAACCATGGAAAGAAAATTCCATCTAATGACTTCTAAGCTTACATAAAAAGTCCATAGAGGCAAGGACAGAATCCATATTCATTGAGTAGCAGCTCAATTATCTTTACACTTAAATTTTATTTCTACAGTTCCTGCTTCATTCACATGGTATGTATTCCAAATTCTGCAACAAATAAGGCAGGAGTCTTCCAGAAAAAAGCCTAATTCATCATATGACTACAGGAGTTTTTTCCATTCAGTGAAAGAAGCTGAAATCTCTTGGGGAAAAAGCAGTATACAGTAGTTAATGCAGTGTTTTAACAAATATAAAGAGGGAAAATTACTTTAAATAATGTAAATAATTATAACTTTAATAATAACTTTAAATAATTGCATTTGAAAACAGAAAAGTATTTTCATATAGCTTTCTTTAACTGACTGCAGAGGGCTTAAAAGGGCAAATCCAAGCTCCAGAAGTTTCATGTGAAACTACAGGAAAGTCAAGTGGTAGGATAAGAAAACTTTGGGCATGTTGCCATCTCAGTTACAGAAATTGATTTTTAACTAACTCATGATTTTCAGCAGTCTTTTACATCTTGTTACAGAAAATACATAAACATGCAGCTAAGAACCATAGAAGTGGCCCAAGTCCATTAATATTGATAGACTTTCGCTGGACCATAGATCAGGCCCCATGAGCATAAAGCAACAGTCTCAATATACACAGTAGTAGTGCACTTTTCCTTTTTTTTTTTTTTAAGTACTGCAACAAGCAAGTAAGTATTTTATAGAAACATATATCTAGTATAATAATACTTCAGAAAACTAGATTAATTTGCTTCAATGACTTCTGTAATTATGAGGAACAAATCTGTAGACACAGAAGGAAAACAATGTCTGCCCTTTTTAATTGGTATTCTGCTATGTATAATCATTCTATTGCTTCTATTGATGTCACATTCTTCACATTGTTGTGGTATCAAACAATCCCATGTACACTTTTAGAGAAAAAAAACTTAGAGTGACTTACCATCTTGTGAAATGGCAAAACAGTTAACATTTAACAGTGATGCATAGACCAACTGTTCCTTTTCCATTTGTTTAATACATACTGAAGATATTGTGGTCTGCTTCACAATACAAGCACTTTCAGAAAGTACATTAAAACCTATGGATATAAATTAGAACATAAATTGAGGGTTCTCCCTTTTTATGAGGTAACAACGGTATCCTGTGGAGGTGTTTATTAGACCAAGTTAAGTGGAAGCATGATCAAGTTTTTCTTTCAATGAAAAAAGTCAAATAAGAAGAGCTGAATTCCACAATAAAAAAAAAATCACATGAAATAGATTAAACAACTGAAAAACACTTCTAGAAGTACATGCACCAAACTGAATGAAGTGGGATTAAAGCATTAGACAATTCTAACTAGCACCCCAATCAGTGGCAAATGAGACTAGTTTTAGCATAGCTCCCAAAATTAGCATCTACAATCAACAGATTAGAAAATATATATGAGTGCTAGCAGTCTTTTGTTAATTTTGTTACAGAAAGCAACATGGACCAGAGATTTTGTCTATGAAGAAATGGGGTGATAAAGTAAAACGACAGCTGCACCTAAGGCCATAAAAACCAAATCAAAATTTGCACTTTGTACATGAATTGACTCCTCATTAATACCATACTCCAATTATCTATTCTCAAAACATAGTAGTTTTAAGCTCTGTGGAGAATAATGATGGTATTTTAACTCTGAACTTAGCTGTAAATCACACTATGCAATCATCTTCTTAAAGTAATAGGAGACACATACTAATATCACACATTACCAGGTAAAACAAAACAAAAAAACAATGGAACAAAGGTCCATTACTTACTGTCCTACACCCACTGAGCCCAAGACTACCTGCAAGGAAGGATGGTCATTACTGGAATTCCTCTGCCAGGTGTTTTGCTTTGTCTCCCTGTCCTTCTTTTCCTCCAATAGGTTATGTGTCCTCTTCGTTTTCCCCCCGACTTGTGTCTTTCCCCCAATTGTTCTCTTTTTCCCATAGTTTTTTTCTCTTTACTTTCTTCTCAGAAGGAAACTTTGCTTATGTAATAGACAAACTGGAAACCAACCTGAAGGCAAAAACCAGGAGCAGCTGCCTCATACAGATACCATGGAAAGATCTAAGAACAAAGCTAGCACACAGTAAGTACTTCCTGCGAATGTTCCTCCATCATCCAACCATTTATAGCTCTCAGTCTCCTTGAGCCAAATGTAAATTTAAGTTTTTCCCGGCTTTTATTTTTCTTACATATTTCATCCAGCTGCTTATTGGATTTATGCAAACTTCCAGCATCTATATCATGTTACAATATAGACATCCACAACTTAATTACAGACAATTTGATGTTTATTTCATATAGTAAAACTGGAAAGGTAGTTTGATTGATGAAAAAAAGCATTTAATGGACTTTCTGCTAGGAACCTCTCTTTTTTTTTTCTCAGTGGATTTTTGAATGTTTCATTTGAAAAGTTCTGTATTAACTAATTTAGACGAAGAGTTATACTTTGCACGCATAACTTCCCATCTATGTTTTGCACTGCACCACGCAAAATGCTTCCCTGCAGCAGTTCACATCTGAGGGCTGCTACCTCCCTAAAACAGCATGGCATTAGCTCCTCTTGCTTTCAGTGAACCTTCATGTTAGAAAGTAATCTGCTTTTTTAAAAAATTATTTTGAAATCTACAAAGCCTTGATGCAGTAGGAGAGACTATAAAATATATCCAATGTATACATAATACATACATGAGATGTTTGTAGTTTGGTCCTTAGACTGATAACTTCATATTGCAGAACAATATTAGAACCTATTTCTAACAATAGGTTAGAAAACTTATTGTTCTGTGCATTGTAGACTGATGTGTCAATTGACTTATTAAAAAAAAAAATCAAGAACATATACTAGTGAACAACTAAAATGAACAGAGATAGAAGTTATGGATAGCAGCATTAAGGTATTTAAAAACACCTTCACTGGAAATTATGCCACAACAAAGACAGAAAAATGTTGTTTGGTTGGGTTTTTTTAAGAAGCACTATTGATTGTTTCTAAAGAAGCAGTAGTAATGGTAGTGAAAGACTATTTAATTATTTTCTTTTGAATCTATTTCTGAAGAAAAAGCCATAATTATCATCTTTGGAAAGACTGGGGAAAATTACCTTTTCTGTATTTCAAGAAAATTATATCCTTATGGGCCTTTAAAGTGGATATCAGGTTGAAAGAACACCATCTTCCCTCCCAAACATACGTATCTCCTACTACACTCTTTGACAGAGCTAAACAAAAGAAAGTATCTTTACATTAAATAATACTCCTCGTTAGAAGAATGCTCTTTTTTTCAACTTCATGTATTATTTTTTGGTTTCAGCATGAGGAATAGACTGTAATTTGGCTTAGATTCACTGCATTTCCTTTTACTGTGGAGTAATTAAAGAGTTTCAAACACTTATATTTAGGCCATAGTATCAGAAATAGCTGTTCTTAGGAAGGCTTCTGGTTCCAAACAAAACTCACTAAAATTCATGGAAGATCAAGAGACAGAGGGTTCTTCGAACATTCTCAATCAGAAACCTAAATGACTGACCCTGCTGACATACCCATGGTATTTGCTCTTCATTGAATTCAAGATTTTGTATTCTTGCAGTAAACTGAAGTTCCCATAAGATGCTGAAAAAAACTCAAAATGTGATCCTAAAGCTTTCAAGACAGAAAGCAAGGGGAAAGAACCTAAAATTTATAAAAATAAGAAATTCAGTTCTTAATCCATATTTTTAAGTGCCTGAAACCTCAGCGCCAGGACACCAGTAGCTCATGAATGCAATTAAATCAAGACCAACGGGAGTACTTTTATTTCTCAGTCACCTTTTATTTCTTGGTCAATTCTCTTCATAACCGCTAGTCTCTTTGTTTATAGGAAAGTGTACTTATTTTTGAAGTTATAATAGTTGCTAAAAACACCCAGCACAGAAACTTAAGACTTGCAGTATACCTGCTGATATTTAAATGGTATTTAGTAATACTGCTTGCCTATGCCTCAGTCTTAACAAACTTTGAAGGAAATCCAAGCACAAACTTGGATGGTTTTCTCCTAAAACTTAGCAGGAGCCCTTACCCTGTGCATGTAAAAGGCTGCAGGCCCTGTCTGCATCCACAGCTCTACTACTAGAGCACTTATTTTCCCTTTAAGCAGCAAGAAACAGTCATTTCAGCGTCACTTGTGAAAAGGGCCTTGAAAATGACACCGTTAAGCCGTTATACAGCGGGACTGGCGCTATGCACACACGACAGGGACTCCGGGCCTGGGGCCCCTCTGCCCGCTGCGGGCCGGGGCCAGGGCCGCCCCGCCAGCTCCTTCCGCCCTCGCAGGCGCCGTGGAGGCTCGCAGAAGCGATTCGCGGGGCACCAAACACAGCACATCCCCCGGCCTGAGCCTCGCCGGGCCCTGCTCGGCCGGAAATGCCCGGAGCTCAGGGCGGCGGGGCAGGCCGGCAGCCGCCTACTCCGGCCCGCCGGGGCGGCTGCGCAGAGCCGGGCGGCGCGGCATGGCCGCTCGCACCGCCCTGCTCGCACCGCCCCCCTCGCACCGCCCCGACGGGACGCGGGGCGGAGCTGCGGGAAGTGGCGGTGGCGGCGGCTCGTGGCCGCCTCGGCGCTGGGCTGGTAGCAAAGGGTGCCCCGGGGTTGCCGTGATTCTCCGCCCCACCGTCACTGGCCTTCTGCCTCTCGCCGCCCGGCGCGTCCCGCGCCTCTCTAGCCGGCCCCGCGCAGCCCCGGCGGTGCGAGGCATGAAGCTGAGCAAAGCCCAGTACGATGAGATAGCTCAGTTCCTGGGGCACGTGCAGCCCACCCGGCAGAGCCTGAGGAAGCTGAAGGAGAAGTTTCCTAGGTAAGTGCACCCCGCCCTCCGGCGCGGGGCCCCGGCGGCTCGGCCCCTGGCGGCGGCCTGCGGGCTCGCTGCGGCCGGACGTGGGGCCGAGGGGGCCGCTGCGCCAGCTCCGCCCGGTGCCCCAGTTCAGGCCCCATAAGGTACAAAATCATCAGCACACGCACACAGTCGTCGACGGCAAGCGACAGCTCGCTGAAGCTGTCGCAGGGAGCAGGGTACTGCTCCACCCTCCGTGACCTAAGGAGTTGGCACAAAATAAAGAACGCTTCCCCCGGCGCCCCCAACACACGTCCAAGTTAAAGCTCTTGGGGCCCTTCATGAGCCTCTTATTCACCAAGTAGGTCTTCTGATGTGAATAAAGCTAAGGCCGAAACTCTGTGGCTGAGGCCAAGTGTGAAATCCATCCTGCAATACCATTGACCCTGTTTCTTAGGGAGAAGGGGGTTTATGGATCCATAATTCTCCGTCCGCTGCTGCATTCCAGTTGAAACTGGAAAAGGGATCATGTTTTTACCTATGGCCATTCACGTGCTTCCTTGCCTGAGTTGTGTTCAGAATTTTCAAAGCCTTTTGCAAATGACCATTGGCTAGTGTGGAAAGGTATCAATGACAGGATGTGCTCCATGCACCAATTGCATATGCTGAAATGTACTTTTTACCAACTAAAACAGAGTTTTAGGGAACGTTGCAAGGTTTTTCACTTTCTGTTCAGATTTGGGGAAAGGATTGCTACTGCTGAATTGGACAGGAAAGCAGATTGGGTTCTGTGGGGAAAAGAGTGGTTCTGTTTCTAAAATCACCAGAAATAATACAGAAAAATGTAAGGGGTTAAGATACTGTATCTACTTTGGTGAGAGAGAGAAATTAGCAAAACAAAAAATCATTCACATGCTTCCTGAATGAGCCTTGCTAGTCTTAACCACAAGTGTAGCGGAAGAAACTGACGCTGTGTGTAACAGTAAGTGGATGAAGAGCCAACATTAGCTTAGGCTTTTAAACTCCAGTGAAATCCTTTCCTTTTCAGAAAAGTGTGAGAGAATTGCCCTGTTACAGAGAAGAAGTGATAAAAAAGCATTGTGATTGGTTCAGGGAGCGTATTGAGTTGCATTTTGGGAACCCAGCTCACCTTACACAGTACTTCTGCAACTTGGAAAAGCACTTTCCATAACAACATGTGTCTAAAGAGCTTAAACTTGGCTTTATCACTTCAGTGCTAATGAAATTAGGAGAGAGTGTTTGTTTGTGTGTGCATGCATACGTACTAATGCACGTTCTCTTTTTCTACTCTCGTTACAAAGTTGTCTTGAAAGAAAATTAGAACTTGGGTTGGTTTTTCAGGCCAGTCACTATTTTTAGGCACCTGCTTCCAAGGCAGATCCATAGGCACACGAATGCTTGTAATCAAATTTGTCCAAAAAAGACTGGATTTTTCTGATACATTTTACTTCCCAGTCCTCTCACTTGGTGCTGCAAAAGATCCATTGAGTTGTCTGTTTCAGAGCTTGAGGGCTCCTGACCAACTATGTGCAACTGACAGTATAGGGTTATTTAGGAAAAGAGTTACTTTTTTTTCTAAAGGAGCTTGCTCAAGTGTGGTGAGCACTGAAAAGCAAAGGTTAGCTGTAGTAGTTGCTTCCACAGTTAAGTGGCTATACTCTTACTATTATTCACATTATGACATGAGAATGGCTTCTTCTGAACTTTGCTTGTAGATCTCTCCTGAATTTGTTTGCCCGTGCTAGAAAGCTAAAATCTTCTATCTGAGCGATGAATTGATAGCTTTTGTAAAAATGCCTGTCTTAAATATATTTTGAGTAGGTCTGCACGTCTTCTTTCTGGGAGTGTGATATTTCTTTGTTGTCTTTTGTTTATTTCTCATAGCAGGTCAGATGCAGAAGATAAACAATACATTCCAAGGCCACTGCTTTCCCTAGCAGTAAAGAAAGTGTATTGAAATAGATACATATATTCAATAGATACATTGAAATAGATACATAGGAAGTGGAAAACAGGAGTTCTCTATAACGCTTATCTTGTAAAAGAGGCCAGCTGCAAGCTGCAGAGATTTGTAAACTTGTATGCTGTCTTAAAGGGGAGGCTTTTTCAGTGAAGTGTTTGATAACTGTGGAATAAGTAAGTTTTTCATATAATCTAGAAATTTTGTCATTCTCTTCTAGGACAAGAAGGGTCTCACTGGACTTCCTGGCTGGATTTCTTTTTTTTTTTATGAAAGCCAGAATCTACTAAAGCCCCCAATCCACCTGAACTTTCTGATTTGGTCTTTTAAAAAAATATTCCAGAATCTGTCATGGTACCTGCAGTGTGATGAAGGTGTCCATAGCCAGTTTCTCATTATTATATGGGTAACAGTTGCTGATTCAAACTGGAAAGCACTAACATCCATAATAAATGCTTTCACCTTGCACTTTCAATCTTTCCCTGGGAAGGATTGGTGTTCCACTGGTAATGCAATACATAAATTGACAGTTTTCAAATATTTCTGATTCTACTGCCGCATAGATCTTGAGAGTCTTTGGATTTCTGCATTAATCCACTCAGTTTTTTTTCTAATACTGACTTCTCTCTTGGTTCCCCCCTCAGGTGTTGTATTTCCTAAAGCCTCAAATTTTATGCTCCTAATTTGTATAAGATCTCTTTCATGCTTTGTGAAAGGGCCTGCTCTTGTTCTGCAGTTTCTCCCTAAGAAAAAGTTCTAATTTCTGTAAACATTTGCCACAATTTAATGCACAGGTAGGCTGGGTGGTAGCTGCCAACCTGGCCTGTGAATCTAAATAATTTTTTAACAGGGTAGTTTGGGCTTTACTATTATTCAACTACTTCAGGAGGTGAGATCGTTACTTCAAAAGAGTATTGTCATGTGACTTATTAATGTCAAAAAGTCAAAATTAAACTGCTTCTCATACTGTTTATAAGTATTTTAATACAAGCATTGGGAATTCTTATATTTTACAACCCTGTAACATTCCACACAACATGGATTTAGTCTACTTTGCTTAAAATCCAGTTACTTTGCAAAAACTTGGGTATCCAATTGCTGTTCTTTTTCTGTTAATGCTGTGCTTTGTATTTCATGCCTGGCAATTACTGATGTATTATTCATTTCTTTATTCTTAAGGTATTTGTTACATCCTTAGGAGTTGTCTCCTAACATGTTCCCATTTAACAGCAGGGTATTTGGATGACCTGAGGATTATCAAAATGTGATTTTGAGCTCTAAGCACAATAAATCTCTGCCAATATTGGATCACTGATCCGTAGTTCCTTTGATCTTTTTCACACATACGCCACTGGACTGATAATTCTGTATATTCAGCGTTGTGCTTTTCTGTTGAAGTGAACCACCTTTCCTGCTTAGTTTCTCCCCTGAATTTTTCTATTTGCTAATAATTTGTGGGGTTTTTTGTTACTTCTGTGTTATATTTTTCAGCTTTCCCTTCAGCTGTGGGCTCATGTTCTTCTGAGATACTCTTCTTCTTGATGAGACCTAATGTCTAAATTGAATGAGCCATTGTAGACTGGTTTTAGACCATTGCAAGAAATGTTCTGAGAAAGTTAAAACCTTTCTTTTCGGTGTATGTTTCTCTCTTAAATGGTAGTTAGAGCTGCCTACAAGTAGAATCTTCTAGATACAAGTCACCTTAGCACTACCTATTTATACTGACAAGATTTAAGTTACGCCTTTAAAATTCTATCTTTTTTCAAAGACTATTTTAACTTGTCCTGAAAAGCCCAACTTCTGAAACTTAAATTCATACCCAAACTGATATTCTAGTACTTCAGTTTAACCGTTTACTGTTTTAGTTGTTTCAGTTCTTCAGTATATGGCAGAATACATTGTTTCTCTCAGAAACTTTTTCTAAAGCTTATCTGTAGAACATAATTGACTTATGAGTAGATCCTTCTCAAATATATACCTTGTATATATTTTCCTGTTCTTCTTTGTATCCAATTCTGAGTGAATATTATAGTTTTCTTGACCGAATCTTTGTTTTGGTTTAAGACAATTTAAAGGGGAATATTCTTAAATGAGTTCTCCTCCTTTGTTTTCACCAATCCCTTTCTACCAATAAGGAGAAACAAAATACGAGTAGATATAAGTGAAAAAAATAACAGTTTACTAACAAGTGAAACTACAGAAAACGCAAACATCACAGTAAATAACCACTAGATAGAAAATGGCTAAATCTCACAAACTCCCCCAGAACAAAGAGAGACCCCAAATGGCAGAAATACCCTTTCCAAGATAGCCAAGGACGACTGCTGTAGGGAGAAAAAGGAAAATGGTGTCAGACACTGTCCCCGAGATGGCGTGGATTGCACAGTCTAGGAAACAAAGGGGAGGGATAGGGGCAAACCCTTGGGAAGGCAGGAGCTTATGGGGCGGTTCTGGGGCAGATGAGATGTGCTGGTACATGTGCGGTCAGCACTGCAGCCCGCCAGACTCTGACGATGTTGGTGCTGATGTCTCCAAACTGTGGGTGTGTTGTGGGGGAGAAACCGGTCTGTCAGCCCTGACACGAGGTGACCGGGCCCGAGCAACCGTCTGGCTTTGCAAAGTTCACTCCAAAACAGTTTTTGATTGTGAAATGCAGTTTTTCCAAGTGGCTACTATTGCAAGCCCTGGAAAGAACCGCAAGCAACCTCTCAAGGTAACCCCTCCAAAGCGGAGCCTTCACTTTCAGCAAATGCTGCCAGCAGAGAGTTTGTTCCCCACTTCCCAGCTCCAATTTAAAAAGGAGCTGCTGCAATGTCCCCTCTGCCCTGTGATTCCAATTCTGGATGTGTTGGATCTTTAAAGAGTCCATAACATCTTTGGGCATGGATAGATACAGAATATAGTAACGTTTTGGATTACCTATGACAGTTTTCCTGTGGTCTCTACCAGGCTTTCTAAGGGTGTAAGCTTTGGTGACCCATCATTATGATTCTGTCTTTTTTTTTTTTTTTTTTTTTTTTTAATGTGAGGTTTTTTCTGGCTTGGTTCTATTCTGAGTGTCTGAGTTTCTCACACCAGGTTGTGCTTGAATTGGAGATTGCAGAAACTTTCTTATGGTTTGAGTTGTCTCAGTAGCCTTGAGCATCTTTTAGTGATTCCAAAACTTATGCTTTTCAAGTTCTTGCACTGAAGTGCTGTGAAATGTGTTTCAGTCCATTGAGGAGAGCTATATTTTTCTGTGGCACAATTTGTGTAGTCTGTATTGTTTATCTTCCTTTTTTCAAGTTGTTAAACAAACGGTGCCTCTAGCCCAACTTTCCTTTAGGTACCTTCACTTGTATTCCTTTAAAAGAAGCATTAGTTTCTGAGACTATTTAAGTGCAAACTGTGTTAAAGAGATTTTCAAAGTACTAGGGTTTTGAAGTATCAGCTGCTTTTATCAACTTACTTTTATCAGCTGCTGTGTTCAGTTTGTCACTTTTGTGCATCTATTCAAAAAAATACCATCCTGTTTGTGTCCCTTGTGCGAAAATTTACTTTCATGTGATCAAGAGGGGCATTTTTCACAGCAGAAAGGTAAGGGAACCTGGCATAAATGGAATAGAAGTACATTTTAAAATTTTTCTTCCTTTTTTTTTTCCCAGTGAGCAAGAGGAAAATGTGATACACAGCTTCATATTGATATATTTGAGTATGGCTATTTGGTTTTAATGTGTGTAACTTCATATTTGATTATTGGAATGCATACACTTTGTTCCCACAGCATATCAAGGGATGCACATTCCTCTGTGCATCTGCTCTTTATTACTTAGTATCACTTCAGTTTTCCACACGTTTTCAGTAATTGTGTTGCTCTTTCTCCAAATTATTGGTAACTTTATTAAATGACACCAGGCCTGGAAAGCATCTCAGCAAGATTTTAATTGAAAAAAAAAAAGGTACCTGCACAATAATGTATTACAATGTAAGTTGGGAAAAAATAATCTATTATTTGCTCAATTTTATCACTTTATCTGTGATGTTTCATATTGAAACAAAAGCTCTAAAGAATTTTAAATGTATGGCATGAATGTTGTTTCTTTAAGCAGCAGCTTAAGACTGAGGAAACATTTTTTTCTTCCTCCTTTCCAGTGTCATTGTTGTCTCTGGTTTTGTTTTTTAGAGTTGAGGGTGGATAGGCCTGTCATTTTCCTCTTGAAGCCAGTTTTATTTACAAACCAATACATTGCTTCTTTGTGAATAATTTTATTCTACTTTCGTGCAGTTGCTTAGATTGTCTAGCAGTACTGATGACCCCGTGATGGTTGGGGTGAGAAGCAGAAGGGTGAAACTTCTTTTTTTTTCTTTCCAGTTCTGTGTTCTGATGTCTGGAGCCTGCAGATTGAGTTGAGGTGGAAGGAGAATTCTTTGTGCTTTGCTCTAGTACTCTTTGGAGCTGCTGTTACTTGGGAAGGCAGGCTGGCAGTGAGGCTCATGAGCAGAGGGCAAATAGCTGCCTCCATGGCTCTCTCAGAGTTCAAGGCTCTGAACACGGGCACAGGATTATTAGACAGGTTGTGTTTATGAGCAGTCAGCCTACTGCTGTGTGACACTTCAGTTGCACTCTCTTCTGCCTAGAAAGGTTCTTGTCATAGCAAACCCAACATTATTCTTATAACTTCTGCTCTCCCTGCTCTTCTGAATAGTTGATTAATTATTTAGAAAAGCAGAAGAGCTAGGCTATTTTTCATTACTCAGCAAACACTAGCAAATCTTATTTAAAAAGTTACTTTTGTGCGTACAAGTGCTAGAAACTTATTCTGAAAAAAAGCCATTTAAAGACACATTTTAAACACCTTTTATCTATATTCTCAGTACTTAACAATGGCATAAATTCATGCCCTGACTATATAAATAATCTCATCATGTGGGAAATGCTTTGTACCACTGTATTTTATTTAAATGCTCTGGAGGATTTAACAAGACTATCAATGAAACAGTAGAATTTTCGAAGTTTTATACTTTCTTCTTTTATATAAGACTTCAGAATAAACAAAGTTTGACACGGAGGTTTTTTTTTGTCTACTCTATGTAGCAAAAACCTAATATAATTTAAAATTTGTTATGTACTTGAACCTGCAGTAAACCTCACAGGTAAATAGATTGATAATAAGAGATGAGAGAGAGGTCTTGGGTCATTAATTGGAAAGAGAATTAGCAATGTACAAATTTCAAGAAGTGAAACACAATAAAATGTAGCATATTTTAAATAATCCTAAAATGAAATAAAAATTAACTGTGCAAAGTAGTTATGCAAAAAACCTGATAATATTCCCTTTGGAAAGATATTCTTGTTACTTGAACCCATGGTAGAAAATCTACTATATCACAGCTTTGATAGGCTGAACCAGTGGGTGGTTTCTCTTTTCACTTAAATATCAGTAAACAAGCGTTAAAGAACTTGTAACTGGTTGGATTTGGTATGACTTGCTAACCAACTGTTTGCAAGTGCCATGACCCAAAATAGGAAGCATACCAATCCTCTCCTGTAATATGAAGTATTGTGTGAAAGAAATCAATGGTATCAGTGTATAACTCAGAAACTTTATCTCCTTTATTATTCATTAAATTAAACAGAAGATACTGACTTAAAAGTTAGATATTGATAGCAGTGGGAGGTTTCAAAGTGGAATGGAAAATATAGTTTTGCTCACACTTGTGGCTTTCCCAACACCAACAGACAGGATTTAGGCAGAAAACTTCCACTGGCGCATGTAAATACTAGATTTTCAGGACATGTGTGCTTTCTGTTTTTTTGGAGAGATCAAACGGGGGGTTTTTTGAGTTGTTTGCATGTTACCTATTAACAGAAAAGTAGGTGTAATATAGGTGTGTGTCAGCATGGAAGTTAATTTTGAAGGAAGTCCATCATAGTTTTGTGTCAAATTTTTTTATAGGTGTAACTATCTTCTTACATGCACTCCCGCATATGTTGTCCATCCTAGCAAAATACAAACCTATTTTAAACATTAGTCTTGAAATTTTATTTAAAATACACAAGGAAAAGGAAAAATAATGTTATATTTTCTGAATTCTTGAGTACTGATAAATTTTCCTTCTCTCTTAATGTTTCCCCTTCCAGTCTGTGAAGTGCTACCATATGGGAGTACAGTTCATTCATTAAAAAAAAAAAAATTACACAGAACAGGACTTACTACACTTGTGAAATTCATTTTGGCTGAGTAAAGGGAAACCTTTTTTGGCCTTGAGGAATTTATACAAACCACTTAGAAGCCAATCCTATATCCTTTGAAGATTTGATGGTGAAATACAATGATTGGAGCGGGCCTTTTAAAGCAGATGTGGAAATTAGTTCTGTATAATTTGAAAATGCATTCTGAGTCTGTTGGCACTCTGTGTTAAGTGCTCTTGTTTAATTCAGAAGAAAAGAAATAAAAAGAGCGCAAGAGAGGAAAAAAAACCAGAAAAATATGGAGAAAAGAGAAAACAGGAAGAAAAGAGAAAAATATGTACAAGAGGGAAAAAGAGATAAAATGCTAGAGAAAAAGAAATAAAATGGAGAAAAAAAGAGAGAAAAGAAAACAAAAAGAAGAGCAGAGGAAGATTAAAAAAGGGAAAGGAAAAGAAAAAAAATCCTTTCATATGTCAAAGCTGGGAGTGTTGTCTTGGTCACCATATACACTACTCTGTTGCTTTGTGAGGTTTAATTTGGTTGTACTTTCTGACACTTCTTAAATTCCATGGGTGTGATAATCACCAGTAGGATAGGAATGTAAGTCTTGTGGCACAGTCTTTTGTAAGTATTTCATTCTAAAGCAAGCTTGGTGTCATCAGACAGACCAACAGATGTCTGTAGATTTAAGGGCAAGATTATGGTGGTTGTTAAAGAAGGATGAAGTGGAAGTTTTAACACTGACCATATGTGCTTTTTAATTGACTTGTGGATTTTAGGATACCATTATATTCATGTTGCTTGTTTTTAAAGAATATTGTGATAGAAATGGTAATTCTTGATTGTATTTTAGAAACATCCCCATAATGTATCATTCTTCTGAAGCCTGCAAGCAAGTCTAGGCTTGAGTTTTGTGAGCGTAGGGGATTTGCTACATCAGAATGGAAAATATTTTATTCATGTGTTGTTTTTTGGACAATCATATTCTGGGCTATATTACAATGGCACAATAAATTGCTGAATACACTGTCTGCTGAATATGACCTCACCATGAAAAATTTGATGCATTAGAGTAGGAAAGGTTGGAATATATCAACCTTAGCTGACAAGGGACTTTGAATTTTGACCTAACACAGATGACCTTTGTGTGCAATAAAAGTGAGTTTAATCTCCAGGTCAAGGTTGAGGTGAACGACAGGGCAATGTGGATTGGTTTGTACTGGCTATGTCTGGATCACACCTAGCAAGCAACGAAATCCAAGGTCTTTGCTCTTCAGAGTAACCAAATGCTTGTTTACCTTGACTTTACTCATATCTGTTATACCACCTTTAAAAACTTGTGGTACTGTAGACAGCTAACTCCTCAGCAGCTTTTATTTGAAGCTCAGTGTTTCAGAATAAGAGGTGTGAGGTATGTATATTCTGCTCCTATAGATCACTGAATAGGTAAATAAAATTTCTCCTCTAGTGTGTAGAAGAAAAACTGTTCACGATATTGCCTTGCTATGAAAAGGGTAAAATCTAGAAGCTTTGTTTCTTTGACAGATAGCCTGTCTTTTGAACATTGGGAGTTTGTTCCTAAGTGTCCTATGCTTTTAGGAGGAATGTAATTAAGAGAGTTATAATATGTTTCACTAGGCAAATACAAAAGAAACAGGTTCTTTTGAGCACTCCATTGCTGTAAAAAGTATTTGATCAAAAAAACTGAGTAACAAAATGCCTTGGGGGCTGTCTAGGTTACATAATAAAAACATATAGATGAATTTAAACAAAATTTTGTCACGTTTATAGTAGTCACAAACAAAATCTTTTTAACTGGTTCATATTCTAGAAGTGGTATTTCACTGATGCACCAAAGGTGCATTTGCTGAATACTTTTCACATACAAGAGTGGTAGCAGTGGTGCTGTTGGAAGGAGAGAGTTCTCTTTAAATCAACCAGGGGAAAAAAAAAAAGTTTGAGACTAATGGAAAGAACCTCTACTCCTTTAATAGAGCCTGCAAAATATATTCTCCAGGACTGATCAGCTCTGAAGGCTCTAGAGGTTTGATGATTGGAATGGCAGGAAATCACGCTTTCAGGACATAACGAATTGACTAGGCCATCCATCATTTGTTAGCATGCGCTGAAACACTGGGTTTGTGTGCAGAGGTCTGTGATTTAGTAAATACTTGGGAGATGAATAGAGCTTACACACAAGGGAAGATATTGCTGTCCTTCAGCAGCCTTAGACACAGATTCCTGCTGAGAAGGCCGTCTGACAGCAGCTCATCAGTAACTGGCCTGTCACAGTCAGTGATGCCCACCAGCCATCCCCAGTATATTAAATGCATTTTTAATATCTGCTTCAGTAGATTTAATGAAGAAAATTTAGTTTCCATACTCTGATCACTGCTTTCTCAAGTGTTTTAAAGCATTGAGCGAAGCACTTCCAAGAAAGGAACTGTGCTGATAACAAGAGGAGTCCATTGAAAATCAGAATGAAACGGATGTTATTATCCAAATAAAGCAAAACAAAAATGTTTGGAAAAAACAGTGATGATCTTAAACACAATTGACCCTCCTGCAGAGGGACCTTATGCAGCAAGCTGTACAGCAGCAGAGTTGCAGGGCTGGGAAAGGTGTTTGCACAGTGGTTCTGTTTAGTGTGGCAGAGCTTGCCAAAAGGCAAAATTGCATTTCTTATGCTCTCATGTGTTAGTACCAGAATCAAATCACCATTCTGTCTGGCATTCAGGATCCAGAAAGGAGAGTGGCTGTGAATGGAAGGAGTAGAATAAATCAAATTTTCAATTGCTAGCATAGATTTTGGTTTGGTTTTCACATATTTGCAAGTGATGCTTCTGGTGAAAATAATTGTAGTGTTACATGGTATTATATAAACTGATACAAGAAACAAATAATAGGACACAATGGAAAATAAAACTGCTGTTTTTATATCTTGGCAGACTCATTGAGAGTTATTCAATATTGACATTCTGTGTGTAAGGATTGTACAGAATTATTTTTTAACTTCATGGCAAGTGATAAGATCTTTTGCTGTCCATACATAGAAATCAACTTCTTAGTTACTTGATTTTCCTTCCAACTTCCAGGGAAAACTTTTGTTTACATAAAAGCAAATAAATTGATTTTCGTTTTTTAATGAAATTAGAAATGAAATTTAATGCTTATGATATTTTCTTCAAGACAGCAAGACAAACATCTTGATTTTGTTGCAAACATCTACTTGAAACATTGACTTCTTGAGCTTTTTCTCTCTCAGGAATCCATTCTGTGTTTACAGAAGAGAAAGCAAGTCCTGAATGAGACCTATAAATTTGATTGTTGAATGTGTCAAAGCACTATGTATTAAATGCATATTATTATAAAAATTTAAGAAGTGTCCTAAATGCTTACATTTTTCTAACACACAACATATTAAATAATACATTTTCTTGTTAGCATCTGTTTGCTGTCATTGTTGACAGTATGTATGATTCATTACTTAAATTAATGACTACAACCATTTTGGTGCTGATATATGCCCCTTATGGCTTATTGCATCACTTTAAAAAACAACATATATGCTTCTATGAGAGTAATTTTTTAACTGTTCATTCCTTTAAGTTCCTGGTGAAAGTAACATCTCTACTTACAGTGGGAAATTTTCAGAAGCTTGGATTACACTCTAAACTGAGAGAAATACTGCTAAGGATTAATTTCTGTAAGAAAATACAGTACAGGAACTGATCCTAGTAAAATTGTCTTGTAAGACAAGCCTGATAGAGTACTGTTACCAACATTGAAAGAGACATGGAAAGATCATGCTCTGCATTCTTCTGATCAGGTGATGTTTAAAAGCTTTGTTCATGTTTTTGTTCGACTAATTGGCACCATACAAGTACATTTCAAACTCCTCTAGGCATGCTCTGTCATTAATTTTCAGCTAGTGTCTCATGAGGTCCTTGTTGTCCATAGACTTCAAATGGAGAATTCAAAGTAAATGAACTTCTTGCCAAAAGTCTTAAATTTGCTAAATGGGAACCTGTGCCTGTCGTGGGAAAAACATTATGGTTTGTGAACAGCTTAGGATAAAAACTTCTGTTTGTAAGCAATTAAAGCATTTTTACATATTTTTTGTTTTTATTTTGGTACAACCTTTTTTAAAATTCTTGTGTCCATAACATTTTGAGTAATGATAATGATATGAGTAGGAGATATTATCCCTTCCATTGCACACACCAGGATATCCAGTAGCCTGATTCATAGTGACAGTCTCTTTGCTTTGTACTGGAGAATTGTTGAATTTCACTATCTTGCTTTATACCTTTCATCTGAATAGAATGTTAAGAAGTGTTGCTGTCTATCCAAATGTGGAAAAAGGCTTCAGATCAGGATGTAGTGCTGAAGAGGACTTTATTGTTTGGGTGATTATCCTCAATTTGCATATCTGTATTTAGGCCTTCAAAGTCTTGGAAGCATTTGAATGGCTTAGTTTCCCATATACCTCCAGAAACTTCAACATTGAATAAAAATGTCCTAAGATAGCACACATTCTTCTTTCCCAGAAAGCAAAATGTTATCAAATATTCCTTTGAACAAGATCCATGTGATAGCAAAGATATTCTCTTATGTAGTGCAGGCTGTCTGAAACCCCTTCAAAGGCAACATAGAAACTGTGACCAGGATGGAGGTAATACTCACTCCTGCCACTGAATTACTATAAAGGATCTTTCAGAGTTCCCTTTTTAGAGTTTCTTTTAGAGTTGTTAATTGAGGACACAGACAACAATAAAGACATCATGTATCTCTGTTTCTGTTTGTGGTTGGCTGGGAGATGGCAGAACTTCTTGCTAGTCCTCTGTTGATGCTGGTAACATCCAATCCTTTATTGCATCTCTTTTGTGGAATACAGATGCTCATTTGGAGACTACAACTTGTGGAGAGTACAGTAACTAGTAGGCACAGAATGAGTGTATGTTCCTACATATGAAATGGCTATTGAACATTAGCCATTTATGGAATATAAAATGCATGTTGTAAATGTAGCTCTCCTTCAGTTTTCAACACAGCTGAGCAATATGTCCTCCTAGATATGTGCATTTTCTTGGGGTATACAAAATACAAAAAGAGAAAACAACCTTGAAAGCTAGATCTCTGGTTCTTACAGAGCTTAAAAAGGAAGACCTGCTTTACCCAGTTGGCAGGTACTCCAATAAGCCAAGCAAGTTCCAGTCCAAGTGGAGTTCAATGACCTTATTGCAATGAGTGATCTAACACAGGAATATGTTTTCCTTTATCCTGTTATTAGGAACAGGGGAATGTAATTTTTGACCAAAAAGAGTAAGTTGGGCTGTATTTTTTGTGTCATTTGTATTGTGTTCCTTTGACATCAGTCTTCTGAGACAGAAAGGAAGATGGTCCTTTATGGAATAAATGCATAGTTTCAGTCTAAATATTTTCCTAGCCATATCTGTCTCTTGATGTCATCTAGGTGCTGAGCATTTTTTCCAAACAAATTCCATTGGTTGCCCAACAACTATTATTCACAAGCTTTCTGCTTACACTTTTTGTTTTAATTTACTATTTAGACACAGACCTCTACAGTGACAATCATTCTTACACATTGTTATTTTTTGTGGTTTCAAGGTTTCTGGATAGAGAATTTTGTCCATTTATCTGCAATTGATGCCTGTCATTCTAACATTTTAAATCACAGTAATTTAGAGATAATATTCAGATGTTTCAGCTACTGTGTAGAAATGAATATATTTTTATGTAGACAGATTTAAGGAGGTTAGCATGTATCACATATTACTTGTTTGTGTTAGTTTATTTTGTAATTCTTAGCTCTTTGGTTTCTTTTTCAGTCTCTCTCAGTGGAACTTTGCTTTAGTGGATCAGGATGTTTATGGAAGTAACCCGTTGAAATTATTAAAATATGTAGTGGAAAGCCATGTGCTTAGTTTAATGTGCTTCTGAATATTAAATGCAAGTAAAATGTTATATAGACATGAAGCCAATTGTTATCTTATAGTATATGAAGCAATAGCTCTGTAAACCCTAACCTTGTAATTTTGCAAGTTCTATTTTATCATGTAGCTGTAAAAGGCAATCAAAATAAATCACAGAAGATGAAGAAATATTTTCTAGGGCTTTCTGTATACTTTCAGAAATAGCGCTTGATCCATGAAATTTTAGTAAGCATATTAAATAATACAATATGATGTGCAACGTGTCAGGTCTGATAAATTATTTTGTATAGGACATTTATACAACATATGGTGAGCTGCTATGTGAACAGCTTAATGACTAAATTATGTTAATCTTTCTTGCCATATTTACTTTTCATTTAAGGAAAGGCATTTTCAAATTTTTATTTTACTTTTTTGATCATGTGTAGATATAAGAAAGGTGTAGGTCATCTCTGAGAAGCCGTGACAGTGATCCAAGGTTCCTCAGCTGTGCAGTGTACATAACACAGATGTTGGGAGAGTCATCTGTCAGCTATGCCTCTCCTATGGAGTTAAAGTTCTAGGGGGAAAAGAATTCGACACAGTGCTGTCACTGTTACATTTTCACAATAGAAGAGCATGCAAATAGTCAACCTCCTGCTTAGCAGTAGTGCCCTGTCTAATGTCTGTGCTGGTTAGAATAAAAAAATAGTGGGTGCATCTAGGGCTCGTAGATCTGACAAAGGTCATGCTATGCTGGGTATTTGAATTGGAAATTGTCTGGACTTAGATTTTATAAAGCTCCCACTGTTGTCGGGGAAAATTTCAGCAGGGTTTTGTCCCTAGAGAGGCCTCTTAGGTCCTTTTCTGTCCTATGAATGAATTTAGATGTGAGGGTTTCTCTTGCCTTAAAACTGTTAAGTTCATTTTGCATACATCCCTAGAGAGAAAAACTGGCAGATGCTTTTGTCTTGGAAGTGTTTAAAAGAAAACTGCAGAACAGGAACAAGGGAGAGAAGGGGCCCTGCATGGAGTCCCAGAACATTTTGGAAATGGCCAATATGCAGTTTTCATCAGTACTAAGGCGGGGCGCAATATGGTGCCTGTAGCTCACTAGGGAATATGAATGTTGATTAAGCATACTCCCAGGCTTTGAAATCCTGAAAGCAGTGTCAGAATAATGGATGTTGAGCAAATGTCAAGCATTTGTTAATTTCTCTGTTATTTGGAGTTTATCTACCATGATCAATCAAATAAACTAGTGCTTCTCTGTTGTGGCATGTGTCATTGATATGGTGATTAGGTGGATAGAGAGGCCTTCTGCCTTTTTTTTTTTTTTTTTTAATCCAGGTAACAGATTACATATGAACAGCCATAACTTTTTAAGTTAAATATTTCTTTGCAGTTGTTTTAGTGGAAAAAGGTGCATTAACAAAATGCTTTGGGGGTACAGAGAGACAAAAATATTTGCATATCTGCTGTGATAAAAACTACATTCCTGCCATTTTTTCCACTTTTGGCCTTAAAATTTTACTGTCATGAGTAAGGAGAAATTGCTTCTAAATAAAAGTTAATAGAGGGATCTTCTACTTATTCTTAGAAGGATAAATTTCAGAACAATGGATATCCACCACAAAGTGCTAATTTATGGCTTAGCTCTCTTCTTCACTCTAAATCTTTTCGTTTCTAAAAACTAGAAACTTGATCTCAACATCGTCTTGTTGATACCCTTTAGTTAAAAGTAGAGATCTCTTTTATAAGAACCTATCCTCTCTTATAAGATGTGTCATGTATAATGAATATATTTGTTAGTTACTTGCTAACATGCATATGTGTAAACATTCCGGTTGAGAATGCCTTGTTCTCTCTTAATTTTCACTATTTTTTGAAGTCCCAATTCTGTTAGTTTGCCACTCTTTGAAATCAGCTCTTGATATTTAAATGTAAACAACAAATTAAGATTAATCTGAAAGAGAAGAAGGCTCTATGGCCTTTGCTGCTTTACTGTAATATATTAAAACTTCAAAATATGAGAGGATAGGTTTGGATATTTTGTGTGAGACATGTTTGAAAGCAGCCTGAAGGATATTATCAGTCAAATTTCAATGAATTCAAGTGAAGTTTATTTAACACCCTTCTCTTTTTTTTTTTCTTTAGTCCTTATGGACTTAATGTAAAGACAGTAATGTGTATTTTTATTATGTTTTTGATAAGTCACAAAAATTTAAGAAGTGTCAGTGAGTCATGCCATATTACTTGATGCATGCTAAGGTCATCTTCAGCTTGTTTTAACAGAGAACTAATGTTTGATCTTCTTTGGCTTCCACATTTATTTATCAAAGCCTCTAGGCTCATTCTACCAAAACCAGTGAAATTTTCGTGTTTGGTGAAGGTGATGCTGTATAGTCAATCTTACAGAGTGTTTATATCAGACATAATTCTGTTCCATTAGTGTTCCATGGAGTAGGAATTTTGGAAAGCCTGCCTTTCCTGCAGTGGCACTGTGGGAAACAAAACTTATAGTCACTGTATGTATTTTCAGGGCAATATAAGGAACACCAGAAAAATCCTCTGGAGAGGAGGAGGAAGGGAAAAGAAAAGCCTGTTGATAAGAGTGGAAAGGGTTAGAGAAGTTTTAGGATACACTAATGTAATGTTGTGATCAGCTCTTGTGATGTTTCCTTCATATTGCCTGCCAGTTTTAGGTAGAAAGCCTTTTTTTAACAAGAGAGTGCTGGAAGAACACCAGTAAAAAGAAATAGCTGGTTTTCCTTCTTGTGCATTTCTGCAATCTTTCCAAGGGGAAGTAAGTAGAGTGGCATTAAATTACTTTATTCCCTCTATGGGATAATAAGATATATCCCTGGGGCTGAAAGTAGGCTTTGTAAATATCTGCATGCATGGTACAACAATTTAGATATATAAGACAAAATACTGCACTGTTGGGAAGGTAGACAAGAATTATTATCTTTTTTTTTCCTTTTGTTTTGTTCAATAATTACAAATAACTTAAAAATTGTATTTTTTTTTTAAATTAGAAACACTGTCTAGGGCTCTAAAGTGTCCAGGGAACTAGCTATAAATGAGTTCATCTCTTGCCTGGAATCTGCATCATAACCAAAATGGGAATTTACTAAAAACTACCACTTCTATATCATCCATCTTTGATATGTGATATTTTATCCTGAATATATTTTAGATTATATCCTGAGTGGGAAACATCAATAAGATCCTGACTTTTTTAAGGAATTAACAGTTTTGATTGGATAACGAATCTTTTTTGACTTCGATGTTCACTTTTTACTGTGGAGAGACCTATGCAACAGTGTGTGTGTGCTTGACATGTGATGCATGCAAATGCTAAATACAGTAGCAGCATGAGGCAAGTGTCATTAACAGTAATTTATGTAATGAAAGCCACCTGGCTGTCTTTGTAATTAATTGCTTGTAAATAATAAATTTTAAGTGTAGTTTATAGTTTTCTAAATTTGATTATATATTTTTAGGAGCAAATTGTTTAAGGGTGTTTAGGGATTTATTTAGTTCAACACATGTTTTTTACATGCAGGTTAATTTTTCAATACAAAACGAACAATCTAATTAGCTCTAAATTGCCATTCATTCATAAAAATAGTTTTCTAAACTTAAACACCTAACTTGTACCGGACAATATAGTTTTGTTGAAAAAAAAAAGGTATAAAGTAGTATTATTTTCCCCTTTGTCTACAGTAAGTAAATTTGAGCTTGAAGTCTGAAAACCTTACCTTAACTTCTGATCTATTTCTTTTCCTGGGCATAAGGGGAAATAGCACAATAGGCTAATCCGAACAAAATAAGGGGATGAACACGAAATAAATATTTCAAATATTGCTTTCCAGTAATAGCCTACTGAGTATATTTTCAATGTGTGGACCTTGGCCCTATCAGTAGGGCAGATAAGAAAGAAGGATAAACCCTTGGTTTAAATTGTATCTTCTTCACCTTAACTGCTTGTTGATGTCCATTGCAGTTGTGCTCTAGAAACATCCTTCTTCACACAACCAACAACAGATAAGGAACTACTTTACTGTATTTTTATTGTCTAATGATTCAACATTTAAATTGTACTACTAAGATAAAGATGTCAAACTTGCAAACGTTTTTGGTACAGTCTTAACTGAAGTAAATTGAAATAAAGCGTGTATGATGTTTAGTTGAGTGCAAATGAGGAGTTCACAGATGTTTTGCCTTTTACCTCAGTCTCTGGTATGGTGCTGTATGCCTCTGCTTTGGGACATTCACTGATTCTTTCCTGGATATTAAGAAACTTTTCTTCTTGCTAAGTAACTTGGAGTAGTTGAAATCAAGGACGTAGCAAATCATCTACGTTTGCTAGTCTCAAATGTTAGGTTTTTTAAATTTAATTTTCTCAAATAAATTAATGGTAGAGTTAAAAGCAGAATTCTTGAGAAAACCAGGAAATGGAGATGTGGTGGGCAAGTGCTGAGATTATCAAGGTGTATGTGGAGACAAAACCTGTTTGACTCCTGTCAGGTTTTTTTGTCAGTGTATTCCCTGATTAGCTACTTAAAGGGTACCAGACAAGTTCTGCTTGGTCTGTAAGGTGAGGATGTTCAGTAGTCATTGAAGCCTGATGTTAGAATATCTGGGAGTTTTAATTTCACATTTTAGCACTGACAGTGCATCTCCTAAGCCCTTATTGTGAATATATATTGTTCTGTATTACGTCTGAAAATATTTTTAAGTTTGAAAATTTGACCTTACAGAACAGTTTTACATTTTAATGGAAGAAACTTGAAACATTAGTGAAATCGTATTTGTTTATATAGGTCTCTGTGTGAGTTTGGCATTGGAGTAGGTTCCAAACATTCATGCAACAGGCATTGTTTAATTCCAGAAAGAAATTATATCAGAACAATATCTTACGCAAATTACTATTTTCACTACTTCCTTACTGAGATTATAAGACTGAAAATGTATTCTTTTTGTATGGACCTGCTACTCTTCTACTGCTGCTATTGCTGTGGTTTTTAACATGTTGTGTATCTATCCACTGCTAAAGCAATATGCTGTTCTTCTTATCATAACCATATATATGTGAATGGAAAAACCAGCCTTTTTGTTCTTCTTTTTTCAGGTTGGGAGAGTGATCGTAAATACTTTTTAATCATTTGAATATGGCGTATTTTTTGTTACACTTATATTATTGCTGTTGGAAGTAAGATTTTTGTAGTGTGGGTGAAAGAAAGTGTAATTTATCTCTGTGAAGAGCTAGCATTATTTTGGGATTGCTGCCCCTATTGGTTATTTGTACTTAACTCTGCAACTTACTTTTTTTCACATCTGATACAGATTGTTCATAGTCTGCCGTTGTTTTAAAATATATTGGTTGTAACAAGAGACAAAAAAAAATTAGGTGTCTACAGGAAGAATTGGTGCTCTGTTCTTAAAGGAACTTCTGAGTCTTCCTAAATGAAAAATCAAACAGTATCTAATACTGGCAATTTTCCTCTGTCTGCTGCTAGAACTTATTGGCCAACTAGGTCAGACATTATTAAAGTTCAAGTGGCCCAGTGGGAAAAGTAATGGCCTTACACTACTATGAATTTTAAATGCTGCCATTTCTATGTATTGCACCATCATCTGTTCTCGCACATCACTAAATTGTATAGAAGTTGTGGGACCAACCAGTGTCAAGGTCATAGAAGTGATGACTCTTCTCAAGTAGCCTTCGCTGAGCTTTGTCATGCAGTTTTACTCATAACCCTGGCTATAGGCAGCAAAGGTGTATGCACGTGCCTGAATTTAACCTTTATATTATTACTGAATAGTGAAGCCTGCAATGCTGGATATCTTTCTCCTCAGAATCTTTACTTTGGGTTTTATTTTTGATCCTGCCAAAGGTATGAAATTGACTTTGAGGCAGTGGCAATTTTTAGGGATCTGTATTTAAGTCTTTTGAGTTGAGCTGTTGTACAGCTTACTGAATTGAATATCAGAGAATTTTGAAATTGATTAGTGCTATTGTTTTTCAGATGAGCTTGAATTTCATCTTGATTTTAAATGTAATTGTACTAAGTCTGAAATGAGCATATCATCACGTACTTCTTGTCATATATATATGTATATCTACACACAGCATAACAATAACAACAATAATGATACCAAAAACAACAAAACAACAACAACAATAATAATATATTTGTAATGGGAGTATTTCCTCTACAGAACTGTATTGACTTAATAGTTTCCAAAGGAGTAGCTACCAATAATGGTTCAATGTATGGAAGGCTTCTTATACAGAAATAATAAAACTGATTTTGTGTTCCAGACTTGGTGTAGCTGGAAAGCTGGAAATTTGGAAGATGGCCACTTTATAGAAGTTAGCATGTTGAAACTAAAGACTTAGATACTTCTATGTTACTTAGTAACTCTAATTCAAACTCAGCTATTGATTTGAAAATATATATTCACATGCATGTATATAGACAAGTATATTGATTTAACGTAAATTGATAATTCACTAACTTCTGATAAATCATCAGTAGATTTGTGAGTGATAAAAGTTACAAATGTATACAGGGACAATAATCTGCTTTTTGAGAATTTTCTTTCAGAGAAGTGACCACAATCACACTAAACTATAAGAAAGATTGTAGTACAAGAGGCTACAGTGAGGAAAGATTAAAGCTGTAACTATTCTAGAGGTCAATGTGTCTCCTTTGTTCCATGTTCTTCAGTGCTTGGATGCATATAATCCTAACAGTTCCCAAGCTTTGGGTAGGTCTTTGGTATTCCTGAGCCTTCCTGGTTTCTCCTGTGGAATCATTCAGACTGCTAAGAAGCCATTTTGTTGTCTGGACAATCCTGACACGTGGAAGAAATTCTGAGAATCTGCTAGTTGTCACCTCCTCTCAGGTGGGAAGTTGACCCATCATTGCTTCATTACAGGTGTTTCCGTGGTGCTTGCTGCCCACATCCTGCAGTTCTAGGAAGCCACTGAGGCTGTATGCATATGCATGTTATGCATTTGAAGCAGTGCTGCTAGATCTATTTGAAATCCATTACTGACAGAGTTTTTACAAATTAGAGCGGACTGGTTAGCATGTGATAAGCAGTATAGATATTGCTTCCTTTAGGAGTCCCTGTTCCAAATCATTTGCAGTATGGAAGACGAGAATTTTGCTGTTTGGATTTCTTTCATGTCTTTTAATAATGTAAAAGGAAAAATACGTTCTAGACATATGCTCTGAAACTTCAGGATAGATGTGAGGAGAATTCCCCTTTCACCACTAGTCTTTTAAATTTGTTGGATTTATATCTTTCTTTCCTCACTTAGATTTTAAATCTGGCATGGCAGCACCACACAGGTCTAGCCCTATTTCTTTTATTTCAATGCTCAATATTGTATCAGTAAAAGTATTTTTAAACTTACTATACGTGGAAAATGAAAGTTCTTTTCCAGTTAAAAAAATGAGAGACTCTTGCTATCTACTTCAGATATCATGAAAGATATAAGTAGCGCTGCATACTCAGTACAGACTGTGGAAGGAAAGAAAGAATTCCCCCCCACACTTGCATTGCTGCTGTAGCTAAATGGCAGTGTATGTTCTTCAGAGAGAAGATTTGATACTGCAGTTTTGGGATTTCACATGTGACAGGTTCTGACTTTTGGAAACACAGCTCCTGCCCCTACACTCAGTTTTTTAACCAATATATTTAACATTTTAATAAGATGGAATATTCTGTTTTGTGAAAAGGAAACAATAAAGCTATTCTGTTTATATAGAAGATACTTATTTTATGGACTATGCTTTCCCCCTGCTTGTCTCCACTTGTGTGAATACTTCTGGATTAAATACTGCTGTTCATATATACTCTTGATTTTTTTTTTCTTTTTACAGATCTCTCTAGGTACTCTTCCTTTGTTCCATGGTAAAATACATTAACTGTAAAACTGATTTTTTACGCCTTCTACTTTAGACAACAAGTGTGGTGGAGTTGAAAGTATAGGAAAGGATACTCATTCTAAAGCATGAAACAAGGAAACTTGGTTTGCACCTACAACTCCATGTTTTCAGTAATCTCAGAAAATAAAGAAAAAATTGTAAGTTTTATCTTATCTATTAAGCATTCATTATTTGCAAGGGCTGATAATATAATATTTGCATAACATTTGTTATGCTTGGATTTTCTCCTGGTGAGGCTGAAATAAGTAGGAAATATTAAGCTAGACAGCACTCCAAATCGTGATTGCATCTGCAATTCTATTTTGTTGAGGTGATCATCATGTACAGTTAAATTGCTTTCATCATTACTCACTGCTTCTTAGCCAAAGTTTTGTATCTACTCTAGCTATGAAGCACTAAAATGCTTATATGAAGTAGTAACTTACCTATTACTACTTTATATATTAATACTCATTGCAAACCAGAACACTTTTGAAACACTCTCCAGGGATCATAGCATTCCTCGTCTACCAAATTCTGAGATTCATTAGAAGAGAATGGTCTAAATTTTTATTCTTACATAGTAATTGACCCAAGGGCATATTCTATTCCCAGTGCCAAACTTGCAGTTTTCTTTCTAGCTTGACTGATACCTAAGTTCTTAGAAATAATTCCTCTTATCCCTTTTTCTGGACTGACTTGGTCATCCCAACATTCTAAATGTTGGATTTGTGTATTAGAAATAACTTTCATAACTGTAATACTTTTTTTTAATGGCAAGCAAATTTTTATATCTTTGTATCAATTGGAACCTCAAAATTATACCTCATTTTATAAAATAAAAGTCATTTAATTTTTAAAAAATGGGCATTTTTAGCTAACTTTAGATTTCACAGTTTTCTGCTCCAATCCTCTTACATATTGACTAGAGCACAAAATACATCAGGCATTCAGATGGAAGTATGCCACTGACATAAACACAGGTAACAAAAGGTAAATTGGCATCATTGTGGATGCCAGTATGCAAGAAAAAGAAGTTATCCAAAGAGCAAGGCTGGATGCTTTGAACAAGAGCTCTGGGAGTTAGATTCATTACTATCTGGAACTGCAGAAGAAAATATTTCCGTGGAAGTTGTCAGTACAGAACTTAAAAGAAAACTTTTATTATTTCCTTGGACAATATACATAGTTCTACAAGAGGGGTAACAAGTTAATTTGTTAAATGTTTAAACGAGGTAGTACTCAGAATTATGACTTCCGGATTTTTTGTTTGTTTGTTTCAGAAAATCAGCAATTATGTACCTTGGCTCTACAGTTGTTTCTCAACAAGAGTCTGCTTGTCACAAACATCTATATTCCCAGTCTTCAAGTAAGCCATGAAGCTTACTATATAGTTTATTCCATGAAAGGCAATAACGCAGTACTCAAATATTTTGAATAAAAAACACTTTCAGTGTTTTGTTTGTTTTTCCGGATAGCTCACTGATAAATGCATTTTTCTGCTCATTTGTTGCTTTGAAATCTTGTACAGAAGTATCAGAGGATGAATGGAGCCCTGGGAATTTAGCTGTTCCTGTAGCAGTAATGTTAACTTCTATGGTAGTATTCCTGCTGTCAATATCAGCAGTTGTGATCATGCTGTTTTGCTATTCAAATACATATCATGACTTCTCTTCCCTCTCCAAGTACATAGTACTCTTTTTCAGTGCTTTCTGAAACCATGATGTTTCACTTTTCACTCAATGGGATCTTGTAATAGATGCTCCATCTGTGTTTTGAGGAGCTATTTCATTTTGCCAGGAAGTTGTCTCCATGAAATTGTAGTAAGGATACACTGAGTGGCAGATGAGTGGTTTTTTGTGTTTAAGACAGAAACTGTGTTAACCAAGAGGAATATGGAAGCAGCCATGTGAAGATAAAAATCCACTTCCCCTGGAGAAGGGGAAAGATCATCCAGCATTAAGGCTTGAAATGCTTTTAATGATGTTATTGAAATAATTCTCTTTGCCCCAATGGTAAAGTTTCTGTACTGCAATCCAGTATATATCCAATTTGCGCTGTTACTGGAATGAATATTTTCAGTATTTGTGCTAAGTCCTAAATTATCTGAACAGTTGGAAGCATAGGAGAGAAGTGTTAAACTAAATTGAAGTAGAAAATTCAAGGACACCAAGGGGACAAATAAAAATGGACAAGAATAAGAGAAACATTTAGTTTTGAGAAGACCTTGAAGGTCATCAAGTCCAACCATTAACCTAGCATTTCCAAGTCTGCCATTAAAAGTGGAGTGTAAAGGGAGGGAGAGATAATGGTTTTAGATTATTTTGATATGTCAGTGTATAATAGGATAATGGTAGTATAAGTACAGTTATCATACCAGGAATAATCTAAACACTCAAAAATTGCTATGTCAGTGGAGGAGAACTCAAACCAGAAATCTAGTCAAATGCTGTCCTGATCTGTTTTGGGTTTTTTTCCCACATCTATCTCTAAGTTCAGTTCTACCATTATGACCATGTAAATCTGGAAGATAATAATAGTTATGTGATGAGCCATTAGGGGGCCGTATGTATCCAACTTATTTATAGCCTGCAGGTTTGTTTGGATTTTTTTAAATCAACTTCAAATATCTTAGCTTTCTGTATATGTATAGCCTGTGTAAGTATATAATCTTAATTTCTTTCCTGTGTTCACATTCTAGTGATTACATGTGCAGGTTGCACGCTGTCATAATTGGATTGTGCACCTTTTGGAGAGGCTTTGTGGTATGTAACTCCTGGCCTCTGTGTCGTGTATATTTAAAATAAATATGTATTTTTTAATACTGTTCATTTAAATAGAAACTTTAATAGAAATTTTAATTCTTTACTGTACTGTACTTATTTTTTCTAAAATCCATTAATTTAATAAATCTATTTATTAGTCAGTTTCTTTTGCTTTCATTTTTCTACAGTTTAAACATTCAGTCTCAGTGAGTACTTAGGGTGAACAGTCCCATGTGTAAAATACCAAAGATCAAGGCTCAGCTTACTGCTGTCACGCAGATGTTGTGCTGGGCAGACAAGCCCAAAATACAGAGCTATGGCAAAAAGCCTGGAAACACAACTATGGGTAAGACATACTTGTAAGTTCTTAAACAGCACTGCATTAATCTAGTCACTTTGTTCCTGATTCTTCAGCTGCTTGGTTTAGAGGTAACTTTATACCATGCTGCATATACATACTGTCTGTTTAGCTCTGATCCAACCATTTAGTTGTTTTGTGCCTCAGCATTCTCTTTTGAAAGTGGGAGTAGGACTTCCCTATCTTAAATAAGTATTTCTGAAGAGTGACAGTTGGAAGCAGTAGGGTCATTTATGTATAGAGAGAACATGTACTTTTAATGTAGTTATGATATGATACAGGTGTTAAATTCACATACGAGAAATCTTGACAGAAGAGTGAGACTTTAGACATTGTAGAATCTTTGAACTGCCTATGCTGTGCCATAGTAGGTAAGTTCACGAAAGGAAAAACTGTTAATTATTCATAATGCTGTGCTGTACCATAAAACTCAATTTATTGAGGCTATAATTTGTTCAAGTTGCATGTAGTAGAAAAATGTATCAGGAGTAATTAGTAGTATTCAGGATGTGATGAGGTAGATATATCCGCAGAGGACAATTGAAAACAGTAGTGGTGTGGTATTGATTGCCTTTCAGAGGAAAAAACCTCTTGTCTTGTTTCTAAATGTTAACAATTCAGAGAGAAAAATTCCCACTTGGGAAGAATGTTTTCCAGGTTGCTTCATTGCCAGGTGTTTGACATTGAGTGGAGCCTTAGATGAATGAAGCTTATGGCAGCTTTTGGAAATGACCGACTCTAGGGAATCTTGGCTTCCTGCTGTGAAAGTTTCCATTTTCAAAGCACATCAGTTTCAGTGGGAATGTTCCACTGGTCCCATATGCTACTTCTGACAGAGGGGGAAGTTTTTAACCTGAATATGAGACAGCTACTGAAGAAGTTCCCTTGCTGCTAACAAAATGAATTTCAATATGTTGCCAATGAACAAGCGGCATGTTCCCAACTGCTGATGGAATTTAACTCTGTCAATTATTAATGGAAATTTTGCTTTAATTTCCTTTTTTCCCTGTTACCTTTTAGCTCCAGTACTTGCTCCTGGTAGAACTTTTGGGTTCTGAAGTTAAATTACCCAAACAATATTCTAGTTTAATTTGAAATTCTTGTTATATTTCCCTCCTCTCCCTCATACGCTCTCTCCTTGACCTAGCAGCAGGAAGCTTTTGTCTGAGGTGTTCATCTGGAACAACTTTTCCACACTTGTTTTCATGTTCTGTTAGATTACAGGCCAGCAGGCCTACCTTTGAAGCTCCCTTCTCTTTTGTTTCTTTGCAGTGCACTCCAGTAATTAACTTTGTCCTTCTTTTATTTGTTCCAGTCAATCGCAGTCCACTCTGCTGAGCATCTTCTCCCAGGAGTACCAGGTTAGAAGTTTTCTCCTTTGTGAGGGTTGACAGGTGCCTAATTGAATGATGAATGTCCCTTTATTTCTTTGTAATTGAACTGCCAGCTTTCTGATTGGTTTGGAGGATGTTCCTTTTTCCACATCAAGCACCGCCTGAGTCTCAGTGGATGGCTGCCAAGCCTACCCATCCATCTGTCTAATAACATCTAGCCTTTGCTTATTTGGTGGACCTGTAATAAATTATGCTAAACCATTATTATTCTGACAATAATAATTTCCCTGTGTTGCGTGGTTCCATGTGCTAAATGTTTGCTGACTTGCACTGTCAGTGCTGCTTTCCATTGCTGACAGAGATGATGATAAATGACCATTGCCGGAGTGGCAGAAGGCAAGAGAGGCAGAAAATGGAGTCATTTATCATGAGATGACAGGTGTCAGTCAAATGGCAAGTCTCTATGGAATTACTTTTTGTAGTTTTTCAAATAAGTTGTTTTTAAGCAATGTTCTTCCTGGTTAAAAATGCCAATTGAATTGTAAAACTAGAGTGCACCAGACTTAGATGGAATTGAATTGAGGGAAAATTAATACAAAGGTTGAAAGACAGAACAAGTTTTTCTTTGCCCTCAGCAGCCTTCAGTAAACTTATTTAGATTCAATTATTGTGACCTTACTGGCTTTTACATATGGTACATTGCAGTACAGTCTGAAGACGTTCAATTCAATAGCTAGATTGAATGTCATTTCTGTACGAAACCTGAAAACATAGTTCCCATCTATCAAAGTGTAGCCAAGGATCACGTGTTTGCGTACTCATGATTTCTGTGTTTTGATCTATGACACATTTGTAAAAGTCCTTGTTTTTTCATTTTTCTAGAAACAAATCAAAAGAACACATGCCAAGCATCATACTGCTGAAGCTATAGAAACTTACTACCAAAGGTATGGCCTCCCCACTCCAGTTAAGACTCTCATCATAGCTACTGGTTTTTACAGCAGTTGTGAGTTGTGAGTAAATTAGCTTATGAAATTAGCTTATGAAGCTAATTTTATATAACACAATAAATTAAGAATTTGGGAATACAGAATGGTTCACCTAAAAATATTTTTCACTGGAAATACAGAAATTTTTCAGGATTTGGTCATTCTGATTAAGAAAGAGTTTCCCTACCTGGCTCTAAGTCAGGATAAGCAATTTTTTTTTTCAGTGTATGTGATGGCATTTATTACGTATTGCCTAGAATTTGTAAATTTTAGGATTTCTGTGTCAAGACTGATTTTGATAACTTCCTTACAGCAAGAGAGCTTGTTCTGTTACAGTTGCTTGTTTAAAACAACATTTGTGTTACGTTACAAAAAGTTACATATTCATGTATTGCTAGTTAAAGCACTAATTTTTAGATCACTTTTGTTTTATCAACAGAAGTGTCAGAAATAGTTTTTAAGGGAGGATGAAAACCTTTATGTCATTTTACAATTGTTTGCATCTTAAGCTAATAAACTGTGCTTGCTACACCTTATGGTTTTTCTGTTAGTTCTATAGGCTTTACTAAAAATATTCCAGTGACATAATTGGGGCATAGTGATAACAGGTAAAGATCTGCAATTAAAATATTACTTTGTAGACTGACATATCTGAAGAGCATGCATGGCAAGTGAATTCATACTTGTGATGTATGATATTCGTGCTTAATACTAATCTGTATGAATCAAGAAAATAAACAAAGAGCCTTCATTTGTAAACAATTAAATGTGCTTCTACCAGAGTCATGTATTTAAAACTTAACCACAGCCTGATTATATCAGACATTGGTTTAGAATATCTAGTGTGAAGTGTACTAGTTTGGGTGTTTGATTTTGGTTTTTTAGTGTAGTTGTATTGTTCTGTAAAATTTATACTGGATCACATCACACTTTTCCTAGGGTTGATTCTTGTTTAGGAAGAATATTGGCTTAAAATGTTGTTGTGCTAATAACATACATATACAATACTACTTTTAATTATTTTTCTGTAGCACAGTTTCAGTGAAGTGGTCTGTGGTAATTGTAACTGCTGTGTAAGTAACCCTATGTGTAAATCACTAGTTCCAGCCTGAAACTTCAACCTGAAACATGGGACAAAATTTTGCTTTATGCAAAGCAGCAGTTGTATTGGTGTCAGTGGGGTTGTAGGTATGATTAAGTTTGTCTCACATCAGGTAGGAGGATTTGGTCTCCTGTCTTCTTCTGTAGTCTGAAGTATAATAGCAGTACATAAGTAATGCATTATGTATGAAGCTGTGTAGTAGTGGTAGGGAAAATCATTCTTTATGCTATTTCTGGGTATGTCATTTTGCAATGTATTGCAAAAGTGTATTAACATGGCTGAGTAAAATGCACATGTTTTAAAATCAGAGATGTTCTGGTTTACAGTTAAAAAACTCATTTCAGTCCTGTTTTAACGGATTTACTGTGTAGTATGTTTAGGAGGTTACAGAAGCAGACAACTTGAGTTAGAAGCCACTTTGAAATACTTCAGGCATAAATATGACAAACATGTCTTCTCCTCTGCTCTTCTGTAGCATCCACTTTACCGCTGTAAACCCCAGTATGGGTGCTATGCTCCTTAGTATTTCTGCTGGCATACAGGCAGGTAATTGTGCTGTCATTCCTTTCTTAGGTCAGAAACTACCAGGCTTTTTGAGGATAGACATTTCCAGTGGTCCCTGTTAAGAAAGAGCAAGTAAAATAGTTGATTAGAGTAGTTTCTTCTGCTTGGCTGAGATTTACTAGTCTGAAACTTAGGCAAACACAAAGTACAAGAAGGATCAGCAAGTTTTCAGGACAGTATTGCCATCAGCCTATGAGACCTGTTAGTCTGTAATGGAGTTGCCAGAAGCATTAGAAATATCTGACAGAAATTTACTTCATTGTCACTATAGTGTTGCTGTTCGATCATCTAGATCCATATTTGGGAACATTAATCTCAAGTACATTTTCTTGGTTGTTTATTTTGTGTATGATCTCTCATTTTCTTGTTATAAATTTTCCATGTTTAAACATACACGAGGCATCTTGTTTTGTGATTTTTTTTTTAATGGGGAACTGACATAGGTTACAGCAAAAAGCGTTTTTCATTTCCTTAATTCATTAAGCTTCAGAATAACCTGCAAGCAAAAAGCCCTCTATCTAATTTTATGTGAAGGGGTTTTATAAAGGTGTGCCACCCATTCCACAGAAAGGTAAAATGATAAAGAATTATAATGTCTGTAACCAATGAGCAGAAGAGTATCTTCTGATGGATAGATAATGATAGAGCTGGAAAGGCTGTGGCCTTCTAATGATGTCAGTAATGATGTGCTATGCGAATACAGATAGGATAAATGAGCAGGTTCAAATGTTGGTAACTATTGTTCTTTTCCACATGTCTGCAAAGCACAATATCATAGCTCCTTCCCATCAGCTTCTGAACACAGGTTTCAGGCTTTATTGAAATATAAATATCAAACAGTGAAAGTAACAGAAGTGAGGAAAGCAACATTGTGTGAAACAATGGTCAGAAACATCATTCTGTAATACCCGCAACCAGAAACATTAAGCCTTTGCCACTGATGGATAATGACTTTCTATCAGCCTTTATTGAAGCCTGAATATTTCTTGTTTTTTGTTTAGAATATTAATTGTTTGACTGATTACACTAAAGTAAGCCTTGAGTATTTAAACTAATGCCCAGTTGATAAAATCTGGAATAAATTTGAGAATTTATGTTTTTGTGTGTAGTAGTGAATTGAGTAAGATATACAGTGCACCTTCATAGTTGAAGGTCATTGGAAACAAAAATGTTTACTGTGAATAATAGAGGTTTTATTTCTGTGATGCATCTTTAAGTAGTACAGATATAATTTATTTGTGTGTTATTAAGCCACATTTTTAAAAATTTTTTGATATATTGGGTTTTTTAACAGTGACTTCATTGAGATGGATATATTTTGCAGATGAATAGGAGACAACCCTGGACACTTAGTGGTTGCTTAAAATACTTCTTAAAAGATTTCCCATTAACTACTCTGTAATGGGGTATTTTCCCCCAAATGAAAAAGATTCACAAGGGATGCTGACATGTATAAACTGGCCTTTTCTTGCCACTGCAAAATTACCTGGCTTTGTCTTGTCTAGGTACCTGAATGGGGTGATGAAAAATGCAGCTGCCCCAGTATTGCTGGACCTGGCCAATGAGGTAATCATCTTTCTTTTTTCTTTAATATTCCAGTGTAAAACCTGAGGGGCATATCTATATAGTGGCTTTAGTGAGAAATGTAATTAACCTAAAAAAAATGGTTTCAAGGCACATTAGACATTTAAAATGGTTCCCCAGTCTGTTAGTACTTAAAATAATTAGACAAAAAGCCACATTTATTAATAAATCAGTTCATGTAATTAGCCTTTTAAATTCAAGGCAAATGTGTAAGATACCCTGAATTTGTATTTTGCTGAAAATTTCAGACAGACTACAGGTCTTTAATGTATAAACACACTAAAAATTCTCACATTGATTAAATTGAGTTGTATCAGTTTGATTCCTTGCTTTTAATAACAAAACCCATCTAAGTTATTACTATTTTT